>CM032158.1:22723949-22786013 GCA_018901935.1 Pugionium cornutum | reverse complement strand
AAATGGTTTCAATTTAAACCAATCAGTAGTTGATAGTCAAGGGCGTGTTATTAATACTTGGGCTGATATTATTAACCGTGCTAACCTTGGTATGGAAGTTATGCATGAACGTAATGCTCACAACTTCCCTCGAGGAACGCCTAGCTGCTGTTGAGGCTCCATCTAATAGGGTTTGAAACCAACAACCAGATCGGGTCTATTCCCATTCCTTCACCGAAGTGGTTGACGAGCTCAAAAGTTCCTTTTTTCTTACTTTTCGTGGCTGATTAGATCACTGAACTTGGTTCACTGACGCTAAGAGAAGGAACCATCGGATTATTTATATATCCCTCCCTTTCCACTAGGCTTAAATCGTCCGGTAAATTCTGGTGGACCAAATACAGCAACCTCACCTTTAGCCATGCAGAAGAGGAGATTCCCTGTGTTGGGGTTGGAGGTATGATTAGTAGGCTGAATTATCAAGTTCTCGTTCAACCAGAACTAGATAAAGCTACAAGGGCAGTCTCTAGAATAACTTACGGATTGGTTGCTGTTGGTAAAGCTGATGGGTATAGTTTTGAGGTTGTGATTGTTCAAATTAACTCCATTGACGAAGATAAGCTTGTGAGTTTCATTGGATCTGGTGGGTGTCAAACACACTTTAAGAAGCAGCTAGTAGCAAGGGAGTTAGCATTGTTTACTCCCGAAAAATTCATGAACCTAAGACTACCTCATGACAAGGGAATTTTAGTCTTTCCTGGTCATAGAATTGGTAAAACCACATTGTGAGATTGATGCCATTTTGATAGAAATCGTCGGTATATAAAGAGAAAGTTTTGGATTCCTACTGTCCTCTTACAAAGAAAAATAGGATTGCTAACTTTTCCTGATATATAAAGAGAAAGTTTGAATTCTAGGAAAGGGCTCGTAATGATCTTTGAGAAGATCACAAGGTGATGAAGACCATTTGTGAAACATTTGTAGCGATCTAGATCCCCTACTGTGTCGGTTGATTCTAGAACACCATCCCGAGATCCAACACTCCGTCGTGGGTTTGATGTCTCGATTCAGTCGGAGAGAGCTCTCATGGGCTCGAAAGAGGAGCCATGGACTGGACCAGATCTGATAGAGCTTGGGAACATGGAAACTTACCTCCTGAACAGGTCTGGTGGAGGTAAACGAATTCGAAACACATGGGTGATAGCATAATGGAGACAGTTTGTGAGCTTCACAGAACAGGATTACATGGAGTAACGCATAAGGTAAGGATCCCTCTCAGCTGGTAGAGAACGCACGAGACAGGAGAGAGAATACTGGGTATAAGATTTCGGGCTGCTCAGGTTCAGAACTGGAAAAATGGATCAACCATCTGGAGTCATATTTCTGGGAGTATCACATCCAAGAGAATCAGATATTGCCGGTTGTGTACCAATGTCTCGAGGCTTTGAAGTCCATAGCGCCCGATTGGATCACTCTATCGAGTAGAAGTCCAGGGATGCTTCAATCGATTATTAACACCTTGAAAACTCCCTTCTTTATTTTTGATGAGAAGGCAAATTTGGAGCTTTCTCGGCTTAACGACTCTTTCTTCGAACCTTTTGGTATGTATTGCCCCATAACTATAGATCAGATCCACCAGACGAGAAACTAAATTCCACACTGCTGCTGAGTCGTCGACTTATCCACCAAGGGATTCATGGAATTTCTGTGAATTGCGTTGGGGGAAATCTACCAAAGCTAGGCAGATAGATAGACTCCTTTCCCGCTGCTAAGGGAGAGCAAGAAAGAAAATCAAATTATTCTTTCTTAATTAGCGCCTCCTTTTGGGTATGCCGATACTAAGAGTCCTCTCACTACCAAGCAGCAGACATCATCTGGCTAGGTCTTGCCGGTATCAACAACGAGAAAAAAAACAACCAAATGGAAACAGCAACTAACTATGACTCTTGGCCCAGACAACGTCCTAGGTGTAGGGTAGATCGGAGCAAGAAGGAACGCCTAGACGACGTTTTTATTCCCGGGCTGCTGTAAGTAGATCAAGAGGTCGTTCCGCACCTTGTCCCCGAAGATGGGTAATATGTTCTCAAAAAATGTTGCTTCAATCGGACCTAGCTGGCGAGCAATCCCAGTTCACGGCAGAGAACAAGACAGCAAGCGAGCGTACCAAGCACGGAAGTTTAAGGATAACTGTAGGTCGGTGGCTACCTAAGGAAACTCCGATTCGATCCGCCCCCCGGCTAGGAGCATTTACCTCATCCCGATCACAAGGAGAGGTTCACCATGATGGGGGTATTTCTAATTTTCCTTTCTGGAAAGAATTAAATGCATAGGGGACCATCCTTTTGTTGCGGCATGCTCCTCAGATTGACGGATTCGCAGGGGGCGGAACGACCTACTTAGTTTGAGGGACAATGACAAAGGCTTGCGAAACTAAGTAGGGCCTTTTTAATTGAATCTTTAGTAGTCTATCAGTGGTGCGAAGATAAACAAATCTTTTTATGACCTCTACTTATCGATCCCGGCCCGGAAAAGTGAGCGACCAGGTTTATAAAGACTGGTTCGAAAGGCGCGTCTAGCCCTCTTGATGAACGAAAGACAGAGTTTCTGAGCCCTAGCCCTGTAAGCCCACACCTGTGTAGAGTAGATCATTCAACACCTGCGGCACAAACCAATTTTTGACCAATTGGTCCTAGTCTCATAGGCGACCAAACGGCCCCCCCCCTAATTACTAGACCAACCCGCTATAATAATTCCATAAACACCTAGCAAAGATATGGCAAACAAATAAAGTAGCCCTATGTTCGGATCTGACAATACCATACCATAATCAAAAAGTACAACGGCCCGAGTGACCAGACTTAACATAAATGTAGCCACTGGAGCCATTCTAAAAAGGAAAAAATTAGCACTACTTGGTGAAATAGGTTCTTTTAGAATCAATTTCGAACCATCTGCTAGAGGTTGTAACATTCCGAACGATCCCACTACATCAGGACCCTTTCTACGTTGCACAAAAGCCATTACTTTACGTTCAGCCAGCACTAAAAAGGCTACTTCTAGTAGAAGTGGTAGAATTATTCCAAGAATTTCAGCTGGAACAGCTATGTACGTTTTCGATTTTTTATTGACTCATGATCTGGCCTGGTCGACCCAATCATGATATTGAAGGATGGGACCTTTTCACAAAAAACTCCCGATACCAAGAGGAGTTGAAGATGGTACAACATTGAATCCGAGGAACGCCAGTTAGTCGACTAAAAGGAGAGTAACGCCTTACTTCGAATGGAATCTTGGCCCGCCTCACTTTGCTTTCTTTACTGCATAAGGGCATAAACAAAGTAAAGGGATTAATGAAATTACTCAACTAAAAGGAGAGGTCCATAGGGACTCGAGTGAAACTATTTTTAGTGACAAGAAAAAGAAGTTCTCTTGGAAAGGGATTTCCTTCTAAGTAGTGGCTGAGAGTACGCAAGCTACCTTCATTCAACAGATTAGTGGTTGAGTCAATAACATGCTCCGAGGCGGGAATCATTGGTCTTCTCTTTTGCATTTTTTCTGCTTGCCTTCTTCTTCGTGTCCGTCCGTATCGCAAAGCGGGTCGACGCCAGCTATAATGGTTGAAAATAGGAGGGCCAACCAAGACCCCCTAATAAAGTTTTTTTGATAAAGCAAACGATTCGTTCCGACAACTTTGGACCAGATTAACCCCTTTAAATTACCCAATCTTACAAAATCGGTCGGGCGGGCAGGTTGGGAAGAGGTTATTGGTGGAGAAAAGAATCGCTGAGAGATAGATTCTACTATTTAGTCAGGACGAATGAGTGGTTGTGCAGCATGCTCTGGAGGAGATTGAGCCTTCCCCGAGTCAGCCCAGTCGGAAAGGAGAGGGCGTAAGCATGACTCGAGCACTTGTCTAGAGAGGGCCCGCTGTCTAGACTCCATTTCGGGAGTTTGAACACCATCCCATTTTAACCAAAAAGACAACCCTGTCAAAGGAGGAACCCCTTCCTTCCTACCGTTCCCAACTTCGCCGATTTTTAAGCTAGGTGGGAAGAGTAGTAGAGCTTTTCTTTGAGTAGCTAGAACTTGAACAGTCAGGTTGCATCGGTGTCGGCGGAAATCCGACCATAAGTAGACAGACTTGAACATGAATAGAGCTATGAGGTGCCGTATAGCTCCTTTTTTAAAAGGAGATAGTTCCTCCTATTCCCGCCATGCGACTACACCTCCGGATTTATCTTCTCCGACTCCTATAAGCTTTCTATGTTAAAAAATAAGCTAGATAGGACCTATCTATAGACATATGAAAGCAAGAACGGACAGCAAAGCGAGTGAGTTTGCTTTGGTTTTTATGACTCTGCATGCTAAGCTGCACCAAATCCCTTACCAAAAGGCTGGCTGGGGCAAGCTACTTCTATACTATTAATGAAGCCATATCTATTGATATTTCAAGTGAACCAGAACCTTTTGGCTGCCGATTTAGTGTGTGTTCCATTCCCTAGAATCATAGCAAGCTTGTCTTAGAAGCGAAGCTCTGTAGTTTATATAATAGGGGCTCCGCTCTTTCATTTGATGTCTGGATTTACTAATAGGAAAAAGAGAGAACTTTACCTGCAAAGTGAGCCATTGAAGAAGACTTTATTCCAGAGAGCAAGTCGTTTTATTTGCTGGTACTGTTCTTTATTGATGGTTGAAAAGGGTGAGACTGATGTTGCAGCAAGAGATTCATCATGACTTGGGTTGCGTTCTGAAAGCCAGGGAATTCAAGCAATCAGTGGTGTGGATGGGCGAGGCTGCTAGTCCAGCTTCAGTCTTGATTCATGGGATAGTCCCTAAATTCGGTGTAGTAGTTCGAACCCCGGCAGAAATAGGTTGGTGGTGTAGCTCCTTCCCCGGTTCCCCCTGTTTTTCCTCTTCCCAGTGGATTTGTTGACTCAAATACAGATTTTACGTCCAAAGGATCTAGATTTGAATTCAAGAAATGCTCAAAATCTCGTAAGAGAAGAAATCTCTGACGGGTAGAAAGAGTTATCTCGTCATCCACTAAGGAAAGTGTACATTGACTTGGTCAACAACCCCAGTCTTCCTACCCTACTTTGGTTATCCGCTTTCATGCTACCACTGAGCGGACTTTCCTATAAAGAATAAGATTGATCCGGCCCTATCGGATTGGTCTTCACCGAGTCCCATAATTTTCATTCATCCCGCAAAACACATCTTAGTAGCGGCTGGGAAGCCTTCTATACCGGAAATTGCTTTAAGCATATTTCATCTATGAACAGGTTCATTACTAGCATGGAGCACTGCCAAGGGAGTGAGGGCTTGAGCACTTGTTGAACTGCCGGTTCTTCCAAGATTCCTCTGCATTTCTCATGGATGAACTACTTTCTTTTAGTTTTCGCTTTGACTTCACACTTCTCCAGATTTACTTTATACTAATAGGTAGGCTACTCTAATCTTCCAGGATCACTTTTCTAGTTCCATCCTTTGATTTGCTTTTGCTTCCTCGTCGAGACAAAGCATAAAAATAAGCAATGGAGATCCATGAAGCCATGATAGAGTTTGCACCTGATTCATACAGTACAGAAGGATGATAGCCTTTAGTCAAAATTCCTTATAGTAAGTGAATTATGACCCGACTTTCACCTCCGAAGAGGGAATTCCTGTTGATGTCAAACTCTTCCTCTCCTTTCAGTTGAGCTAGTTCTTTCTTCCCCGCTATAAGCTAACAACTGTGTTCTTACTTCCCACTTACTTCCCTGCAGTCCCATCTTATTAGACAAAGGCTTGAAGAACTTCTTTCGGGAAGAACATTTCTCTTGCTATATAGAGACTAACCGCAAGATCTTTTTCTCCAACTTGGATGTCATCAACAAACTCAAGCTTGGAATGGATCTTACACTAGTGGTTTACCGGCCTACGCATATCGTACGCAATGTACCTGATCTAGATTGCGAGGCACTACTGGGCCCTAGCTTCTCAATGCTAATTCCGGTAATGTGGTTCCTCTTCGATTAGATTGAGATCAGATTTTCTTCTCTTATGATATTTTACGGTAGGTAGCTAGCGGAGGAACCCCTGGCATTGCATGTGTAGCTGAGCTAACCAGCAATAATGATTGTAGAGAACGGAGGAACCCCTCGGGGATGGTGCGGTCAAAAACGGCCATTAGTCCGAGTGAACGGCGTAGGTACGGGAGCCTTTCTCCTCTGTTTAATCTATCTCTTCCTTCTCCTCCGGTGGGAATAGATGTCATGAAGTATCAGCTGTTATGTCCTAGCACTCCTGGCTATGTGAAGCATGTGTAAGGTGCCGCTCAAGCACGTCACCCTTACTTCTTCTGTCAAGTAATCTATCTCTTCCTTCTCCTCTGGTCGGAATGAGACGAGATCGGATACTGGATGAATCCCTCTGGTCATGGGCCAGTATTCTTCCCTTTCCTTCTGTTGGTTAGAGGTCGCATGCCTGGGTCAGCTAATTGCTTATAGTAGTGCTACTGTTCCTGGATGTCGAAGGTGCAATGTTATGGTCCAGGCTGCTGTGTGGTTGCCGTTCTTTCTTCCCATCTCCTTCCCTCGTCGGTTTATCTGTCGCTGTCACGCCTAACTACGACTCCCTTGGGCAATATCTCGTTGGTAACAGCCTTTGGTAGTTTTGCTGTGACTGGCACTGAGATGTCCCACCTCGTCTGTACCAGTACTGCACACGTGGATTCTTCCTTTGCCTAACCAACTAGCAACTCCTCTGTAGGCTCATCAAACAGTGGTTTTTCTCGCCTGCTGGATGATTCGGCGTGGCTCGTTGAGACCGTTCCCTTCTTCGCTTTCCTGGGTGTAATGTGAAGGGATCGGATACCAGATGCATCCTTATGGTTGTTTCTGTTGAATAAGTATTCCTTCTTTGTGTTCGGAATGCGTATGAAGAGTTCAGCCGGTTTCTGGGAATTGTTGCTATTCTTCCTCGTAGTGGGATCCCCGAGTCCCCCTATGATTTGTACAAGACGGTGTATTTTTTTGCTATCCTTCTCCCATGGTGTTCATCTCTGACTACCCTCCATGAGCTTCTGCTGAGTCAACTCTCTGATTTGTGTTCTGGTGTGCGTAATATGTATGAGGATTCCAGCTAGTTGCTGGTAGGCGGATTGCTGTTGATGTCATATCTCCCTCCGTGGATCTCTATCGTTAGTAGGCTGGGACTGGTTTGCATGAGTAGTTGTGAAGTATGGGAAGCAGTATTCCCATTGATACATGGGATGAGTGTCTCTAGCCAGCTGCCTAACTTCGGCTAGATCAACCAGCCAGCTAAAGCCTTTCCTTCTGTCATGAAAGTACTCCTCTCTTTGTTCGTAATAGGCATGATGTGAGCAGCTAGCTAGGAGGAACCCGGAGGAACCCCTTTTATTCCCTGGGATGTGTTTAAGCGTTAAGTGAGCTGCTGTCTGTATCCCTGGGGTCGGGATACGCCGCCCCCAAAGCATAGTATCCCATACAGTAGTTGGAGTAAGTTATCTGTTCTAGTAGGTAGGAACGTCATCCCTTGGGTCTTAGTTCCGTGTAGTGAGGGTAGGGCAAGCGGGATGTTTAAGGCGTAGCCGAGGCCAATTGCCCAAGTGAACGGCGAATGCCGCTTTGTTGCTCTAGTTTAAAGAGTAATCCTCTCTTCCGTTCGGACTGTACATGATAGGTAATTAAGTAGGCTGATAGCTGCCCGGATCCTTTGATTGCATGTGAGTGATTCTACAGCCGTGATGTCTCACCCCGTCTGGATCACTACCTCGTAGGTGTCATGAAGGCTGTAGATCTTGAGTGGATCATTGGGGTTAGCCACGGAGTGATCGGCTGAAGAGTTCCTCGCAAGCCCAGCTAACGAACACGCCCCGGTTGCTTCTTCTGCCAAGTAAATACCTTCCTTGCCCTTATGAGCCGTTAATGGGTCGAATGTATCCCTTTGGTTCGGATTCCCAGCATGAGTAGCTAAGTACGACCCGGCATTTCTGCTGCTGTGATGAATGAGTATCTCTCTTGCTTACCTGGGAATGAATGCTATGTGAGTCCTGTAATTGTGCTCTGTCTTCTTCCCATTGAAGCATATATCCGCATTAGTTCTATCCGGGGAACGCCTTTCCTTTTCTGTTGGATCGTCCGGGATTGGTTGTTGCGACTGTATAGGGAAAGGTTACCGTAGGAGGAACCAGCTTCTCCCCTGAAGCAGAGAAAGAGGAACCAGCTTCTCCACTTCAGGGGAGAAGGAGGAACCCCTCACTTGTGTGTATCGAGTCAATTTCTCCTAGCGCCCTGTTCTCTCCCTTGAAGTGTAGCTGTGTCGGTCCGATGTGGTACCTAACCAACTGTCAAATCCTCTGCGTGCTGATCAAACAGTGCTTTCTGGCTTGCTTGATTACTTATTGCGGGCAATTGTTGTGAACAAAGGAATGAATCTTTGGAAAGAAGGCATAAAGGAGTCGATGTGTAGAGGAAGAACGCGTTAGAAGCCCGAGGAACGCCTGTTACTCTGGTTAAGACTGTAAAAGGTGGGAAACTACATGAGAGTGGCCAGCAAATAGAATAAATGAGAGCTGCTCGCTAAATAGAATGAGGGGTCTACTTCTTCTAGATTACTTACTTCGAGGAAAGCCAGTTAGTCGACTAAAAGTTCTGCAAGCCTTCGACTACATAACGGAACCCCACCGTGCTTATCGATTGATAGAATAATACATATATAATCAGAAGGCGTTCCTCTCTAGACAAGTGCTCGAGTAATAAATACCTCGAGGGGTTGTTGCAGAATTGGGTTCGAATCCCAGGGACGCAATGTGGCTGCTTAAAAAACTGATTCAACGAGATATAGATATGTCCCCATTAAGATTTCAAACTTGTCGCCTAATTTCAGGAAATGTTCAGAACAGAGAACTGACAATAATACAACGCCGCATTCTCCGAAGATTGAGGAACAGGAAGAGATCCATTAAGAAGAGAAAGATTTATCCGAAAAAATATCTTACCAGTTACATACAATTACAAACTACACAAAAGTTACCCCTTTTTCATGGGGATTTACCCATCACAGAGATGCACAGAGGAACAATAAGAACTTCATATATCCCTTTTCCACTCAATCCAGAACCAAGATTTGACGTTATTCCGCTTGGTCTCCATTTTCTTGAAACTATTCCTCAAGCAAGGCAGCCGATAAGTCATCGAAGGGTTTGTGTGAATAAAGGAATGGTAAGCGTTACTCATTTGAAATTTTCCCACGGTGATATAATATCTTTTCAAGAAAATAACGCGATAATACGCGGTGAAGAAATAAGGAGATCTTTCTATAAAGAAATTTCAGTTAAAATAATCATAGGCAAATTACTGCATCAACCGCTAGGAATGTGGAGAAGAAGCAAAACTGAATGGTTCCACCTACTCCAAACTAAGAGGGGATGCCGCCTACTACTAAAATCCCGGTTTTTGCAACAGTTGCGTTCTTCTATGCTAGAAGAAGACTTAGAAAGAACAAAGAAGTTTTGATCCGAAAAAGTATGCTTAGGAAGTTCCTTCGCTGAGCACAAGAAAATGAAGAGGAATTTTTTTGAATCCCTATTCTTATCGAAGTTTAGGAAGGAGAAAAACCTAAATCTTCCTACTCAAACAATCAGTCCTATAGTTTACAACTCTTCTTTATCTTTATATAGTAATTCGACCTATTGCTTCGCATCCCCGCATAAGTTGACTATGAAGAGAAGAATCAAAAGGATCGAACTACCCAGTCATTATTCGGAGGTTAATCATAGAACACCAAAAGCTGTGGTATCTTATGGACCTAACATAGGTCATATCCCTCACGATATAAGATTAAAAGATCCAAACCGTCCAACTTCGGAGCAGAAATGTACGTGGCCAAAACATATAAAGATTGGCGTAGTCACTCATAGTAGGAGTCAAGATATTGCGTATAAATATATATAAAGAGAGAGTCTCTTGAGCGGCTGAGAATCTTATGTCAAAATGACCAAGGACAATCTTTTCGGAAAGGAGGAGTCAGTCTGCTTTGAAGATCAAGGCGCGTAGCAGACAATTATGCCATTCAGAAGAAGTCTTCTACAGAGGGAAAGCCTGTATCGAGTAAATGGAGAGGAAATATCCCAAGAGATTCTGATATTATTCCATTTCAGTGGCTAGACCAGTAACCAATGGAGAAAACTCAAAAATCCTTTGTTTCCCGATAGAACCCTATTTCGCCCAAGTTGTTTCGGAACCTGAAAAATAAGCGGTTTTTCGCACAGCTTGCTCATAGTGCAGGTCCAACTTGTATATCGTATTTGGCCGAAGAAGCATTGGACAGATTGGAGTTCTTGCCTTATTGGGACTCCATGGCCCAAGATCTGCTTTCATTATATTGGCAATATCGATCTACTTTAGTAGATCATATGGATGTAGAAAAAGCTTCAGATTTTTTGGAATTGGAAAAATCTCTTTTCCATTTCTATTTACCTAGTTCATATCTTTCATTCGTGTGTTCCCGGGAGGAATTAGATCTCTTCAATCTCGGGATACCACCTAAATCACAGCGGCCAAAAACTAAAATAGATCGGGAAGAAAGAGTCTGAGGTTGGGTCGGACGACATACATCTTGGTGGGTTCCACCACCAACTTTCTTTATGTGAGTGATTTTGACCCTTATCTTCTCCAAAAACAAACATCTTTAGCCACCCTCTTAATCTAATGCAATTAATTGGCCATCTTATACCACATCACAGAGGTTTCTTCCTCTAAATTCCATTTCCCTTCCTCGTTCTAAAGAAAAAGTCATTTTGCATACCTGCATGGATTATATGTCCAGATAAACCCCCGACCTGGTAAGTCTTTCGACCTCAATCACTTGATCAGCAGATGGGAAGCTTGAAAAAGCGGATGAGAGCTCCTTGTTCCGTAAAATCAAGCAAAATGGCTGTTGCAACTACAGGTGAAAGTGACACGGGTCTTGTATGATGGAGACAAAATTACCATAATAAAAAGGTAGATACGGTTGAGTACTGAGGTGGGGAAGTTCTTCCACTCCAAATCAGAATAGAAAGAAGAACCCTGTCCCCCGAGTGGAAGGAGGTTTTAGTCATCAATAGATAGGAGATGGTTCAAAAAAAAAATTAATAGGAAAGGTACGGGGTACTTTATCTCTCGAGGTAAACCATATTCTACATCTTAATAGCCCCGTGCTTTATTAGTGCAGTTTTAGAGAAGGGAGGACCGAAAAATATGACAGGGCAAGGTGCGTAGCTGGCTTAGTTAGGAAGGCAATATTCCGCGTGCTAAGGCGCGCGTAAACATCAAAGCCCATAGCGCGATAAGAAAGAATTCTGAGTCTGGGCGGTGGGTAGTGGAGAAAGAATAACAGCAGGAATTTCTTACTCAAAAAGAGGAATTTCTTACTCGAAAAGAGGAATTTCTTACTTGAAAAGAGGAATTTCTTACTCGAGAAGAGGAATTTCTTACTCGAATGAAACTATCTTTAGTGACTAGAGAAAGAAGTTCACTAGGAGAGGTACTCTATCTCTAGATGTGAGGGAAGGAAGAGACTAGGAGGGAAGGGGAATTAATTCCTTACTTTAATCAAATCCTATCCAGTATAGGCCCTCATCAACATGTGTTAATGAGTTGCTTTGCCCTCCTTTTAGCAAAGTAACTCCATACCTCTAACTATGCTCGAGTCATTTTGTAACTAAAACCCTAAAGCTGTATTTCTTTTGCTGTCGTTAGGGCTTTTTTATTTAACAAGTTTTTCTACTTTTGTTTTTGATGTAATTGAAAGTGTTCACACCTGCCTTTCCGGAGTCACTCTATATTGTTAAGTAGGATCAGGGAAATTGAAGTACTGTTACTTTCTAGCTCTCCCGATCCCAATATCAGCACCCTTCGAAAAGGCATAGAGCAGTAGCTTCTCGCACTAACCCGCCTTCTTTCTTTTTGGGCGTACGTACTTCTTCCTCCGAGAAACACCAGTTAGTCGACTAAAAGGTTTGCAAGCCTTCGATACGTTCCTGTGCTACTGCAACAGCTAGAGATAATGGGCTAAAAGCAGTACGGATTCGGACATGGGAGCATTAGGAAAATTCTTTCTGGCTTATATGATTCACATGTGAGTCACTCCTTTAATAAGGTAGTAGGCTTACTTCCTTCTTAGAGGACAGGTAGTTAACTAATTGCTCTTCTTAGAGAGAAGGAGATGGTTGAACAACCTATTCTCAAACAACTTATTCTTGCTGCCTATTTTCATCGTGAGAAAGAAGAGCTAGCTTTCTCCTTATGAAGAAGATTGTCTTGGTACTTCATCTTCATCCATCGGATCAGCTTTTAGGGGCTTCAAATTGAATCTCTTCACTCGGAAAACTCCACCTTTAGGACGAAGTTCCCATTCTAATAACTTGAGTTTAGTATAGTAAGAGTAGGAAGAGAGGCTTAACGATGGATAACATCCCCCGGCATTGGCTAGAAAGATAGGAATGATATACCCTGGAGGAACCGCCGCTTCTTCAGCGAAGCTGGAGGAACCCCTCGGACTGCTTTGCCCTAAAATCCACAGGGGAAAATCAAAAAATTGTGTACATGGTTCACAGGGGAGAGATTGGGCATGGAAAGCACCTAACTTTCTTTGTGGGTCATGAGAAAGGTCATACAGCAGAGCGTTAGGAGGTAAATATGTAGGTGGCTATCAGCCGGTTGGCATGTCCCTAGTTCACCGAGGGGGGCGATTCCTTTGGTTAGTGGGAGGCAAGGGCATCCCGGGATGGAGTAGCTCGCGCCGATAAATCGTGGGATACTATTCAAATAGAGCTGTTCACACTGTTCTATTCCCCAGGTCACAAGGAATGAGTTTCAGGGAGGTGGAGCCAGATAGCTTTGCCAGTTAGGAGTTGTCTGTGACGAATTCCAATTCAGTAGCTATCAGTTCAGAGTAGATCTGTCCAGAGGTCGATTCATCTACATGTCTACATAAAAGCTTGAATTTCACAAGATTCACGATAGCTTGAATTTCACAAGGCTCACGATAGGATTTTCTTTTAGGGGGTTGACCTAAGCCTTGAGCTTCACTAGCGGTTCCTCCAGCTATCTATGGTATCCTCGGTATGAGGATGAATGTCTCTAACCTAGCTATTGCCCTGTTTTGATCCTATTCAATCGTATAGAAAGCTACTATAGACCCTAGCTATTCCGCCCTTTCTTTTCTACATTCCATTTTTTATTGAGACGAATCACCATCATTATATTATATATTCATTGTTGGTTTGGCTGCTGGTCTATCGATCCTTCCTAGCCGTCGCCTAGAGTGCAGCCTGCATGCTGAAGACCGTAACGTAAGTGCAGAATTCGTTCGGATCCTCCCACATGTTCAATCTTTTTTTAGCGGTTTCCCCAGAGATCTTTATCATTAATGCAACCTCCATTTTGCTCATTTATGGCGTTTTTTTAGTACCTCTAAGAAATATGATTATCCGCCATTAGCCAGTAATGTGGGTTGGCTTGGATTACTTAGTGTTGCGAACCTAGGAGGGCAGTGCGCTTGGGGATGCAGAGGAGCTATTATCGGCCAGCCCCCTACCCTAAACCTAATGTGGGACCAGATTCGGACCGCAGGGAACCATAAAATGGGGGGACGTCTAATCCTTTTGCCGCCGCATGGCTGGCTAATCGTACGCAGCAGGATCGAAGACCCCTGGTTCTGGAAGGCACATGAGTCCGAACGCTATGTTGAATGTGCGACCGACACTACGTAGGTACCAGTGCAGGTGAGGCATTGGTTGATCCTAGAAACGGCGGCAACGGCGTGAGGAGTTAACGACGTGCTGCAACCTAGGGATCACCAGGAATCTCTTTTGCTCTATAGGGATGGGGGGGGGGTTTCTAAGCTCTGATACCTAAAAAGAAACGAAGCCTAATGTCGAGTTTCTCACCTAATCTTCTCCACCCAGCCCATGCGCATACAACCCTTGAATCGAGGCTTGTATCATTTTGGTATCAGAGCTTAAAGCTCCTAAACCAGGTTGTTTCTATCCTTTAACTAGTTTAATTTTTAGTTCTTGCATTAGTTTAAGTCGCATTCAAGAAATATAAAAAAATAACATCAAACTCCAAACCGAGTGCATCTAGCTTCTACGTGTATCACTAGGGCTTAGATTCACTCTTGCATTGCAAATTACGTTTTCCTTTTTGCTTAAATCATATTTCCATTATATTTAAGTTAAATTAAAAAAGAAAAGAAAAAGAAAATAGGAAAAACACCAAAAGAATTCGACCAAGACAGCTAGCGCTAGTTGTTAGAAAGTTTCCATTTTTTTCAAATCTTCCAATTTTTCAAAATTTCCTTTTTTCCAGTTTTTCTTTTTTGCATTTTTTTGAATTCTTCTATATAAGGAACCCTCCTAATCGATTCTAGGAGTAGAGTAACTTGTTCTTTTCTTTGTATTACGCAATGGCAGAAGAAAATAGAGATGCAGCCGAGGCCATGATGGACATGTTCACCACCCTCCAAACGCAACTCGCATCAATCGGCGAGAGGTTGGAGTGCGTGGAGAGGCCTGTGAGATTCCAGGCCATAAGGCACGTGAGGACTGAGCAAGACCGTGCTGAGGGTCCTGAGCACGTTAGGACATGGCACGAACAGGAGGAGCCCCAACCAGATGGAGATGAGGACGCACAGCCTCATGACTATCACCCTAGGCCGAGAGGACCTCCACGGCGACTAGAAGCAGAAGGCGATGGCTTTGAAACATATGGTCATCACCAGAGGCCAAGGATGCCTCCTAGACATCATGAGAATGGAGATGAATACGCCTACAACCGGGTAACTCATCCTGATGTCAAGTTAACACCTCCTAGTTTTTCAGGAAAAGTAGACCCCGAAGCCTATCTTGATTGGGAGAGGAGGATGGATCACATCTTCGATCACTACAACCAACGAGGGCCTAGGAGAGTCTCCATGGCAGTAGCACAATTCACGAACAATGCCCTCATCTGGTGGGATCGTGAGGTGACTGACCGAATGAGGAAAAGATTGAGTCCCGTAGACTCATGGGTCGACATGAAAGACCTCATGAGACAAAGGTTTGTTCCACCTTATTTCATAGAGATTTGCAACGACGTTTTCGTACTCTTAAGCAGGGCACCAGATCAGTAGAGGAGTACTATGAAGAGTTTGAGAGACTAAGGAACAGGCTGGAGCTCAATGACGATGAGGAGGCTTTGATGGCACAATTCTTGGATGGACTGCAAGAAAGAATCAGCCGCAAGGTGGAAAGGCAAATCTACAATGACTTCAAGGATTTGTTCCCCCTATCTGTCCAGGCTGAACAGCACATCAAACGTAAGAGCCAAGACATCCGCAGCAAGCCTAAGACGCCTTGGGCACCAAGCAACATTCCCAAGCCCGTAGACAAAGGCAAAAGCATAGAGATCGAGTCACGGTTCAAGGGCAAGCCTCCTGAGCCAACCCGTAACCAGAGGGAGCCTAGTAAGTCCTCTAACCCTCAAAGATCACGTGACATCACTTGTTTCAAGTGTAGGGGTTGCGGACACATCTCAAGGGAGTGCCCAAACAACCAGGTCATGCTGATTACGGAAGCTGGAGAGTATGAATCCCAAGATGAAGAGGACTATGAACCAGAAGGAGAATACGGTGACATTGAGTACCCTGATGTGGGGGAAGTGCTGGTCACAAGACGCATTCTCAGTGAAATGGTGGATCCTTCAGAGACCATCCAAAGGGAGAACATCTTCCACAGCCGTTGCACCATCAAGGGAAAGGTATGTAACCTCATCATAGATGGTGGTTCTTGCACTAACATTGCTAGTGCGTACATGGTTGATAAGCTAGGTCTAGAGAAGACAAGGCCCCCTCGACCGTATAGACTGAGATGGCTGGATGACAAAGTGGAGCTCAAGATCCATGAGTAAGTCACTGTGCCCTTCAGTGTGGGCAAGTACCAAGACCAAGTAGTGTGTGACGTGGTGGCAATGCAAGCTGCCCATCTTCTGCTAGGAAGGCCATGGCAGTTTGACAAGGAGACCAGGCATGATGGCCGAATCAATCTCTACACTTTTTTGCATGACAAGAGAAAGGTCAGCCTAGCTCCTGTCACACCTGCCCAGGTACATGAGCTTCAACAGCAAATGAGTAAGGACAAGAAGCTCATTAAATCTAATTTTCTTATTTAACCAAGTCATGTCCGAAGAGCTTTAGCCTCGAAGGATTTAATGCTACTAATGGTTTTCAAAGAAGTGTTGAATGTATAGAAAGAACAGGTAGAGCTACCTCCTGAAGTAGCAGCTCTCCTAAACAAGTTCCAGGATGTGTTCCCGGAAGACATACCAGCAGGCTTGCCTCCCCTACGTGGCATACAGCACCAGATCGACCTAGTGCCCGGAGCAGCCCTGCCCAACCGGCCAGCCTACCAGATGAGTCCAGAGGAGTCTAAGGAGCTTGAGAAGCAAGTCCAGGAGCTCATGGAGAAAGGCTATGTTCGAGAGAGCCTCAGTCCATGTGTCGTACCAGTGTTACTAGTGCCCAAGAAGGATGGGACTTGGCGAATGTGCGTGGACTGCCGAGCAATCAACAACCTCACATTCAAGTACCGGCATCCGATACCACGGCTGGATGACATTCTAGATGAGCTGAGTGGAGCCATGGTCTTCTCCAAGATAGACCTCAAGAGTGGATACCACCAGGTCAGGATGAAGGAAGGTGATGAATGGAAGACTGCTTTCAAGACAAAGCAAGGGCTCTACGAGTGGACAGCCATGCCATTCGGCTTGACTAATGCCCTGAGCACCTTCATGCGCCTTATGAACCAAGTTCTTAGGGCGTACATCAGTAAGTTCATTGTAGTTTATTTCGATGACATTTTAGTTTATAGTAAGTGCTTAAGGGATCACCTAACACATCTTGAGTTGGTGCTTAAAACCCTTCGACAAGAAGAGCTTTATGCCAATCTCAAGAAATGCATCTTTTGTACTGATAAACTTGTCTTCTTAGGTTTTGTTGTAAGTTCACAGGACTTACAGGTTGATGAAGAGAAGATTCGAGCCATACAAGAATGGCCAACACCAAGCAACATCAACCAAGTAAGGAGTTTCCACGGTCTGGCCACCTTGTACCAAAGATTCCTGCCCAACTTCAGCAGTATTGCCTCACCATTGACGACAATAGTGAAGTAGAACGTGGGATTCAGCTGGGGAGAAGCTCATGAGAAGGCGTTCCCGGCCTTGAAGGACAGCCTCACACATGCACCAGTGCTAGTCTTGCCCGACTTCAACAAGACATTTGAAGTGGAGCGCGATGCCTCTGGAGTAGGCATAGGAGCGGTACTAACTCAAGGAGGAAGGCCAGTGGCATACTTCAGTGAGAAGCTAGGTGGTGCCTCACTGAACTACCCCACTTATGACAAGGAGCTTTATGTCCTAGTCTGAGCATTGGAAACTTGGCAGCGTTACTTGCTGTCCAAGGAGTTTGTGATCCACACTGATCACGAGACTCTCAAACACCTCAGAGGGCAAACCAATCTCAAGAGGAGACATGCCAGGTGGATGGAGTTCATAGAGACCTTCCCGTACTTCATCAAGTACAAGAAGAGCAAGGACAATGTGGTAGCCGATGCACTATCAAGGAGGTTTGCCTTGATATCCACCATGGAGGCAAAGGTCTTAGGATTCGAGCACATCAAGGACCTATATAAGGATGATCCTGACTTTGCTGAGAGCTACAAGGAGTGTGGCACTGGAAGTCATGGCAAGTTCTACATCCATGAGGGGTTCTTGTTCCGAGAGAGAAGGCTGTGCATACCACAAGGATCATTACGAGAGCTTCTCATCCGAGAAGCTCATGGAGGAGGACTCATGGGCCACTTTGGTGTCGACAAGACTCTAGCAGTGGTCCAGGAGCACTTCTACTGGCCACACATCAAAAGGTCAGTAGAAGCCCATTGTGCAAAGTCATCACTTGCAAAAAGGCAAAGTCCCGAGTGCACCCTCACGGGTTGTATCTCCCACTGCCCATACCTACACATCCATGGGTGGACATCTCAATGGACTTTGTTCTAGGTCTGCCCAAGATCAACCACAAAGATGCAATCTTTGTAGTGGTGGACTGATTCTCCAAGATGGCACACTTCATTCCATGTGCCAATGTTAATGATGCCACGCAAATAGACGAGCTGTTCTTCAGGGAGATAGTACGGCTTCATGGAGTGCCACGGACCATCGTGTCAGACAGGGTGATACAAGCCTTGATTCAAGGATGTATGCGCGTGGGCTGTTTGTAGAAGATTAGGTGAGAAACTCAACCTTAGGCTTCTGGATAGGGGTTTTCTGGTTGGTAAACGATGGAAGGGTGAAGTGAACCACACGAAGGGTGATTAACCTCGTGATAAATCACAAACTTAGAGCTAGGAGGGCTGGTCTCAACTAGGTTCTAAGCGCACAAGTCTCTCTTGAGAGAAAGCTCGTAGGGAAAAAGTTCTACTTTATTAATAATCAAAAAGGTTGTCGAACTACAATGCTGGAAGGAGCCTTATTAATATGCTCGACAGCTTGACCTACTAGGGTCGACTCAAATAAGAAAAAGGAAAGTTTACAAAAGTGCACAAAAGGAAAAAATACAAAAGTGTATAACCGTAAAAGGACCTATTCCTAAAATGTTCTTGACTCAAAAATGTAAAGCAACTAGATCCTACCCTGCAAAACAGAAAGAGGCATATATTCGAATGTAAACTTACCTTAACTCACCTCACGGCCAAGAAATGGAAGGTGGCCGTCCTTGTGGCATGCACGCGCCTTGCTTCTAGTCTTCGACTTGGAGTAGGGTTACAAATCTCTGGGCCTTGACCTCTCTTGCCACTAAAGCCCAAGTCTCTGATGTTCCTTGTGTTGTTGAGAAGCCTTTGGACTCTAATTTGCTCTTCTGGCCCATTGTACTTAGCTGCTCTTCCTCTAGAAGCTTGTCGACCCATAAGCTGAATTTGTGGAAGAGTGCTCTTGATCTGCTTCTTGTCATTGCTCCTGGAGGTACCACTGGTGTAGATACTTCCTCTAAGTGCATGTCCTGGAGCTGGTAGCTCATTTGGTCCGAGTCCTCTTGTGTAGAAGTGGAAGTGTCCGTGTACTCGGCTGGATGGCCTGTACCGGCTGGATTGTGCGCGGTACTGGCCGGAATGACTTCAGGGCCGGCCAAGTTGATCCCGGAGTCGGCGGTGTCATCAGGGGGACCGGCGGTGTCATTCACGTCCCCACCAAGTATGCCGGAAGCTTGGGCCTCTCCGCCGGCGATGTTGACCGGTCTGGTCCTATAGGTCGAGGGTCCGGCGGTACTGTCTGGTCCGGCAGGCACGCCAGATGGTCCTGCTGTCTCGGGCAAGCTTCCTGGTCGGCCAGTCTGGTCTCCTGGCTGGATGTACGACCTGATGTCCTCATCATTCCCTCCCTCTTCAGTAGGTTTTGTCCTCAAAACTGGATCATCTGCATGGAAAGGGGCCAAGTCAGTAACATTGAACGTATTGGACACATTAAACTCACCTGGCAGCTCGATCCGGTAGGCGTTGTTGTTGATCCTCTCGAGCACTCTGAATGGTCCATCTCCTCTTGGTGCTAGCTTGGAACTCCTTAGGTTTGGGAACCTCTCCTGCCGTAGGTGTAGCCACACCCAATCGCCTGGTTGAAAGATCACCTCCTTTCTTCCTTTGTTGGCATGAGTCACGTACTGTCCGGTCCTCTTCTCCAAGTTCTCTGCTACCTTCTGGTGTAACCTCCTGATGAACTCTGCTTTGGATGCTCCGTTGAGGTTGGTCATCTCAGCTGGTGGCAGTGGTGTTTGCTCCAATGGGGTGAGAGGGTTGAAACCGTACACCACTTCAAATGGGGTCTTCTTGGTTGTTGAGTGCACGGCTCGGTTGTAGGCGAACTCAATTAATGGCAGGCACTCCACCCAAGTCTTTAGGTTCTTCCCTAGTGTTGTTCTGAGAAGAGTTGATAGGGTCCTGTTGACAACTTCAGTTTGGCCATCGGTTTGAGGATGGCAAGTGGTTGAGAAGAGTAGCTTCGTGCCTAGTTTTCTCCAAAGGGTCCTCCAGAAATGGCTGAGGAACTTGGTGTCCCTATCTGATATGATGGTCCTTGGCACTCCATGAAGCCGTACTATCTCCCTGAAGAACAGCTCAGCTGTTTGTGCGGCATCATTGACATTGGCACATGGGATGAAATGTGCCATCTTGGAGAATCTGTCCACCACTACAAAGATTGCATCTTTGTGGTTGATCTTGGGCAGACCTAGAACAAAATCCATCGAGATCTCCACCCATGGATGTGTTGGTATGGGCAGTGGGAGATATAACCCGTGAGGTTGCACTCGGGACTTTGCCTTCTTGCAAGTGGTGCATCTCGCACAATGTGCTTCTACTGTCCTCTTGATGTGTGGCCAGTAGAAGTGCTCCTTGACCACTGCTAGAGTCTTGTCGACACCAAAGTGGCCCATGAGTCCTCCTCCATGAGCTTCTCGGATGAGAAGCTCTCGTAATGATCCTTGTGGTATGCACAGCCTTCTCTCTCGGAACAAGAACCCCTCATGGATGTAGAACTTGCCATGACTTCCAGTGCCACACTCCTTGTAGCTCTCAGCAAAGTCAGGATCATCCTTATATAGGTCCTTGATGTGCTCGAATCCTAAGACCTTTGCCTCCATGGTGGATATCAAGGCAAACCTCCTTGATAGTGCATCGGCTACCACATTGTCCTTGCTCTTCTTGTACTTGATGAAGTACGGGAAGGTCTCTATGAACTCCATCCACCTGGCATGTCTCCTCTTGAGATTGGTTTGCCCTCTGAGGTGTTTGAGAGTCTCGTGATCAGTGTGGATCACAAACTCCTTGGACAGCAAGTAACGCTGCCAAGTTTCCAATGCTCAGACTAGGACATAAAGCTCCTTGTCATAAGTGGGGTAGTTCAGTGAGGCACCACCTAGCTTCTCACTGAAGTATGCCACTGGTCTCCCTCCTTGGGTTAGCACTGCTCCTATGCCTATTCCAGAGGCATCACACTCCACTTCAAACGTCTTGTTGAAGTCGGGAAGGGCTAACACTGGTGCGTGTTTAAGGCTGTCCTTCAAGGCCTTGAATGCCTTCTCCTGAGCTTCTCCCCAGCTGAATCCCACGTTCTTCTTCACTACTGCCGTCAATGGTGAGGCAATGCTGCTGAAGTTGGGCACGAATCTCCTATAGAAGCTGGCCAGTCCGTGGAAGCTCCTTACTTGGCTGATGTTTCCTGGTGTTGGCCATTCTTGTATGGCTCGAATCTTCTCTTCATCAACCTGTTGGCCCTGTGAACTCACAGCAAAACCTAAAAAGACAAGCTTATCAGTACAAAAGGTGCACTTCTTGAGATTGGCATAAAGCTCTTCTTGTCGAAGGGTTTTAAGTACCATCTCAAGATGTGTGAGGTGTTTCCGTAGGCACTTACTATAAACCAAAATGTCATCAAAGTAAACTACTACGAACTTACTGATGTACGCCCTAAGAACTTGGTTCATAAGGCGCATGAAGGTGCTTGGGGCATTAGTCAAGCCAAATGGCATGACTGTCCACTCGTAGAGTCCTTGCTTTGTCTTGAAGGCGGTTTTCCACTCATCACCTTCCTTCATTTTTACCTGGTGGTATCCACTTTTGAGGTCTATCTTGGAGAAGACCGTGGCTCCACTCAGCTCATCTAGCATGTCATCCAGTCGTGGTATTGGATGCCTATACTTGACTGTGATGTTGTTGATTGCTCGGCAGTCCACGCACATGCGCCAAGTCCCATCCTTCTTGGGCACTAGTAGCACTGGTACAGCACATGGACTGAGGCTCTCTCGAACATATCCCTTCTCCAGGAGCTCCTTGACTTGCTTCTCAAGCTCCTTGGACTCCTCTGGACTCATCCGGTAGGCTGGCCGGTTGGGCAGGGCTGCTCCGGGCACTAGATCAATCTGATGTTCTATGCCACGTAAAGGAGGCAAGCCTGCTGGTATCTCCTCTGGAAATACATCCTGGAATTCGTTGAGGAGTGTTGCTACTTCATGAGGTAGCTCTACCTGTCCCTGTTCTATACTCAACACTTCCTTGAAAACCATTAGTAGCATTAAGTCCTTCGAGGCTAAAGCTCTCCGGACACGACTAGGTTGAATAAGAAAGTTAGACTTGACAAGTTTCTTTTCCTTACTCATTTGGAGTTGTAGCTCATGTACTTGGGCAGGTGTAAGAGGAGCTAGGCTGACCTTTCTCTTGTCATGCACGAAGGTGTAGAGATTGGTTCTGCCATCATGCCAGGTCTCTTTGTCAAACTGCCATGGTCTTCCTAGTAGAAGATGGCCAGCTTGCATGGGCACCACGTCGCACACGACTTGGTCTTGATACTTGCCCACACTGAATGGCACAGTGACTTGCTCATGAATCTTGAGCTCCACTTTGTCATCGAGCCATCTCAGTCTATATGGTCGAGGATGCCGTGTCCTCTCTAGACCTAGCTTATCAACCATATACGCACTAGCAACGTTAGTGCAAGAACCACCATCTATGATGAGGTTACATACCTTTCCTTTGATGGTGCAACGGCTGTGGAAGATGTTCTCCCTTTGGATGGTCTCTGAAGGATCCACCATTTCACTGAGAATGCGTCTTGTGACCAGCACTTCCCCCACATCAGGGTACTCAATGTCACCGTATTCTCCTTCTGGTTCATAGTCCTCTTCATCTTGGGATTCATACTCTCCAGCTTCCGTAATCAGCATGACCTGGTTGTTTGGGCACTCCCTTGAGATGTGTCCGCAACCCCTACACTTGAAACAAGTGATGTCACGTGATCTTTGAGGGTTAGAGGACTTACTAGGCTCCCTCTGGTTACGGGTTGGCTCAGGAGGCTTGCCCTTGAACCGTGACTCGATCTCTATGCTTTTGCCTTTGTCTACGGGCTTGGGAATGTTGCTTGGTGCCCAAGGCGTCTTAGGCTTGCTGCGGATGTCTTGGCTCTTACGTTTGATGTGCTGTTCAGCCTGGACAGATAGGGGGAACAAATCCTTGAAGTCATTGTAGATTTGCCTTTCCACCTTGCGGCTGATTCTTTCTTGCAGTCCATCCAAGAATTGTGCCATCAAAGCCTCCTCATCGTCATTGAGCTCCAGCCTGTTCCTTAGTCTCTCAAACTCTTCATAGTACTCCTCTACTGATCTGGTGCCCTGCTTAAGAGTACGAAAACGTCGTTGCAAATCTCTATGAAATAAGGTGGAACAAACCTTTGTCTCATGAGGTCTTTCATGTCGACCCATGAGTCTACGGGACTCAATCTTTTCCTCATTCGGTCAGTCACCTCACGATCCCACCAGATGAGGGCATTGTTCGTGAATTGTGCTACTGCCATGGAGACTCTCCTAGGCCCTCGTTGGTTGTAGTGATCGAAGATGTGATCCATCCTCCTCTCCCAATCAAGATAGGCTTCGGGGTCTACTTTTCCTGAAAAACTAGGAGGTGTTAACTTGACATCAGGATGAGTTACCCGGTTGTAGGCGTATTCATCTCCATTCTCATGATGTCTAGGAGGCATCCTTGGCCTCTGGTGATGACCATATGTTTCAAAGCCATCGCCTTCTGCTTCTAGTCGCCGTGGAGGTCCTCTCGGCCTAGGGTGATAGTCATGAGGCTGTGCGTCCTCATCTCCATCTGGTTGGGGCTCCTCCTGTTCGTGCCATGTCCTAACGTGCTCAGGACCCTCAGCACGGTCTTGCTCAGTCCTCACGTGCCTTATGGCCTGGAATCTCACAGGCCTCTCCACGCACTCCAACCTCTCGCCGATTGATGCGAGTTGCGTTTGGAGGGTGGTGAACATGTCCATCATGGCCTCGGCTGCATCTCTATTTTCTTCTGCCATTGCGTAATACAAAGAAAAGAACAAGTTACTCTACTCCTAGAATCGATTAGGAGGGTTCCTTATATAGAAGAATTCAAAAAAATGCAAAAAAGAAAAACTGGAAAAAAGGAAATTTTGAAAAATTGGAAGATTTGAAAAAAATGGAAACTTTCTAACAACTAGCGCTAGCTGTCTTGGTCGAATTCTTTTGGTGTTTTTCCTATTTTCTTTTTCTTTTCTTTTTTAATTTAACTTAAATATAATGGAAATATGATTTAAGCAAAAAGGAAAACGTAATTTGCAATGCAAGAGTGAATCTAAGCCCTAGTGATACACGTAGAAGCTAGATGCACTCGGTTTGGAGTTTGATGTTATTTTTTTATATTTCTTGAATGCGACTTAAACTAATGCAAGAACTAAAAATTAAACTAGTTAAAGGATAGAAACAACCTGGTTTAGGAGCTTTAAGCTCTGATACCAAAATGATACAAGCCTTGATTCAAGGATGTATGCGCGTGGGCTGTTTGTGGAAGATTAGGTGAGAAACTCAACCTTAGGCTTCTGGATAGGGGTTTTCTGGTTGGTAAACGATGGAAGGGTGAAGTGAACCACACGAAGGGTGATTAACCTCGTGATAAATCACAAACTTAGAGCTAGGAGGGCTGGTCTCAACTAGGTTCTAAGCGCACAAGTCTCTCTTGAGAGAAAGCTCGTAGGGAAAAAGTTCTACTTTATTAATAATCAAAAAGGTTGTCGAACTACAATGCTGGAAGGAGCCTTATTAATATGCTCGACAGCTTGACCTACTAGGGTCGACTCAAATAAGAAAAGGAAAGTTTACAAAAGTGCACAAAAGGAAAAAATACAAAAGTGTATAACCGTAAAAGGACCTATTCCTAAAATGTTCTTGACTCAAAAATGTAAAGCAACTAGATCCTACCCTGCAAAACAGAAAGAGGCATATATTCGAATGTAAACTTACCTTAACTCACCTCACGGCCAAGAAATGGAAGGTGGCCGTGCTTGTGGCATGCACGCGCCTTGCTTCTAGTCTTCGACTTGGAGTAGGGTTAAATATCTTTGGGCCTTGACCTCTCTTGCCACTAAAGCCCACGTCTCTGATGTTCCTTGTGTTGTTGAGAAGCCTTTGGACTCTAATTTGCTCTTCTGGCCCATTGTACTTAGCTGCTCTTCCTCTAGAAGCTTGTCGACCCATAAGCTGAATTTGTGGAAGAGTGCTCTTGATCTGCTTCTTGTCATTGCTCCTGGAGGTACCACTGGTGTAGATACTTCCTCTAAGTGCATGTCCTGGAGCTGGTAGCTCATTTGGTCCAAGTCCTCTTGTGTAGAAGTGGAAGTGTGCGTGTACTCGGCTGGATGGCCTGTACCGGCTGGATTGTGCGCGTACTGGCCGGAATGACTTCAGGACCGGCCAAGTTGATCCCGGAGTCGGCGGTGTCATCAGGGGGACCGGCGGTGTCATTCACGTCCCCACCAAGTGTGCCGGAAGCTTGGGCCTCTCCGCCGGCGATGTTGACCGGTCTGGTCCTATAGGTCGAGGTCCGGCGGTACTGTCTGGTCCGCAGGCGCGCCAGATGGTCCGGCTGTCTCGGGCAAGCTTCCTGGTCGGCCAGTCTGGTCTCCTGGCTGGATGTACGACCTGATGTCCTCATCATTCCCTCCCTCTTCAGTAGGTTTTGTCCTCAAAACTGGATCATCTGCCTGGAAAGGGGCCAAGTCAGTAACATTGAACGTATTGGACACATTAAACTCACCTGGCAGCTCGATCCGGTAGGCGTTGTTGTTGATCCTCTCGAGCACTCTGAATGGTCCATCTCCTCTTGGTGCTAGCTTGGATCTCCTTAGGTTTGGGAACCTCTCCTGCCGTAGGTGTAGCACTGCTCCTATGCCTATTCCAGAGGCATCACACTCCACTTCAAACGTCTTGTTGAAGTCAGGAAGGACTAGCACTGGTGCGTGTGTAAGGCTGTCCTTCAAGGCCTGGAATGCCTTCTCCTGAGCTTCTCCCCAGCTGAATCCCACGTTCTTCTTCACTACTGCCGCCAGTGGTGAGGCAATACTGCTGAAGTTGGGCACGAATCTCCTATAGAAGCTGGCCAGTCCGTGGAAGCTCCTCACTTGGCTGATGTTCCCTGGTGTTGGCCATTCTTGTATGGCTCGAATCTTCTCTTCATCAACCTGTAGGCCCTGTGAACTCACAACAAAACCTAAAAGACAAGCTTATCAGTACAAAAGGTGCACTTCTTGAGATTGGCATAAAGCTCTTCTTGTCGAAGGGTTTTAAGTACCATCTCAAGATGTGTGAGGTGTTCCCGTAGGCACTTACTATAAACCAAAATGTCATCAAAGTAAACTACTACGAACTTACTGATGTACGCCCTAAGAACTTGGTTCATAAGGCGCATGAAGGTGCTTGGGGCATTAGTCAAGCCAAATGGCATGACTGTCCACTCGATGAGCCCTTGCTTTGTCTTGAAAGCAGTCTTCCACTCATCACCTTCCTTCATTCTTACCTGGTGGTATCCACTTTTGAGGTCTATCTTGGAGAAGACCGTGGCTCCACTCAGCTCATCTAGCATGTCATCCAGTCGTGGTATTGGATGCCTATACTTGACTGTGATGTTGTTGACTGCTCGGCAGTCCACGCACATGCGCCAAGTTCCATCCTTCTTGGGCACTAGTAGCACTAGTACAGCACATGGACTGAGGCTCTCTCAAACATATCCTTTCTCCAGGAGCTCCTTGACTTGCTTCTCAAGCTCCTTGGACTCCTCTGGACTCATCCGGTATGCTGGCCGGTTGGGCAGGGCTGCTCCGGGCACTAGATCAATCTGGTGTTCTATGCCACGTAAAGGAGGCAAGCCTGCTGGTATCTCCTCTGGAAATACATCCTGGAATTCGTTGAGGAGTGTTGCTACTTCATGAGGTAGCTCTACCTGTCCCTGTTCTATACTCAACACTTCCTTGAAAACCATTAGTAGCATTAAGTCCTTCGAGGCTAAAGCTCTCCGGACACGACTAGGTTGAATAAGAAAGTTAGACTTGACAAGTTTCTTTTCCTTACTCATTTGGAGTTGTAGCTCATGTACTTGGGCAGGTGTAAGAGGAGCAAGGCTGACCTTTCTCTTGTCATGCACGAAGGTGTAGAGATTGGTTCTGCCATCATGCCAGGTCTCTTTGTCAAACTGCCATGGTCTTCCTAGTAGAAGATGGCCAGCTTGCATGGGCACCACGTCGCACACGACCTGGTCTTGGTACTTGCCCACACTGAATGGCACAGTGACTTGCTCATGAATCTTGAGCTCCACTTTGTCATCGAGCCATCTCAGTCTATATGGTCGAGGATGCCGTGTCCTCTCTAGACCTAGCTTATCAACCATATACGCACTAGCAACGTTAGTGCAAGAACCACCATCTATGATGAGGTTACATACCTTTCCTTTGATGGTGCAACGGTTGTGGAAGATGTTCTCCCTTTGGATGGTCTCTGAAGGATCCACCATTGCACTGAGGATACGCCTAGTGACCAGCACTTCCCCCACATCAGGGTACTCAATGTCACCATACTCTCCTTCTGGTTCATAGTCCTCTTCATCTTGGGACTCATATTCTCCTGCCTCCGTAATCAGCATGACTCGGTTGTTTGGGCACTCCCTTGAGATGTGTCCACGTCCCCTACACTTGAAACAAGTTATGTCACGTGATCTTTGAGGGTTAGAAGACTTACCAGGCTCTCTCTGGTCACGGGTGGGTTCAGGAGGCTTGCTCTTGAACCTTGACTCGATCTCTACGCTTTTGCCTTTGTCCACTGTCTTAGGCATGTTGCTTGGTGCCCAAGGTGTCTTAGGCTTGCTGCGGATGTCTTGGCTCTTACGTTTGATGTGCTGTTCAGCTTGCACAGATAGGTGGAACAAGTCCTTGAAGTCGTTATAGATTTGTCTCTCCACCTTGCAGCTGATCCGTTCTTGGAGTCCATCCAAGAATTGCGCCATCAATGCTTCTTCATCATCATTGAGCTCCAATCTGTTCCTCAACCTCTCGAACTCTTCATAGTACTCCTCTACTGATCTGGTACCCTGCTTAAGAGTACGAAAACGTCGTTGCAAATCCCTATGAAAGTAAGGTGGAACATACCTTTGTCGCATGAGGTCCTTCATGTCGACCCATGAGTCTACGGGCCTCATTCTCTTCCTCCTTCTGTCAGATACCTCACGATCCCACCAGATGAGGGCATTGTCCGTGAGTTGTGCTACTTCCATTGAGACTCTCCTAGGTCCTGGTTGGTTGTAGTGATCAAAGATGTGATCCATTCGCTTCTCCCAATCTAGGTAAGCCTCGGGGTCTACTTTTCCTGCAAAAGTTGGAGGAGTTAGTTTAACATCAGGATGAATTACCCGGTTATAGGTGTGTTCATCTCCATCCTCATGACGTCTAGGAGGCATTCTTGGTCTCTGGTGAAGACCATATGGCTCAAAGCCATCATCTTCTGCCTCTGGTTGCCGTGGAGGTCCTCTCGGCCTATGGCGATAGTTATGAGGTTGCGTGTTCTCATCTCCATCTGGCTGGGGTTCCTCCTGTTCGTGCCGTGTCCTAAGGTACTCAGGACCCTCAGGACGGTCTTGCTCAGCTCTCACGTGCCTTATGGCCTGGAATCTTACTGGTCTCTCCACGCGCTCCAACCTCTCGCCTATGGATGCGAGTTGTGTTTGGAGTGTGGTGAACATGGCCATCATGGCTTCAGCTGCGTCTCTATTCTCTTCTCCCATGTGTGCTACAAAGAAAGAAGATAATTAGGGTGCTCCTAAATTATTAGGAGAGTTTCTTTTATATGGGATTTGAAAAAAATGCAAAAAGGAAGAAAATCTGAGAATTGGAAATTCAAAGATATGAAAATCTGAGAAAAAGGAAACTTTCTTGACAACTTGTCCTAGCTGTCCAATTCGAATTCTTTTAGTATCTTTTCTATTTTCTTTTTCTTTTCTTTTTAATTAAACTTAAAACTAATGGAAATATGAATTAAACAAAAGGAAAACGTGTATGAAATGCAAAAAGTGAATCTAAACCCTAGTGATACACGTAGGAGGCTAGATGCACTCGGTTTGAAGTTTGAGGTTATTTTTTTGATTTTTCTTGAATGCGAATTAAACTAATGCAAGAACACAAAACAAAACAAGCAAAAGGATAGAAACAACCTGGTTTAGGAGCTTTAAGCTCTGATACCAAAATGATACAAGCCTTGATTCAAGGATGTATGCGCGTGGGCTGTTTGTGGAAGATTAGGTGAGAAACTCAACCTTAGGCTTCTGGATAGGGGTTTTCTGGTTGGTAAACGATGGAAGGGTGAAGTGAACCACACGAAGGGTGATTAACCTCGTGATAAATCACAAACTTAGAGCTAGGAGGGCTGGTCTCAACTAGGTTCTAAGCGCACAAGTCTCTCTTGAGAGAAAGCTCGTAGGGAAAAAGTTCTACTTTATTAATAATCAAAAAGGTTGTCGAACTACAATGCTGGAAGGAGCCTTATTAATATGCTCGACAGCTTGACCTACTAGGGTCGACTCAAATAAGAAAAAGGAAAGTTTACAAAAGTGCACAAAAGGAAAAAATACAAAAGTGTATAACCGTAAAAGGACCTATTCCTAAAATGTTCTTGACTCAAAAATGTAAAGCAACTAGATCCTACCCTGCAAAACAGAAAGAGGCATATATTCGAATGTAAACTTACCTTAACTCACCTCACGGCCAAGAAATGGAAGGTGGCCGTCCTTGTGGCATGCACGCGCCTTGCTTCTAGTCTTCGACTTGGAGTAGGGTTACAAATCTCTGGGCGTTGACCTCTCTTGCCACTAAAGCCCAAGTCTCTGATGTTCCTTGTGTTGTTGAGAAGCCTTTGGACTCTAATTTGCTCTTCTGGCCCATTGTACTTAGCTGCTCTTCCTCTAGGAGCTTGTCGACCCATAAGCTGAATTTGTGGAAGAGTGCTCTTGATCTGCTTCTTGTCATTGCTCCTGGAGGTACCACTGGTGTAGATAGTTCCTCTAAGTGCATGTCCTGGAGCTGGTAGCTCATTTGGTCCGAGTCCTCTTGTGTAGAAGTGGAAGTGTGCGTGTACTCGGCTGGATGGCCTGTACCGGCTGGATTGTGCGCGGTACTGGCCGGAATGACTTCAGGGCCGGCCAAGTTGATCCCGGAGTCGGCGGTGTCATCAGGGGGACCGGCGGTGTCATTCACGTCCCCACCAAGTATGCCGGAAGCTTGGGCCTCTCCGCCGGCGATGTTGACCGGTCTGGTCCTATAGGTCGAAGGTCCGGCGGTACTGTCTGGTCCGGCAGGCACGCCAGATGGTCCTGCTGTCTCGGGCAAGCTTCCTGGTCGGCCAGTCTGGTCTCCTGGCTGGATGTACGACCTGATGTCCTCATCAGTGTGGCTACACCTAAGGCAAGAGAGGTTCCCCAACCTAAGGAGTTCCAAGCTAGCACCAAGAGGAGATGAACCATTTAGAGTGCTGGAGAGGATCAACAACAACGCCTACCGGATTGAGCTTCCAGGTGAGTTTAATGTGTCTAACACGTTCAACGTAACTGACTTAGCCCCTTTCCATGCAGATGAACAAGTTTTGAGGTCAAAACCTACTGAAGAGGGAGGATATGATGGGGACATCAGGTCGTATGGCCGGCCAGGAGACCAGACTGGCCGACCAGGGAGCTTGCCCGAGACAGCCGGGCCATTTGGCACGTCTGCCAGCCCAAGCGGTACCGCCAGACCCTCGACCAATAGGACCGGACCGATCAGCATTGCCGGCAGAGAGGCCCAAGCTTCTGGCACAATTGGTGGCAACGTGGATGACACCGCCGGTCCCCTTGGTGACGCCACCGACTCCGGGATCAACTTGGCCGGTCCTGAAGGCATTCCAGCCAGTACCTCGCACGATCCTGCCGGTACAGCCGATCCAGTCGAGTACACAAGCATTTCAACTTCTACACAAGGAAACTCGGACCAGATAAGCTACCAGCTTCAGGACATGCATCTAGAGGAAGTCTCCACACCAGTAGTGCCACCAGGAGCAATGACAAGGAGCAGATCAAGGGCGTTCTCACACAAATTCAGCTTGTGGGTCGACAAGCTCCTAGAAGATGATCGACAAGGGACATTGGGCCAGAAGTGCAAAGAAGAGTCCAAAGGCTTCACAACAATGCAAGGGACTTCAGAGATTGGGCTTTAGTGGCAAGAGAGGTCAGGGCCCAAAGATTCATAACCCTACTCCAAGTCGAAGACTAGAAGCAAGGCGCGTGTATGCCACAAGGTCAGCCACCTTCCATTTCTTGGCCGTGAGGTAAGAAAGGTAAGTTTTCAAATTGGATATTTGCCACTTTCTGTTTTGCAAGGTAGGATTTAGATCATTTATATTTTTGAGTCAAAGACATTTTAGAAATAGGTCCTTTTTCTGTTATGCATTTTTGTAAGTTTTCCATTTGTGCACTTTTGTAAGTTTTCCATTTTTTTCTTTGAGTCTACCCTAGAAGGTCAAGCTGTCGAGCATATTAATAAGGCTCCTTTCAGCATTGTAGTTAGACAACCTTTTTGCTAATTAATAAAGATCGAATTTTCTTTCTGCAAGTTATTCTCTCAAGAGACTTGTGCGCTTAGAACCAAGTTGAGACCAGCCCTCCTAGCTCTAAGTTTGTGATTTATCACGAGGTTCATCACCCTTCCTGTGGTTCACTTTACCCCTCCATCCATTACCAATCAGAAAACCCCTATCCAGAAGCCTAATGTCGAGTTTCTCTCCTAATCTTCTCCACCCAGCCCACGCGCATACAACCCTTGAATCGAGGCTTGTATCAGTCCGGCCCAGCTGGTCGAAGGCCTGGCGGTACCGCCTGGGCCGGTAGACGCGCCAAATGGCCCGACTGTCTCGGGCAAACTTCCTATTCGGCCAGTCTAGTCTCCTGGGCGGCCATACGACCTGATGTCCCCATCACCCTTGGTCTAATTCCACGCCTTATAACAAAAGGAGAGTCGGCATGGCATCAAGTGAAGATTTAGGGAAGTAGAGAAAAATTCCCTTCTGGGGTATTCCGAAGGTGTAACCTACGCAACGAAAAGGGGCATACTTCAACTAGAGGAGCGACCAGTTGGTTCACAAAACCCCGACCCAGCGTCACACGTTCTCCAGGTCCGAAGGGATCCAGTGCCCAACTACCGACTCCTCCCAAAATTTCGTTTTCGGAGCCAAACCTGGAACAGCATATAGTGGACACACGCTACTTTTCACCGGTTAGAGATGCCCTCTTTAATACATTAAGAAAACATGTTCACTGGGGCCAGAAAGACTCGGTCATAGGAACTTAGACCACCTACGCGCTGGTAAACGAAAACCACCTCGACCGAATCAGAGTGAAACAACAATGTCAAAATCAGGCCGCCCCTTGCCTTGAAAGAATTCACACGCGGCCACCTGCTTTCCCAAAAGAAGGGGAGATACGCTGCTTACTGCTCACGGAAACTGATGTAAGATTGGATATCAATCTCACAAGTGGTATGGCCGTGACTCGCAAGACCGAGAATCTCTCTGGGCTTAAGCGGGCAAGGGAACTAAAAGGAGGGGGTTTTGATCGAATCACACGATCAAAGGTGAACCAAGGGAGTTTGAATCTCTCAAACTAACCGGGCCGTGGCTTCAATAGAAAGGAAGTGAATCACACACTTTATTTCTAAAGAACAAGAACAAGACTCAAAGACAAGGCTTTGAAGAAAATACTTTGTATTCAAATTTAATTTCAACAACTTTTGGCAAAGACAAGTGCATTATGCTAGTACTGGAAATTTCAAATTGAAGCTCCCTTATTGCCTTAACACTTTTAGGCTTAATATTTTCGAGTTCTACTTGTAAGCTTGTTATTAGTTGTCTAGTTGGGCATGTCTTAGCAAAGTGTCCTCTTTCTTGACATCTATAGCATATAATTTCATCTGTTTTCACATTGTTAGAGGACTTACCTGGCGTTTCCTTGACGTGTATTCCAAGCAATGGCTTTGATGGTTTCATGTGTGCTATGGCTTGAGGCTTTTGAACTTGCTGGTCAATTTTTTGTTTGACCATCGGCTTAGCTACCTTTTGTCCTTCTAAGGTGTTTGAAAACACGTTGTTATGCTCAGAGCAGTAGGAAAGCTTGGGCTTATGAAAGGGCTGCATGTTTGGTGTAGACATCTCACTCCTTGATGTTGTTGGGTGCATAAGTTGTGTGGTGATGTTTCTGCGTGTTTGGTACTTCTTCACAAACTCCCTATACATTCGTGCCTTAAGGTCTCCCCAATCAAGGACTGGTTTGTTGTAGAAGGTCCGTGCATTTTCCTTCAACCACCAATTGTAGGCATCTCCAACGAGCACATCAACGGCATATGAAAGCTTCTCTTTTTTGGGGATGTTGTTTGAGCGCAGCCATTGTTTCATGTTGGTTTCCCATCAGAGGTATTCATCTGGGTCCTTGTTATACCCTGAAAAGGTTAGAGATTTGGAATTGTAAATATATACCTTACTAGTCCGATTCCTTGATCTAGTTGGAGTGGTGTAGGTTGGCATTTGGCTTGGCACAACGAAGTGGCAAGGTGTGATTGTCTTTGGCCAGCTTCTATCAGTGGAATAGTAGTCTGGTGGCTCTGGCTCGAGATCTTCAACTCCTGTTTCATTGTCAAAATCATATTCTGAATAATCTTCATGCCATGTCTCATATCCATAGGAATCATCTACATCGGACAAGTCTTGGTGCCATTCATCACAATAATTTTCTTCAAAGAATTGGTAAGGACTTTCTTCCTCATAATACTCCATATTTTAAATTTGTACCTTGCACAAGGAAGAAGATAGATTTAAGTCGAAATACACAAATAAGAAAACTAGACTTGAGTGAATATTTGGTATTAACACACAAGTAGTATCAAAAGGAAATCAACACAAGAAAATATTTTTATGGTTTTTTTTGTCACTTTTGGCAACTAACTTAAAAACAAATTAAAAGACAATATTTTTTTGGTATTAAATTAGGACGAAAAATAATAAGAATATTATATAAATCTTTTCTTCTTTTTTAAAAAAAAAAACTTAACTAGCAACTAAATTGGAAAATAACAAAATGAAGTGATGTTTATATTTTTGGGTTTTTTTTCTCTTAATTGGACGAAATTAAGAAAACATGAAATGCAAATTTTTGATTTGGTTTTAGATTTAAATGAGAGGAGACAAAAAAATCAACAAGAAACAATGCAAATGACGAATAAGAACAAATATTTGTTTTTTTTGGTTTTCAATAAGATGTAAATAATAAAATGCAGAATAAAATCATAAAAGTTAAAAGATAAAGGTTGGATGAACACAACCTGGGATAGGAGCTTTTAGCTCTGATACCAAATGATGTAAGATTGAATATCAATCTCACAAGCGGTACGGCCGTGACTCGCAAGACCGAGAATCTCTCTTGGCTTAAGCGGGCAAGGGAACTAAAAGGAGGGGGTTTTGATCAAATCACACGATCAAAGGTGAACCAAGGGAGTTTGAATCTCTCAAACGAACCTGGACGTGGCTTCAATAGAAAGGAAGTGAATCACACACTTTATTTCTAAAGAACAAGAACAAAACTCAAAGACAAGGCTTTGAAGAAAATACTTTGTATTCAAATTTAGTTTCAATGGTGGTCTATCTTTACAATGAGGTCGTGCTGAGCTTATATAGTGTTCCTAGCAATGGTCCTAAACCTAAAAAGGAGAAAAGGAAATCATACATTTAAAATATATGGCTGTTGGCCATTAATGTCTAGTTTGGCCAACAAGGAAAGTGTATATGCTTGTATCTTGAGAGCTTTGGGGCGAATGTAATGTGTCTAGGTACATCCTGGATGCTTTGGAAAGTCTTCGATACGTGCCCAAGTTGCAAGGAATAGAGATATTGCAATCTGAACACATTAAGTGCACTACGGTCCATGTATGGCAAGTCTTCGAGGAAAGGGATTCGCCTGATCCTCTGGTGGCTGGTGCATGGTATGTTTATTTTGGGCTTCATTAGGGCCTTAATAATATCTCCTGGAAGCCATGTTTTGGTTTGCAAGTGATTAAACCAGTTGGCCATCTCACTTGCCATAAACGGTTCCAATCGGTTCATTTGAAGGCACGGATGGACCCGCCTGGTCCAAGGTGTGTTTGAGCTTCTAGAAGTGCTTAAGGGAGCTCCTAGAAGTACCAAAAAGTCTCCTGGTCGCCAAAGAAAATTTTGGAGACTTTCATATAAGGAAAGTTCCAAATATGGTAAGTTTCAAAAACTCCAACTTGATGTATGGTGCATGACTTGATCTGGCCTTGTTTTGGGTGAGCTGCATGTTGTCGCGTGTCATCTGTGAGTCAGGATTATAGGACAGGTTTGGTCTTGGCTGGCCGCTTCTTGGTTAAGCTTGGATTCATGAAGATACACCCATGTATCCTTTTGCGCGTATTTGGCCGCCTTTGTGTTCCTTGGGCCGGCCGGGCCGAGCAGTTGGCCAGGGGTTGTGCCGATGACCTCATCAGAAACATCCGACCTATACTATATAGTAAATTCGTCCGCCTATCTTTCTTCTTTCTTTTTCTTCTATTCACATCAGGTTTTATACTTTCACCAATTCAAGGCTTGCAGACCTTTTAGTCGACTAACTGGCGTTCCTCGGGTCGTGAATGGTGAGGTCGCATATGTATCAAAAGTAAAATACCTTGCAACTAGCAAGAGCACTGGATTAGTTTAGTTGCGGGCGTGGGTGTGGGCAGGGGTGTTAATCTACAGAAATTAAAAAGAGAGATCTAGGCATATATTCTATTAGTTATTCCATGGCAGGTTTTTGTTGCTAAAAGGGCAGCTTTCTCAAGTTATTCATGGGATACAAGTTGTCTTCTTTGAAAGAAAGCCCTTGATCATGATTGGAGTCCCGATATCGAGTGGTTCCCTATTTCTGTGTTGAAGTAAAGAGGTCCTTCGTTCTGGAGATAGGATTGCGTTTCTGATCACCTATAATGTTGATTCTTTCAGCCGGGACTCCACCTCACAGAGCATCATAGTTAGCACGATAGCCCCAAACATAGTAGCCACGGTAGCTTTGGTTATTACAGGAGAACGTGCCCATTCATGCAGAGGATCTACCGGGATTTTCTACTGGATTTTTCTTTTAGGGTTAGTGCAAGGTTGGCTTGTGCGAAGTCGACAGGGGTGGTTGAGAAACACGTTTTATTGGGATGGGGCAGCAGGCGTTCCTCACCGTTCCCCCACCAGAGCCTGCAGTTGGTAGACCAAATCCCTCTGTCCAAGTTATTGAGTTGAAGCTTTTCAGAGAAAGGGTCATTTCTGAGTGAATCAAGAGAAGATGCTCTAAATGACCAGAATTAGGCGCCCAATCGCTACGTTTTTATCTAAGGTCCCACATCGATCACAAGGGTCTCGAAACCAACATCTTTGATTATTGACTTTCACTTGCACTACTATCCTATGCTACCACGGGGAAGTTATAAATGGCGAAAGAGAATCCTTTCAGTCCAGGCACGAAGTGCAGTCCAGACGCTCAGGGGAAGACGGAGGTTAGGAATGCTGATTGGAACAAATAAGATTGCCCAGAGGAGCTTTGTAGGTATCCAGAGTCCGCACAACGAGCAGTTGAGACAGATGCGGAAGAAGGATAGGCCAAGACGGTTGATGGAGATGATCCATCAGGCGGAGAGTTTGATTATGACAGTCCAGCCTTTCATACGAGAAATGGCGGTGACCATTTGCCCTAAACAAATATCTCAAGATGTAACACATATGCCTTCTCGTAGAGCACTCCCAGAAGCTACCCTGAAGCCTGATTGTGCTTGGAAAAGGCATTTCATTGACTGAACCCGACCCATCCCACCGAGAATGCGAACAGCTCTTTATTCGCTTCATAGCTGGCTTTGCATAGGAAACTCTAATTGAGCCCAAGGAATCGCCTTCTTGCTTGAGTGAGTAAGCATTCAAGATTGTTGAGCTTGGCTCACTTCAGCTTCAGAGCTGGCTATTGCTTGCTTAGAGGAGTAAGCAGGCGTGTGGTGCTTCCCGCAATGGAGCTAGCACCCGAGGAACGCTTCTTTATACTCAAGAAGATTAGAAAAACTCTGTGGAACTGCAAGTGGCGTATTGGAGACTGCACAGAAAGTGGCGTAGTGGAGTGAGTGAGCATCTTATTTGCCCAAGAAGATGGATGGAATAGAGGAAGCTTCCTATTCTCTGTAAACAGAAAGGGAAGTTGTGCCCAATGATTGGAATAAGCTAGTACCATAGATTATTAGCTATGGAATACTCCTTAAGCTAGAGGAGACTTGTTTGTCTGGGATAAATTGTCATTCTAGACCCGATTTGAAAGATTGAATTGAAAGCAAGAACATAGACCTGACGAGAAAGACCCACATTTTGAATATTAACTTATGATAATCAAAGGGAGTCATGGTTACGGGTAAGGCATTCCTCGGGCGGGAAGGACTTCCTTACTAGAAGAGGATGGTAAGCCACATGTGAAGCTGAGGCAAAGACATATTCTCCTGAAGATTTAGCGGAAATCAAAGTATAAAGTGCCTTACTGTGCGAAAACGCACATTTGACTCTCTGGCCAAGTCTGAAGATAGACCAGGAAAGACATCTTCAAACCTGCCCGCTGACACTAGTACTGATGACTTACTTGAAAGTAGTACTGGTTAGTGGACTGATGGAGCTGGAGAATGGAATAGACATCCATTAGTTCCCGAAGAAGGCAGGTTTGAGCAAGGAGGCGTTCATCTCCTTTTAGTCGACTAACTGGTGTTCCTCGTGGAACCCCTTCCTCCCTTTCATAACACTCCTTTCCCGTCTTACTAGGCATTAGGCCCTCCATTGCATTCTATTATCCGGAGCCTACCAACTTGCCTACCTCTTAATCTCCGCCCGTTAACATATAAAAAATCAGACTCTTGTAGATTCGCCTCTTTCTTTCTGACTTGCTTCAGGACTCTTTTAATCTCGTTACGCTTAATAATCAAAATCAGCGGAAGCCAAATCTTGAAAATCTCAGGTTTACACTGCTAGATCAAATTCATACTGAAATGCATTACCCGTACCAATCTAAAAAAAAGGTCCCTGGGAAGCATGCCACCCTCAACCCACAAACTCCCATTCTTCTCAGTCTCCCAGTATTGGAGACCTACTTACTACATCTCGACCGGGGGCCTCTCCAGTCTTTGCTTAAGAACTTTTCTTTCTTACTGATTAAGGATTCCTAATGTGATGAAAGCTAAATTAAAGCTATAGCTCTTTCTTTTAAGAAAGCATCTGGTTCCATTTTTCTTTCGTTAGTTTATCCACCTTTAAGGGCTTGTAGTAATTCAGGTTTGACACTATTTGGAATGGCTTTCTCATATTGAGAGATTCTGTCTAGTGGCATTCGATCACAGAATCCATTGACAGCTGCATAAATGACTAGTATTTGTTATTCAATTGGAAGTGGTGCACATTGTGGTTGTTTCGTACTTCTGTCAGCCTTGCACCTCTATTGAGTAATGCGAGTCGTAGCATCAAGGTCTGAGCCAAATTGAGCAAAGGCGGCCACTTCGCGATATTGTGCCAATTCCAATTTTGAACTACCGCATACTTGTTTAATAACTTTCAACTGAGCGGCAGACCCGACGCGACTGACAGATAAGCCGACGTTAATAGCAGGTCTAATTCCTCGATAAAAGAGCTCTGTTTCCAAACAGATTTGTCCATCAGTAATGGAAATTACATTGGTGGGAATATAGGCCGATACATCTCCAGCTTGTGTTTCAATGACGGGTAAGGTGGTCAAGCTACCTGCACCTGTCTCGTCCGATCATTTAGCCGCTCTTTCTAAGAGACGGGAATGTAAATAGAAAACATCACTTGGGAAAGCCTCACGGCCTGGTGGTCGGCATAACAATAATGACATTTGTCGATATGCCACCGCCTGTTTACTAAGATCATCATAGATTATTAATGCATGCATTCCATTATCGCGGAAATATTCCCCCATGGCACACCCGGAATATGGGGCCAAAAATTGCAGAGGAGCAGGATCCGAAGCGGTGGCTGCTACAAGAATGGAATATTCCAAAGCATTCGCTTCTTCAAGAGTTTGAATTAATTGTCCCATTGTCGAGCGTTTCTGTCCAATCGCTACATACACACAATACATTGTCTCACTCTTAGAGGTGGCTTTTGAGTTTATTTGCTTTTGGTTTAATATGGTATCGATAGCAATAGTCATTTTTCCAGTTTGTCGGTCCCCGATTAGAAGTTCTCGTTGACCACGGCCTATAGGAACCAGGCCATCTACCACTTTTAACCCTGTTTGCATAGGGTCGTGCACTGATTTACGTTCAAGAATCCCAGGGGCTTTCACTTCGACACATCTTTGCTCATGATCGCTTAGAGCCCCTCTTCCATCAATAGGTACTCCCATCGCATCGACCACATGCCCTAGCATAGCTTTTCCCGCGGGAACATCCACAATAGATCCAGTGCGCTTGACAAGATCTCCTTCTTTTATAGCGGTATCACCACCAAAGACAACAATCCTGACATTCTCATCTCAAGATTCAAGGCCATTCTTTTCACACCGTTGGCAAAAAGAACCATTTCCCCAGCTTGCATCTCGTTCAGTCCATAAATTTGTGCAATCCCATCTCCATCTGAATTAAAGAATTCAGAATGTAAGAATGAACAGGTTCGCTTTGACTGTTAAGAGTAGGTAACCCGTTCCCTGTGTCTTTGTTTCTATTGCATTCTATCTCATCGTATCACATTCTGTTCTGTGATATTTGAGAATCACCGTCAATTCCTCGGTGTAGGTCCAGGATAATAGATTCCATAGTCCTGGGGCTATTTACAACTAGCCAATTCAGAATTTTCAGATGTACTAACAAGTGCATCTTTGATGCAGTCATTGATTCTCCCAAGAGTTCACAATTACCGTGAGCAAACATATTAATTTAATGACTTAATGATGAGGAACACATTTTTGCTATGCTATGAATACTTGTACTTGCTCTGCTATTCTGCCGAAGCCTGGCTGAGGAAGAGTTACGGGGCTTCAAAAAATATGCTGATTCGGCTGGTAAAAAATACTATATGTAAAACAAATAAGAAACGATAAATATAATAGATATATATATATATATATATATATATATATATATATCTAAATTCAAATAAAAAGAAGGCCACTCCACTCTATTTCGACAAAAGACCCATCCCCAAGTTCCATACCTTTGAGTCCATTATCCCGAGCATGATTTTCCTACCCCCCGGAGGGAAAGGTCCTTCCCCTTTGGGCCAGTTGTGGGCGAGGAGGGATTCGTACCCCCTTACCTTACTCCAGAAAGAAAGTAATGTTGATCCGTAGTAGTGTCTAGGGGGAAGGGTTGGCCCTTTGAGCTACCTATTTAAAGTGATCAAATTAGAAACTTAGCTTCTTGGCCATAGATTCTCCATTTCATAGGAAGATAGAAAGACAAGATAGACAGACCGCACGCGCTTTTGCTCCACTAGAAGGGAAGTCATCCTCAACCTTTCTCGTCCACTGCTAGTGACTTTCTACTCCACCTTTGTTGACCTGCCAAGTGGAGTCGTGTGTTAGATTTGAAATCATTTGTACTTGACCCCATTGCGAGGCTCATTGGCCCCCGGATCTATCGAAACTAACTAGCAGTGTGCTGGATTGACTGTAATGAGTTGGACATCCGAGTGTTAAGCAAATGAAATCGAAGCTCAACTCTCGCTTTCTTCAGGTTTACACTATGAAGTTTCATTACACTATGAAGCATTGTTATTCAATAGGGATTGAACAATGAGGAAAGTTGCAATGCATTCGAACCCGAATAAAATCATGAAAGACATTCTTTGGGAGGGAGTTTAAGATTCCGGTACGTTCGGCATTGCCTCAGCCTCGGGCCCCTACCAGATTTCTTCTAAATAGTTATATATAAGATAAATCTTTTCCCAAAGAAAGAGGAAAAGTTCGGGAATTTGTAAGGATAAAAGATGGCTTATCAATTGAAATAAGAGGATCCATTTCACTTGTTCCACACTGCCTCATTAAAGGGTTTTTTCCCAATAATGAATTTTTTCTGATATAGCCTGCCCTTCTTTTATCACTAGCAGAAGCCTTTCGCAAGATCTCCTTTAAGTCATACTCCCTGAAGATCGACGGAGATTTATAGTACTATGTCAAATATTAACAGATTGGACCAAAGCCCTTTCTGGCCTGTAAAACTAGCTGCCTTCCCTCGAATTCGGGAAAAGCGGCCCTTATCAACTTCATATAATTATTTTTGGATGCACTTGTAGTCTCAATACCAACATGGTAGTGATAGCCTCCTAACTTATGGGGCTCTCGATTAATTAAAATAGAACGACACGAGTATAGATTCTTAAATCGGTCAATCACATCCGATTTAGATAAATTTCGCCTTTCAGAGTGACTCAGTGTCACGAGTAGAAAGGAACGCACGGTACTCTGGTTTAAAAGTGACATGAGTTTGGTTTGTTTTAGCTCTGCTTGTACAAGGCACTCCTTGCTGGCGTAGCGCCGCATAGCGAAAAGAAAAGAAAGATATTACTATATTACTTGATAAAGCAGCCTCTTCCTGTTTACCGGCCAATGCGGATCGGACACAAGGCACTTGATCTAGATTGCGAGACACTATTGGGCCAGGGCTTCTCGATGTCAATTCCGCAATGAGGTGACTGATTGACATCCAATTTTATTCTCTTATGTCATTTTATATTTCACTGGAATGGAATTATGATTATCTTTCAATCTTTCTAAATGAAGCAACAGCAACAAGGGGAACAACCGAAGAAAAAATGCTACGAAACCTTTACCTGAACACTTGCCAAATGCTACACGGGCTCATCAAACAACTAAAATAAATGATTGATTGGTGAGATCTTTCCCAGTACAATCTAATCTGCCTCGGTAGAACAGAACCTCCCTATCCTCTAGGTCGAGTAGCTGCTGTTTCACTATTTCTTGTTTTCTCCTCCGGGAATAAGTTGCATGGATGGGCATCGAGTAGCTTGTAAGTTACCCCAAGTGTAGATAGCAAAGGTCAAGGAGGTTGGTGTAGGCGGAACTGTCCCTGCCTGGCCAAGTGATCGGCTAATGTAGCTTGTAGCTCCAGTTTAAAGATTCTGTCCTCTCCCTGTTTATAGATATTATTAATGTTATAGGGACCCTCCCTCCCTAAAGGGACTAGGTTTACCTTAAACCGGCTATAACCATTGAACCTATCACCTCGACCAATTCCTCAACCCTTAAGCCTGATACCGATTATTTGTTGAAAGAAGACAATTCGCTCTAAATATAGCAGAAGATGATTCGGGTTGTCCAGGTCTTAATTAATTTGAAATAGTCTTATGATCCTTTGCTGATTTGCAGCTAATACTAGATCCTTAACTATTCATATCATTGTTAAGTAAATAGTGAACATTGTCTTTCTCATCAAGGACTGAGATCTGTACACCCACACCTTGCAATGTCCTGCTTGCCCTAATGATTTCTTCTGGCACATTACAAAGCTTCCTTGTAGAGATTCTTTTCTTTATATACAAAATTCAAAATATGCCCTGCGCCACCTACTCATCTATACTGGGTTTTCATTGAAATAGGCCTGTTTTTATTTTTGGGACTTTCTCTTCATTTGATAAAGCTTTTAAGAAATGAAACGAAGCCATGTAGGGAAAATGGAAGTAATAAAAATGCTGTAAATCCCAAATTTAGCTGTGAATATCAGTGATAAATAACTTATGAACAGGAGGATCGGCTTAAAAATAAAGCGGAGGAACACTCTCTGCCCAACCAATCAGAGAAATACATCAACCTTACCAAATACATCAATCAAACTGAACTGACCGGGGAATACCTGAGCTCAACCAGTTACACGCCTGTTGGGACTTGATTCCCTTCTGTTTTACAGCCGAGTCAGACTTTGTTTAGTTCTCAGAGGAGTAGAGGGTTTGTTGGGCCTGGTGGAAAAAGATAAATGGCTCTGGCTGATATTAGTCAGTTCCGCCCTTCTCGGTGGTCGTTAGCAGCTGCTGTCGTCAATGGCAGAACTCCTCGGGCATCCGTTCTTGCTTCAGGCAGGAGTGTGATTCGATCCAATGAGAGAGATAGGGGTCATCCCCGAGTGGACGAGCAGAAGGAGATTCCCGGATGACAGGCCTGGGGAAAAACTCTTCAGACTGGGGCTTTCAACCCTCGAAATTCTGAGAGATGAAGGAGTGGATTTCGCCGGATCTATAGAACTCTCTAGTGAAGAGCCATCCCTATCAGTAGCCGAGGTGAGCCATATTCTCTAAATACCAGAGAGCCAGAGTGGACTACTTTCGAACGACGGGCTGATGAAAAGAAGCCTAAGTCAGCGACTGAACATCGCCTAGGGACAGAAAGAGAGAGAAGGGTGAGTACTTCCTAAATAGAAGATCCAGATCTTGGAGCACCTAATCTCCCAGGAGAGGAAGGGAAACAAAGGTACTCAGCCTGCTGAGGCAGGAGCGACAGAATGAACCTCCTCCAATGGAGCAGGATAAGAAGTGAAGCTAAAAGTGAGCGTGGTAGAATCTCTCGATAATTGTCCCCAAACTCTGGAAAGCCCTTACCCAGATATGTATATTCACCGGACTTAGCAGTAGATTAGAGAAAGCTACTGGCTCAATAAATAGTGTAGATAAGGTGCTCGAATAAGCTCGATACGCAAGAAATAGAAGATAGATGCAGGTACGTCACCCCTGTTGTCATTCTTTTTTTGATGCATCAAGGCCAAAGAAAGAGATCTGATAGCATTGCTTTAGAGGTCTGATCGCCTAACCTTCAATAGACTCTCCCAACCTCACTTCCTCTCGGTGAAATCTTTCTTTCTTCTATTGTTAGGTGTGTACTGAATGGGAGGAATGCCAAGGTTAATCCACTTGCTTCACTAATAGAGAAAAGGGTACTCGAAAACAGATATCAACACACTAGTATCCTTCCCTAAACAAAACAGGGGTATTAGGACCAGTTGCTGCGCGTTTTCCTTCTACCATTGGTGTGCCAAAGGTGTGCTGAGCTTGCTATATTTGGTAACTTATCTCGGAAGCGTGTATGCGACATCTATGTGTTGAATCGATTGGATTGAATACAGAGCCAGGTGACTCAGCTAGTGGTGGATCCTTTGAGGAGGTTCCATTCCTCTAGTCTCTATGAAGGACTTGGGCTTGCAAGGGTGAGCTGTTGCGGATAGATTGTTCTGAAGACTGGCTCGTCTGGTTCGTTGCGGATAGCTTGTTCATCCTTTACTGCCTAATACCTTTCTTCTAAGCTTTCTTTTTTTCTCTACTGAAGCCAACTCCTAGCAAAGCAAGACAGTTCCTACTCTTTTTTTGGCAAAACTGGCTAATACTCCGCCGCTTAGCTCTTTCCTGGCTAAGAGTTCTATATATGCTATAAGGTGTTAGGTAATCCTTAGTTATTTCCTTAGTTATTATAAGGGTCAAACCAACTCTCCCGTTTTCCCAACACTCTTAATATTCCTACGCATGACCAGAGTTATGCCTTTGCTGGCTGGTTAGGAACTCTTGCTTAAAAGGGTTTTCATAAATAGGAGAATCTGTATTCGTAAGTATGTACTCTTGTTAGCACACTCCTCTGCTTTGCTTTTACGATGCTTTGATTGGCACTTTGTTTTCAGCATACTAACCCAGCACAACAGAGAGCTCTATTCCTAGGGTTCTGGCAATTAATAACTGTGCTGTAGTAGACTTCTTCTGGTTTTCCTAGGATGAATGTAGAGGCCTCAGGTGCTTTGTTCAGCACACTCTGATATGATATTCTCAGGAAGAAGGGTGTGTGCTACACTTTCCTTATGATCAGCACACAAAAGCACACCCAAGAAATCGACTGAAGTTTCTTCTTCTGCTTTTCCTAGTGAAGCAATGCTGCTTCCTTCTCGGTACTCATCTGCTTGACTCTTATCAGTACACTTTTATACGTGAGCACGCATGGCATGCAATAAAAGGAGTTCTCCTCCTAGCGTAGCAACCTCTCACTCTTTTCAGTTTAGAATTCATACGCTTCTCCGTAGCACATCCCTCTGTGCTCTATCCTTCTGGGTTTAATCCAGCACACAGCTTGACTTCTTTGTTTAAGGTTGGATTGGGGTTTACACACACCTCTACTAAGCCTCTAAGCTTAGGCAAATGTCCTAGTTGAAGGAGAAGTGTTAGGTGCAGCACACAGAGGATTCCACTATAGGAAACTCTCGATTGGCAGTAAGTAACTTTTGAGCCAAGGGCAATAAAGAAAAAATAGTAGTTTACAGGGCTCTTTTACCCCAGCGGAGTATTAGCCAATTACCTCTTAGCCTTTTAAGGTTCCTTAACAAAGCGCTTCTCTTCTTACTCTTATTCATTCCTACGGCTATTTATGAAATCAGAAGAGGGCAGCTGCACCTTAGTGTGCTGGAGGAATCTTTCAACTTCCCTTCTGGCTAAGAATTCCATGAGTGTGCTTTGCTTCGCTAGTCAACCAGTCACCCTTTTGGTTTGGTTCTTTGGCCGTTTTCAAGGATTTATCTTAACCAATCTATTCTCCTAACCTGGGATTCTTTAACAACCGATTGCTCACTGAGAACATCATTTTATATTTTTATCTCACTGAGAGATCTGAGAAGGTTTGCCAAGGAATAGTTGGCCTTCTAATTAGATGTGTACAGGAGCATGGAATAATCTAAAGCAAGATCGGTGTACTTACACTCTCACTAGTACTCGCCTAGCCCAGGCGTATTCCCCAGGCGTATTCCATTAATCCTTGGGTATAGAGCTCCTTTCTTTCAAATATAGGAACAAAGAAATCTAAAGCAAATTACTGCGCTAGCAGTGTGCTGTTGCTTCGATAGGACTCTAGTCTTGTTACTATGGCTTATAACTGCATTAGTGTGCTCTACAGAAGGAAATAGTTACCATCTTCAAGAGGAGTTTTGGCCGGTTTAGCCCCAAGCTTTCCCGTGTCTGTCAACAGATCAAGAGCATACTTTCTTTGGGATAGAAAGAGCCCTTCCTGAGACTGACACACTTCAATACCCAAGAAGTACTTCAACTCTCCAAGATCCTTGATGTCAAATGATCTGTTTAAGAAGGCCTTTGTGGACTGAATTCCTTCCTTATCATCTCCTGTGATGATAAGGTCATCCACATAAACCAAGACCGCCACGATTCCTTTGGAGTTTTGACGAGTGAACAAAGTATGATCTGAATGGGATTTCCTAAACCCATTATCAGTAAGTGTGGAGCTTAATTTGTGATACCAGGCTCTTGGTGACTGCTTCAACCCATATATTGCCTTCCTAAGTCTTAGAACCTGTCCCTCTTTGCAAAGATCTTCAAGGCCTGGGGGTGGAGTCATATACACTTCCTCTTCAAGTTCTCCTTGTAGGAATGCATTCTTGACATCCATTTGCCATAAGTCCCAAGTCAGATTCGTAGCTACTGAAAGTACAACCCTTACAGTGTGTAGCTTAGCCACCGGTGCAAATGTATCAGTATAGTCATCTCCATATGTCTGAGTGAAACCTCTTGCAACTAGACGTGCCTTGTACCTTTCTATGTCCCCATTGCTCTTATACTTGATGGTGAACACCCACTTGGAACTCACAGCCTTCTTGCCTTTGGGAAGTTCTTGTATATCCCATGTATGATTCCTTTCCATAGCTCCCTTCTCATCTCTTACTGCATCTAACCATTCTTTCTTGTTCTTAGCTTCTTCATAAGTCCTTGGAATCTGACTTTGTTCAATCTTTCCGAGGAATGCTTGATGACTAGATGGCAAGAGGTCAAGGGAACAAACAGCTTGTATGGGATGAGCCACAGCCTGGTTGTTGTAGAAGACCCTAGTGTTTACCCAATTGGATGGATCTTTCCTAAGTCTAGTACTCCTTAAATGCTGAACAGGTGGTGCAGCCTCCTCTACAACCGTTTCCTCTTCCATTTGGTGAATAGGTTCCTCTATACCCACTTCCAAGTCGTCTTGTTCTTGGTTTTGGGCCATAGCTTCTTCTTGGATTGGAGTTGGTTCTTGAGTTACCACCCCTTGTTCATTCTCTTGGGTATCTTGTGAACGACTTGAGGTTCTTGCTTCTTCGTATCTTGAATCCTTTGGCAGATCATTTCCCAAATGATTCAAGAGAAACCTCAAACTCGTAGCCAAATCAGAAGGTGACCTTGAGAGATCCTTCAATCCTTCCCAATCTTTCTGATCATAATAGCTTCGTTCTTCTATGAACTTGACATCTCTAGACACATATGTCCTGTTGTTGCTCGGATCATAGCACTTATAACCCTTTTGTGTTGTCGAATATCCAAGAAACATACACTTGATGCTCTTTGCCTCCAACTTGTTTCTTAGATCACCTGGAACATACACAAAGCACACACACCCAAATACACGTAAATGATCAATGGAGGGTTTAGTTTTATTGAGTACCTCAAATGGGGATATGTCTTGCAAGACTTTGGTTGGAATCCGATTGATGAGGTAGCAAGCAACCAAGACTGCATCTCCCCAAAAACTTTTAGGAACATTGGTATGAAACATCATGGATCTTGCTACTTCCATTAAGTGTCGGTTCTTCCTTTCAGCAACTCCATTTTGTTGTGGTGTGTGTGGGCAGCTAGTTTGATGTAGTATTCCATGTTTGTTTAAGTGAGCTTTGAATCTTTGACTTGTGTATTCCCCTCCATTATCTGATCTTAACACTTTGATCTTGGCATTGAATTGATTAGTAACATAATTATGAAAGTTTATAAATGCCTCATAAACCCTATCTTTAGATGGAAGTAATGTAACCCATGTATATTTCGATTTCTCATCTATAAAGGTCACAAAGTATTTATTCCTATCTCTAGACATGCAAGGTGAGGTCCAAACATCGGAATGTACTAAATCAAAGCAATGCTCATAAATTGTAGACGATTTAGGGAAAACAACACGACAATGTTTTCCAAGGATACAAGCCTCACAAACTGAGTGATCATAAGCGACATTAGGAATTATTAAGCTTAAGGCACGAGCATGAGGATGTCCTAATCTAGCATGCCATATGACATCTTTATTAGCAAAAACACAGGATTTGAAAGCTAAGGAATCCAAATTGCTTGGAGGAGTGTCTTCAAGAACATAGAGCTCATCTTGAGTTCCACCACCTCCAAGTATCTTACCACTCTTAATATCCTGAAAGTAAACATTGTTAGGCCCAAATGTAACATTGCAATTGAGGTCTTTAGTAGCCCTTTTGAAAGAGACTAGATTAGACTTAAATTTAGGTACAAAGAAAGCATTAGTTTCTTTGTCAAATAGTCTTAATTTTCCGGTTCCTTCAATTGGAATACCCTTACCATCAGCTATAGTTACTTGTCCTAGACATGGTTCAATGTTCTTTAACAACCTAGCATTGCTAATCATATGGTGAGAAGCACCTGAATCCACTACCAACTTATGATCTGGTTTATCAAGCAATTTATGGGAGTAGAGTGTGATACCGGAGAGTTTTGAGGCATAGGCCTTGATGAGATCCTCCAAGTCACTCTTCTTAACATACTCCATGGATACATTCATACCTAGCTCCCCTCCTTGGTTTGATGAACTTGCCGGTTCAGTCACAACCTTTTGAGAGATGTTAGCCTTTGAATCCTTGAACCGGTTTGGCTTGAGATGAGGATGAAGTATCCAGCACTTGTCCTTGATGTGGCCATTCCTCTTACAATGCTCACACATCACACTATTCCTATCCTCTTGCTTAAACACGCTTTTGTTGGCCATGACTAGTTCTCCTTTACCACCAAACAAACCAATGTTGCCTTGCTCCTTTTGAATCCGTGAGCACACCTCTTCGAAATCAGGGAGTTTTGGCTCTCTCAAGATGGACTTAATCACATCCTTAAAGGCTGGATTTAGGTTGAGAAGGAGCCCAAATATCTTGTCTTGTTCCTTCCTTTCATTAAGCACCTTTGGATCCATAGAACTTGGTCTCAACATGTCAAGCTCAGACCATGTTGACTGGAACTTGCATAGGAATTTTGTGAACTCCATATCCTCTTGGTGTAGATCATTGAGAGCCTTCTTAACCTCATACACACGGCTGAGGTTTGAAACATCCCCATACACCCTCTTGAGAGTGTCCCAAAGAGACTTGGCGGTTTCACAATGTGAATAAGCTTCAAGAATGGATGCGTCCAATGAATTTTGGAGGAATCCAAGGACTGATTGATCTTCTTGGAACCACCTAGCTTCTTCTTTTCTTGTTGCCTCATCTTTTTTCTCCTTTGGATCATCTATAGATGGAGTATTATCCTCCAAGACGTGATTCCAAAGTCCTTTGCCACAAATGGCTGTCTTGATAGTTCTTGACCATAATGTGTAGTTCAAGCCTTTGAGAACCACTGGTATCACCGTAGGTTTCAGGCTGGAACTGATTTGAACTGTATCCTCCATTGTTAGGCTTTGAAGAGCTCAAAGGAAGCAGCTTTTATGGTTGAATAAAAACGTGAGTTTTTAGTCTAAAGACTGAGAGATTTTTGACAGAATTTTAGATTAGAAACTGAGAGATTTGAGTAGAAAAGATAAAAGAGTGATCTTATGCTCTGATACCATGAAAGAATATTGAGATTATAGAGGAGAAATGTGAAGAATTGAATCTGGAAACTCAAAGAGAAGTATGAGAAGTATGAGAAATGTCTTAGACTTATGGAGAAGAATCTCCTAAGAGTATAATCATACAATGAGTCTTTACAACCCTTTTATAGAGGATTTACAATGTGAACACAAAAGAAAACGAATTCAAACTTGTGGATGAGTTTGAATAGAGGAGGAGCCTGTCAACAACCAATGAGAAGAGAGGGGAATAGCTGCAGACTGACTTGGGACTTATGGCAAATGGATGTCAAGAATGCATTCCTACAAGGAGAACTTGAAGAGGAAGTGTATATGACTCCACCCCCAGGCCTTGAAGATCTTTGCAAAGAGGGACAGGTTCTAAGACTTAGGAAGGCAATATATGGGTTGAAGCAGTCACCAAGGGCCTGGTATCACAAATTAAGCTCCACACTTACTGATAATGGGTTTAGGAAATCCCATTCAGATCATACTTTGTTCACTCGTCAAAACTCCAAAGGAATCGTGGGGGTCTTGGTTTATGTGGATGACCTTATCATCACAGGAGATGATAAGGAAGGAATTCAGTCCACAAAGGCCTTCTTAAACAGATCATTTGACATCAAGGATCTTGGAGAGTTGAAGTACTTCTTGGGTATTGAAGTGTGTCAGTCTCAGGAAGGGCTCTTTCTATCCCAAAGAAAGTATGCTCTTGATCTGTTGACAGACACGGAAAAGCTTGGGGCTAAACCGGCCAAAACTCCTCTTGAAGATGGCTACAAGGTCAACGGAAAGGGGGAGAAAGCTGATGAGTTATTTAAGGATGTTTCTCAGTATAGGAGACTAGTTGGGAAGCTGATCTACCTCACTCTCACACGACCAGACTTGTGTTTTGCTGTGAATCAAGTGAGTCAACATATGAAAAAACCTATTGTATATCATTGGAGCATGGTAGAAAGGATTCTTAGATACATCAAAGGATCTCCTGGTCAAGGCATATGGATGGGAAAGAATGGGAACACTGAGATTGTCGGGTATTGTGATGCGGATTGGGCTGGTGATAGGGTGGATAGGAAATCAACCACTGGGTATTGTACCTTCATTGGTGGGAACTTAGTCACTTGGAAGACTAAGAAGCAAAAGGTGGTATCATGTTCTAGTGCTGAAGCAGAATATAGGGCTATGAGGAAGCTGACAAATGAAGTAACTTGGCTCAAAGCGCTCTTGAAAGATTTTGGTATTGCACAACGAGGGCCAATTACCTTCCATTGTGATAATCAGGCAGCCATTCACATAGCTTCAAACTCAGTGTTTCACGAGAGGACAAAGCTCATAGAGATCGATTGCCATAAGGTTAGGGAGAAAGTTCAAGATGGAACCATTCTGCCATGTTATACAAGGAGTGAAGACCAACTAGCTGACATCTTCACAAAGGCAGCAAGTCTCAAAGTTTGCAAGAACATCTTTGGCAAACTTGGGCTTTTTGATTTATCACATCCATGATCAAAGGTCCCCTAATCCAAGAGCAACACACTTTTTTTCCCTTATTAAGGTTTTGTCCCAAGTGGTTTTCTTTAATAAGGTTTTTAATGAGGTGTTGCCTTGGGTTCCCAAGCTTAAGACTTTAGGGTGATTCCAAACTCTTTAGCTTGAGGGGGAGTATTGACATAGGAAAATCAAATAAGACCTATCTTGACCTACAAGGCAAGTGTGAGCACGAAAATTCAGTTTGAATAACAAGGGAAAAGAAAAAGGAGGGAGTTATTATTAACCACATGGTTAAATAGCTGCCTTGGGAGAGGAATCAAGGTGAAAAGGATATGTCCATGCTGCACACAGTCTTGGTAACCACACCAAACAGTCATGACTGCTGCACACAGCCTTGGTAACCACACCAAACGTTCATGAGTCAGTCTGCAGCTATTCCCCTCTCTTCTCATTGGTTGTTGACAGGCTCCTCCTCTATTCAAACTCATCCACACGTTTGAATTCGTTTTCTTTTGTGTTCACATTGTAAATCCTCTATAAAAGGGCTGTAAAGACTCATTGTATGATTATACTCTTAGGAGATTCTTCTCCATAAGTCTAAGACATTTCTCATACTTCTCATACTTCTCTTTGAGTTTCCAGATTCAATTCTTCACATTTCTCCTCTATAATCTCAATATTCTTTCAGTGTGCTCAACAGAAGGAAATAGTTACCAGCCTCACTAAACTGCTTCTTTAAAAAGCGCAGCAAAACCTAATGCCCTTAGGGATCCGATCACTAATAATTGGCATTGACCAACTATTAGAGAGCACTTTCCAGCCTATGAAGACCTTATCCGTCTTATCCCTTAGAGCTGTGTGCTTTGCTTCGCTATAAAAGGAAGGACTAGCTTGGCTAAGTGATCGGCTAATGCAGCTATTAGCTCTAGTTTAAAGATTCTTCTTATATACGGAAATTTCACTATTACCCACCCACCCCCCATAAGAGATGAAATGAAACCCAGTTTTGAAGAAACCCAGTGTTGAAAAAGAAGAATAAAGAGCACCATTCATCTATTTAAAATGTTTATTTTAACTGATCGATAAACTTGACATGTCCGCACTAAATCATCTGTAACTTTTGATTTACAGTTCAGAATGAAACGAATCCAACACCCACTTTATGGTAGCTCAATTTTATATATTATGACAAAGTTTAAAACCAAAATAGCTATGAAAACGGCTCCAAGTAATCCAATATATCCAAAACTGCATTATGCCATGCATTATGCTTCATTTGTAAACCATTTCTGAATGAGCACCAATGATCAGTTTGGAATGATCATTGTAACTAGCTGATCAACTTGACATATCCGCACAAAATCATCTTTAACTTTTGATTTAGATCACAAAATGACATGAATCCAACGCCCACGTTAAGCTGGCTCAATTTTCCATATTGTAATAACATTTGAGACTCAAAGAGTCTGACAAAGCCTCCAAGTAATGCAATCTATCCCAAACTACGTGATGCCATGCATTATGCTTCATTTGTAAACATCTGCTCAATGAGCACAAGTGATCAGTTTGTAATGATCAATTTAACTGGCCGAGCAGTTTGACATGTCCGCACTAAATCATTTTAAACTTTTGATTCAGAGTTAAAAATGACATGAAATCAGCGCACACGTTAAGCTAGCATAATTTTCTATATTGTGCCAAAATTTAATACAAAAATATCTACACAAAGCCTCCAAATAATCCAATCTATCTAAAACTACGTGATACCATGCATTATGCTTCATTTGTAAGCCTTTGCTCAATGAGCACCAATGATCAGTTTAGAATTATGATCAATTAAATTGGCCGATCAACTTCACATATCCGCACTAAGTCATCTTTGACTTTTGATTAATAGCTCAGATTGACACGAATCCAACGCCCACGTTAGACTAGCTTAATTTTCTATATTGTGACAAAATTTAAGACCAAACTAGCTATGAAAAAGCCTCCATGTAATCCAATCTATCCCAAAGTGGGTGATGCCATGCATTATGCTTCATTTGTAACCTTTGCTCAATGAACACCAATGATCAGTTTAGAATGATAAATTTAACTAGCCGATCAGTGTGACATATCGGCACTAAATCCAGTTTAACTTTTGATTCAGAGTTCAGAATGACACGAATCCAACACCCACGTTAAGCTAGCTCCAGTTTCTGTATTGTGACAAAACTTAAGACCGAAATACCTACAAAAAGCCTCCATGTCCAATCTATCCCAAACTGCGTGATGCCATGCATTATTCTTCATTTGAAAACCTTTGCTCAATGGGCACTAATGATCATTTTAAATTATCAATTAAATTGGCTGATAAACTTGACATATCCGCAATAAATCGTCTTTAACTTTTGATTCACATTTCAGAATGACACGAATCCAACACCCTCATTAAACTAGTACAATTTTCTACATTGCGACAAAATTTAAGACCGAAATAACTACGACAAAGCCTCCAAGTAATCCAATCCACCCCAAACTGCGTCATGCCATGCATTATGCCTCAGTTGTAAACCTTTGCTCAATGAGCAATAGTGATCAGTTTAGAATGATTATTTAACTGGCCGATCCGTTTGACATGTCTGCACTAAATCGTCTTTAACTTTTGATTCAGAGTTCAGAATGACACGAATCCAACGCCCACGTTAAACTAGCTCAATTTTTATATCGTGGCAAAATTTAAAACCGAAATAGCTACGATAAATCCTCCAAGTAATCCAATCTATCCGGAACTGCGTGATGCCATGCATTATGCTACATTTGTAAATATTTGCTCAATGAGCAGAAATGATCAGTTTATTATGATCAATTTAAGTGGCTGATCAACTTGACATGCCCACAATAAATCGTCTTTAACTTTTGATTTAGAGTTCAGAATGACACGAATCCAACGCCCATGTTAAGCTAGCTCAATTTTCTATATTGCAAAAAAATTTAAGACCGAAATAGCTACGAAAAAGCCCCTAAATAATCCAATCTTTCCCAAACTACGTGATGCCTTGCATTATATTTCATTTGTAAACCTTTGTTCAATGAGCACCAATCATCAGTTTAGAATGACAAATTTAACAAGCCGATCAACTTGACATGTTCACACTAAATTGTCTTTAAATTTTAATTTAGTGTTCAGAATAACACGAATTCAACTCCATCGTTAAGATATCACAATTTTCTATATTGCGATAAAATTTAATATCGAAATAGCTACGACAAAGCTTCCAAGTAATCCAATATGTCCCAAACTGTGAAATACCATGCATTATGCCTCATTTGTAAACCTTTGCTCAATGAGCAACAGTGATCAGTTTAGAATGATTGTAACTGGCCGATCAGTTTGACATGTCCGCACTAAATCGTCTTTAACTTTTAATTCAATGTTCAGAATGACACGAATCCAACGCCCATGTTATGCTAGCTCAATTTTCTATATTGTGAAAAACATTTAAGACCAAAATAGGTACGGCAAATCCTCCAAGTAATCCAATATATCCATAACTGTGTGATGCCATTCATTATGCTTCATTTGTAAACATTTGCTCAATGAGCACAAATGATCAGATTATAATTATCAATTTAACAGGCTGATCAACTTGACATGTCCGCAATAAATCGTCTTTAACTATTGATTTAGAGTTCAGAATGACACGAATCCTTCGCCCATGTTAAGCTAGCTCAATTTTCTATATTGTGAAAAAATTTAAGACCAAATAAGCTACCACAAATCCTCCAAGTAGTCCAACCTAACTGGAACTGCGTGATGCCATGCACTATGCTTCATTTGTAAACCCTTGCTCAATGAGCACCAATTATCAGTTAAGAATGATCATTGTGACTAGCTGATGAACTTGACATGTCCGCACTAAATTAAGACGATTAACTATTGATTTAGAGCATAAATTGAAATGAATACAACACCCACGTTAAACTGGCTCATTTTCCATATTGTGATAACATTTGAGACTGAAAGAGCTTGACGAAGCCTCATAGTAATCCAATCTATCCTAAGCTGTGTGATGTCATGCATTATATTTCATTTAGAAGCCTTTACGCAGAGCACCAATCATCTCTTTAGAATGTTTATTTTAACTAGTCGATCAACTTTGCATGTCCGCACTAAATCATCTGTAGCTTTTGATTTACAGACCAGAATGACACAAATCCAACACCCACTTTATGCTAGCTCAATTTTATATATTATGAAAAAGTTTAAGATGGAAATAGCTATGAAAAAGCCTCCAAGTAATCCAATATATCGAAAACTGTGTGATGGCATGCATTATGTTTCATTTGTTAACCATTTCTCAATGAGCACCAATTATCAGTTTTGAATGATCATTGTAACTAGCTGATCAACTTGACATATCCGCACTAAATTGTATTTAACTTTTGATTTAGAGCACAAAATGATATGAATCAAACGCCCAAGTTAAGCTGGCTCAATTTTCCATATTGTAATAACATTTGAGATTGAAAGAGTTTGAGAAAGCCTTCAATTAATCCAATCTATCCCAATCTACGTGATGCAATGCATTATGCTTCATTTGTAAACCTTTGGTCAATGAGCACAAGTGATCAGTTTGGAATGATCAATATAACTGGCCGAGCAGTTTGACATGTCCACACTAAATCATCTTTAACTTTTGATTCAGAGTTAAAAATGACATTAAATCAGCGCACAAGTTAAACTAGCAAAATTTTCTATATTGTGCCAAAATTAAAGACCGAAATAGCCACAGAAAGCCTCCAAATAATCCGTTCTATCTAAAATTACGTGATTCCATGCATTATGATTCATTTGTAACCTTTGTTCAATGAGCACCAATGATCAATTTAGAATTATGATCAATTAAATTGGCCGATCAACTTGACATATCCACACTAAGTCATCTTTAACTTCTGATTTAGAGTTCAGAATGACACGAATCCAATGCCCACGTTAAGCTAGCTCAATTTTATGTATTGTGACAAAATTTAAAACCAAACTAGCTACGACAAAGCCTCCAAGTAATCCAATCTATCCAAAAATGCGTGATGCCATGCATTATGCTTCATTTGTAAACCTTTGCTAAATGAGCAACAATGATCAGTTTAGAATGATCAATTTAACTGGCTGATAGAATTGACATGTTCGCACTAAATCGTCTTTAACTTTTAATTTAGTGTTCAAAATACGAATCCAACTCTCATGTTAAACTAGCTCAATTTTCTATATTTTGACTAAAGTTTAAGATCGAAAGAGCTATGACAAAGCCTCCAAGTAATCCAAACTGCGTGATGCCATGCATTATGCTTCATTTTTAAACCTTTGCTCAATGAGCAACAGTGATCAGTTTGGAATGATCTATTTAACTAGCCGATCAGTTTGACATATCGGCACTAAATCCTGTTTAACTTTTGATTCAGAGTTAAGAATGACACGAATCCAACACCCACGTTAAACTAGCTCCAATTTCAGTATTGTGACAAAATTTAAAAACAAAATAGCTACGAAAAAGCCTCCATGTCCAATCTATCCTAAACTGAATGATGCCATGCAATATGTTTCGTGTGTAAACTTTTGCTCAATGAGCACCAATGAACATTGTATAATGATCAATTTAACTAGACAATAGGCCTGACATCTTCACACTAAATCGGGTTTAACTTTTGATTTAGTGTTCAAAATGACACGAATCCAACATCCACGTTAAGCTAGCTCAATTTTCAATATTGCAATAAAATTTAAGACCAAGATAGCTACAACAAAGCCTCCAAGTAATCCAATCTATCCCAAACTGCATGATGTCATGCATTATGCTTCATTTATTAACCTTTGCTTAATCAGCAATAGTGATCAGTTTAGAATGATTTATTTAACTGGCCGATCAACTTGACATGTTCACCCTAAATCGTCTTTAACTTTTGATTTAGTGATCAGAATGACACGAATCCAACGCCAACGTTAAGCTATCTCAATTTTCTATATTGTGACAAAATTTAAGACCAAAATATCTATGACAAAGCCTCCCAGTAATTCAGTCTCTCCCAAACTGCGTGATGCGATGCATTAGGCTTCATTTTGAAACCTTTGCTCAATGAGCACCGGTGATCAGTTTGGAATGGTCTATTTAACTTCCCAAACAGTTTGTCATGTCCGCACTAAATCCTGTTGAAATTTTGATTCAGAGTTCAACGCCCACGTTAAGCTAGCTCCATTTTCAATATTTTGACAAAATTTAATACCGAAATAGCTACAACAAAGCCTCCAAATAATCCAATCTATACCAAAATGCGTGATGCCATGCATTATGCTTCATTTTTAAACCTTTTCTCAATGAGTACCAATGATCAGTTTAGAATGAACTATTTAACTAGCTGATCAGTTTGACATATGTGCACTAAATCTTGTGTAACTTTTGATTCAGAGTTCAGAATGACACGAATCCAACACCCACTTTAAGCTAGCTCCATTTTTTATATTGTGACAAAATTTAACACCGAAATAGCTACAACAAACCCTCCAAGTAATCCAATCTATCCCAACCTGTGTGGTGTCATGCATTATGCTTCATTTGTAAACCTTTTCTCAATGAACACCAGTGATCAGTTTGGAATGATCAATTTAACTGGCCGAGAAGTTTGACGTGCCTGCACTATTTGATACAGAGTTCAGAATGACACGAATCCAACACCCACCTTAAGCTAGCTCAATTTTCTATATTGTAATGAAATTTAAGATCAAATTTAATTGGCTGATCAACTTGACATATCCGCACTAAATTGTCCTTAACTTTTGATTTAGTGTTAAGAATGACATGAATCAAACTCCCACGTTAAGCTAGCACAATTTTCTATATTGTGACAAAATTTAAAACCAAAATAGCCACGAAAAAGCCTCCAAGTAATCCAATCTCTCCCAAACTGCGTGATGCCATGCATTATGGTTTATTTGTAAACCTTTGCTCATTGAGAAACAGTAATCAGTTTAGAATTATCTATTTAATTAGCCAATCAGTTTGACGTATCCGCACTAAATACTGTCTAACTTTGACTCAGAGTTCCGAATAACAGGAATCCAACGCCCAAGTTAAGCTATCTCAATTTTCTATATTGTGGCAAAATTTAAGACCGAAATAGCTACAACAAAGCTTTCAAGTAATCCAATCTATCCCAAACTGCGTCATGTCATGCATCATTCTTCATTTGTAAACCTTTGCTCAATTAGCAGCAATGATCAATTCGTAATGATCAATTTAACTGGCCGAGCAGTCCGCACTAAATTGTTTTAAACTTTTGATTTAGAGTTCAGAATGACACGAATCCAACGCCCACGTTAAGCTAGCTCAATTTTCTATATTGCGACAAAAATTTAAGACCAAATTAGCTACAATAAAGCCTCTAAGTAATCCAATCTATCCCAAACTACGTGATGCCATGCATTATGTTTCATTTGTAAACTTTTGCTCAATGAGCACCAATGATCAGTGTAGAATGATAAATTTAACTGGCCGATAGACTTGACATGTTCGCACTACATCGTCTTTAAGTTTTGATTTAGTGTTCAAAATGACACGAATCCAAATCCCACGTTAAGCTACCTCAATTTTCTATATTGTGACAAAATGTAAGACCGAAATAGCTACGACAAAGCCTCCAAGTAATCCAATCTCTCCCAGACTACGTGATGCCATGCACTGTGCTTCATTTGTTTACCTTTGCTTAATTAGCAACAGTGATCAGTTTAGAATGATCTATTTAACTAGACAATCAGTTTGACATGTCCGCACTAAATCGTCTTTAACTTTTGATTCAGAGTTCAGAATTACACGAATCCAACGCCCACATTAAACAAGCTCAATTTTCTATATTGTGAAAAGATTTATGACCGAAATAGCTACGACAAATCCTCTAAGTAATCCGATCTATCCCAAACTAAGTGATGCAATGCATTATGTTTCATTTTTAAACCTTCGCTCAATGAGAACCAATGATCAGTTCAGAATGATTAATTTCACTGGCCAATCAACATGACATGTTCGCACTAAATCGTCTTTAACTTTTTATTTAGTGTTCAGGATGACACGAATCCAACGCCCATGTTAATCAAGCAAAATTTTATATATTGTGACAAAATTAAAGACCGAAATAGCTACGACAAAACCTCCAAGTAATCCAAGTCTATCAAAACTGCATGATATCATGCATTGTGCTTCATTTGTAAACCTTTGCTCAATGAGCAACAGTGCTCAGTTTAGAATGATCTATTTAACCAGCCAATCAGTTTGACATATCTGCGCTAAATCCTCTTTAACTTTTGACTCAGAGTTTAGAATGAAACGAATACGATGCCCACGTTAAGCTTTCTCCATTTTCTCTATTGTGAAAAAATTTAACACCGATATACCTACGACAAACCCTCCAAGTAATCCAATCTATCCCAAACTGCGTGATGCCATGCATTATGCTACATTTGTAAACCTTTGCTCAATGAGCACCAGTGATCAGTTTGGATGATCAATTTAAATAGCCAAACAGATTGACGTGTATACACTAAATTGTTTTTAACTTTTGATTCATAGTTCAGATTGATACGAATCCAACGCCCACGTTAAGCTAGCTCAATTTTCTTTATTGCGAAAAAGTTTAAGACCCAAATAACTTTGACAAAAACTCTAACTAATCCAATCTATCCCAAACTACGTGATACCATGCATTATATTTCATTTGTAAGCTTTTGCTTAATGAGCACCAATGATCAATTTAACTGGCCGATAGACTTGATATGTTTGCACCAAATCGTCTTTAACTTTTGATTTAGTGTTACGAAAGACACGAATCCAACGCCCACGTTAAACTAGCTCAATTTTCTATATTTTTATAAAATTTAAGTCCACAATAGCTACGACAAATCGACTTAGTGCGGACATGTCAAATTGATCAGCTGGTTAAATTGATTGTTTAGTTAAATTGATCATTCTAAATTGATCACTGGTGCTCATTGTGCAAAGGTTTAGAAATGAAGCATAATGCATGGCATCACGCAGTTTGGATAGATTGGATTACTTGGAGGCTTTCTCATAGCTACTTCGGTCTTAAATTTTGTCACAGTATAGAAAATTGAGTTAGCTTAACGTGAGCGTTGGATTCGTGTCACTATCAACACTAAATCAAATGTGTAAGGCGATTTAGTGCATACATCTCAAGTTGATCGGCTAGTTAAATTGACCATTCTAAACCGATCATTGGTGCTCATTGAGAAATTTTTTGCAAATGAAGCATAATGCATAGTATCACGCAGTTTGGGATAGATTGAATTACTTGTTGGCTTTTTGGTAGCTATTTCGGTCTTAAATTTTGTCACAATATAGAAAATTGAGCTAGCTTTACGTGGGCGTTGTATTCGTGTCATTTTGAATTCAAACTAAAAAGTTAAAGACAATCAAGCGCGGACATGTCAAATTGATTGGCTAGTTAAATTGATAATTCTAACCTGATCACTGGTGCTCATTGAGCAACGGTTTACAAATGAAGCATAATGCAAGGTATCATGCAGTTTGGGACAGATTGGATTACTTGTAAGCTTTGTCGTAGCTATTTCGGTCTTAAATTTTTTCACTATATAGAAAATTGAGCAAACTTTATGGGGGCATTAGATTTGTATCATTCTGAATTCTAACTCAAAAGTTAAAGACGATTTTGTGCAGACATGTCAAGTTGATCCGCTAGTAAAAATGATTATTCTAAACTGATAGTGGGTGCTCATTGAGAAAAGGTTTACAAATGAAGCATAATGCATGGCATCACGTAGTTTGGAATATATTTGATTACTTGGAGGCTTGTCGTAGCAATTTCGGTCTTAAATTTGGTCACAATATAGAAAATTGAGCTAGCTTAAAGTGGGCATTGGATTCATGTAATTTTGCGCTCAAAATCAAAAGTTAAAGATAATTTAGTGTGGACATGTCAAGTTGATCATCTAGTTAAAATGATTATTCTAAACTGATCATTGGTGCTCATTGACCAAAGGCTTACAAATGAAGCATAATGTATGGCATCACATAGTTTGGGATATATTGGATTAGTTAGAGGCTTTGTTGTAGCTATTTTGGTCTTAAAGTTTGTCCCAATATATAAAATTGAGCTAACTTAACGTGGGCCTTTGATTCGTGTCATTAAGAACACTAAATCAAAAGTTGAAGAAGATTTAGTGCGGATATCTCAAGTTAATCGGCCAGTTAAATTGATCGTTTTAAACTGATAACTGGTGCTCATTAAGCAAAGGTTTACAAATAAAGCATAATGCATGGCATCACAAAGTTTGGGATAGATTGGATTACTTGGAGGATTTTTCGTAGCTAATTTGATATTAAATTTTGTCACAATATAGAAAATTGAGCTAGCTTAACATGAGCATTGGATTTGTGTCATTCTGAACTCTGAATAAAAAGTTAAAAACGACTTAGTGCGGAAATGCCAAAATTGATCGGCCAGTTAAATTGATCATTCTAAACTGATCACTGGTGCTCATTGTGCAAAGATTTAGAAATGAAGCATAATGCATGGCATCGTGCAGTTTGGGATATATTGGATTACTTGGAGGTTTTCTCAAAGCCACTTCGGTTTTAAATTTTGTCACAATATAGAAAATTGAGGTAGCTTAACATGAGCGTTGGACTCGTGTCATTATCAACACTTAATCAAAAGTGAAAGATGATTTACCATAGACATCTCAAGTTTATGTGCCAGTTAAATTGGCCATTCTAAACCGATCACTGGTGCTCATTGAGCAAAGGTTTACAAATGAAGCATAATGCATAGTATCACGCATTTTGGGATAGATTGGATTACTTGTTGGCTTTGTCGTAGCTATTTTGGTCTTAAATTTTGTCCCAATAAAGAAAATTGAGCTAGCTTTAGGTGGGCGTTGCTCAAGTTTAATTCGGACTCAAAAGTTAAAA
>CM032158.1:22670148-22723449 GCA_018901935.1 Pugionium cornutum | reverse complement strand
TGTTGATTTAGAGTTCAGAATGACAGGAATCCAACGCCCACGTTAAGCTAGCTCAATATTCTATATTTTGACAAAATTTGACACCAAAAGGCCTTGAAGTAATCCAATCTATCCCAAACTGCGTGATACCATGCATTATGCTTCTTCATAAGCCTTTACTCAAGGAGCACCAATGATCATTTAAGAATGATCATTTTAACTAGCCGATCAACCATACATGTCTGCACTAAATCGTATTTAACTTTTCATTTCGAGCTCAAAATAACGTGAGTCCAACTCCAACATTAAGCTTGATCAATTTTCCATATTGTGAGAACATTTGAGACTGAAAGAGCTAATACAAAGCCTCAAAATTATACAATGCATTATGCTTTTTTATAAGACTTTACTCAAGGAGCACCGATGATCAATTTCGAATGAATATTTTAACTGGCCGATCAACTTTCCATGTTTGAACTAAATCGTGTGTAACTTTTGATTTAGAGTACAAAATGATATGAATCAAATGCCCACGTTAAGCTAGCTCAATTTTTCATATTGTCACAAAATGTGAGACCAACATAGCCACGAAAAGGCATCCAAGTAATCAAATCTATCCCTAAATGCAAGATGTTATGCATTATGTTTCATTTATAAGCGTTTACTCAAGTAGCACTAATGATCAGTTTAGAATGATCATTTTAACTAGCTGATCAACTTGACATATCTGCACTTAATCGTCTTTAACATTTGATTTAGAGCTCAAAATAACATGAGTAATCCAATGGCCACCTTATGCTAGATCAATTTTCCTTATAGTGACAACATTTGAGACTGAAAGAACAACGAAAAAACCTCCAAATAATCCAATGTATCCCAAACCGCGTGAAGCCATGCATTATGCTTCATTTATAAGTCTTTAGTCAAAGAGCATCAATGATCAGTTTAGAATTATCATTTTAACTGGCCGATCAACTTGACATGTCCACACTAAATCGTTTGTAACTTATTGATTTAAAGTTTGGAATTACACAAATCCAATACACATGTTAAGTTAGCTCAATTTTCTATATTGTAACAACATTTGAGACTGAAAGAGCTACGACAAAGCCTTCAATTAATACAATGTATCCCAAACTATGTGATGCCATGCATTATTCTTCATTTATTAGCCTTTACTCAAGGAGCACCAATGATCAGTTTAGAATGATCATTTTAACTGGCTGATCAACTTGACATGTCCGCATTGAATTGTCCGTAAATTTTAATTTAGAGTTCAAAATGACACGAATACAACACCAAAGTTAAGCTAGCTTAAATTTTCTATATTAAAACAAAATATAAGACCAAAATAGCCTGAAAAAGCCTTCAAGTTATCCAATCTATCTCGAAATTCATGATGCGATGCATATACTTCATTTATAAGCCTTTACTCAATAAGCACCAATTATCAGTTTAGAATGATCATTTTAACTAACTGATCAACCTAACATGTGGGCACTAAATCGTCTTTAACTTTTGATTTAGAGCTCAAAATAACATGCGTCCAACACACCACAATAAGGTAGTTCAATTTTCCATATTGTGACAACATGTGTGACTTAAAGAGCTACTACAAAATTTAACACCGAGAGAGCAACAAAAAAGCCTTGAAGTAATACAATGTATCCCAAACTGCATGATGCCATGCATTATGTTTCATTTATAAGCCTATACTCAAGGAAGACCAATGATCAGTTTAGAATGATTATTTTAACTGGTCGATCAACTAGACATGTCAGCACTAAATCGTCCGTAAATTTTTGGTTGGAGTTAAGAATGACACAAATCTAACGCCCACGTTAAACTTGTTCAATTTTCCATATTGTGACAACATTTGAGACTGAAAGAGATACGAAAAAGCCTCCAAGTAATCCAATGAATCCCAAACTGTATAATGTCAAGCATTATTATAAGTCTTTACTAGAGTAGCAGCAATGATCAGTTTAGAATTATTATTTTAACTGGCCGATCAACTAGACATGTCTGCTCTAAATCGTGCATAACTTTTGATTAAGAGTTCAGAATGACAAGATTCCAAGGCCCAAGTTAAGCTAGCTCAATTTTCGTTGTTGTGACAACACATGAAAGTGAAAGAGATAAGACAAAGCATACAAGTAATCCAATGTATCCCAAACTGCATGATGCCATGCATTATGCTTCATTGATAAGCCTTTACTCAAGGAGCACCAATGATTAGTTTAGAATGATCATTTTAACTGTCCGATCAGCTTGACATGTTTGCACTAAATCGTCTGTCACTTTTGATTTAGAGTACCGAATGACACGAATCCAATGTCCATGTTAATCTAGCTAATTATTCTATATTGTGATAAAAATTTAACACCGAAAAAGCTACGAAAAAGACTCCAAGTAATCCAATCCATCCTAAACTGCGTGAGGCCATGTATTATGCTTCATTTATAAGCCTTTACTCAAGCAGCACCAATGATAAGAATGATCTTTTTAACTAGCTGATCAACTTTACATGTACGCGTTAAATCGTCTTTAACTTTTTATTTAGAGCTCAAAATGACATGAGTCCAACGCCCACATTAAGTAGCTCAATTTTCCATTCTGTGACAACATTTGACACTGAAAGAGCTATTATAAAGCCTACAAGTAATCCAATGTATCCCAAACTGTGTGGTGCTATGTATTATGCTTCATTTGTGAGCCTTTACTCAAGGAGCACCAATGATCAGTTTTGAGTAATCATTTTAACTTGCTGATCAACTTGACAAATCCGCACTAAATCGTCCATAATTTTTGATTTAGAGTTTAGAATTATACGAATCCGATGCCCACGTTAATCTAGCTCAAGTTTCAATATTGTAACAACATTTGAGACTGAAAGAGTTACGACAAAGCCTCCAAGAAATATAATGTATCCCAAACTGCGTGATACCACACATTATGCTTCATTTATAAGCGTTTACCCAGGGAGCACTAATGAACAGTTTAGAATGATCATTTTAACAGGCCGATGGACTTGACATGTCTGCACTATATCGTTCGTAACTTTTGATTTAGAGTTCAAAATGACACAAATCCAACGCCCACGTTAAGCTAGCTGAATTTTCTATAAATTTAATATCAAATTAGCAACAAAAAGCCTCCATATAATACAGTCTATCCCACACTGCACGATGCGATGCATTATGCTTCATTTATTCAACGAGCACCAATGATCAGTTTAGAATGATCATTTTAACTAGCTGATCAACTTGAGATTTCCGCACCAAATCGTCTTTAACTTTTGGTCTAGAGCTCAAAACAACATGAGTCCAACGCCAACCTTAAGCTAGCTCAATTTTCCATATTGTGACAACATTTGAGAGTGAAAGAGGTACGGAGAAACCTCCAAGTAATCCAATGTATCCCAAACTGCGTGAAGCCATGCATTACGCTTCTTTTATAAACATTTACTCAATGAGCACCAATGATCAGTTTAGAATTATTGTTTTAACTAGCCGGTCAACTTGACATGTCCCCACTAAATCGTCTGTATCTTGTGATTTAGAGTTCCGAATGACCCGAATCCAACGCCCACATTAAGCTAGCTCAATATTCTATATTGTGACAAAATTTAGCAGTCAAATAGGAAAAAAAGCCTTCAAGTAAACCAGTCTATCCCAAACTGCATAATGCCATGCATTATGCTTCTTTATAAGCCTTTACTCAAGGAGCACCAATGATGCGTTTAGAATGATCATTTTAACTAGATGATCAATATGACATGTCCGCACTAAATAATCTTTACTTTTTGGTTTAGAGCACAAAATAACATTAATATAACGACCACATTAAGCTAGATCAATTTTCCATATTGTGAGAACATTTGACACTCAAAGAGCTACAACAAAGCCTTCGAGTAATACAATGTATCCCAAACTGCGTTATGCCATGACTTATGCTTCATTTATAAGCCTTTACTCAAGGAGCATCAATGAAAAGTTTAGAATGATTATTATAACTGCGTGATAAACTGGATATGTCTGTAGTAAATTGTTCGGAACTTTTGATTTAGAGTTCAAAATGACACGAATCAAACACCCACGTTAAGCTAGCTCAATTTTCTATATTGTGTTAAAATTTGAGACCAAAATAGCCACGTAAAAGCCTCCAAGTAATCCAATATATCCCAACATGCGTTATGTGATGCATTATACTTCATTTATAAGCCTTTACTCAAGGAGCACCAATGACAAGTTTAGAATGATCATTTTAACTAGCTGATCAACTTGACAGGCCCGCACTAAATCGGATTTAACTTTTGGTTTAGAGCTCAGAATAACATGTGTCCAGTACCCACCTGAAGCTAGCTCAATTTTCCATATTGTGACAACATTTGAGACTGAAAGAGCTACAAAGAAACCTCCAAGTAATCCAATGTATCCCAAACAGCGTGAATCCATGAATTACGCTTCATTTATAAGCCTTTACTCAATGAGCTCCAATGATAAGTTTAGAATTATCATTTTATCTAGCCGATCAACTTGATATGTCCGCACTAAATCGTTAGTATCTTGTGATTTAGAGTTTAGAATGACACGAATCCAATGCCCACGTTAATCTAGCACAATATTCTACATTCTGACAAAATTTAACACCAAAATAGCAACAAAAAAGCCTCCAAGCAATCCAATCTATCCCAAACTGCGTGATGTCATGCATTATGCTTCTTTATAATCATTTACTCAATGAGCACCAATGATGCGTTAAGAAAGATCATTTTAACTAGCTGATCAACATGACATGTCCGCACAAAATCATCCTTAACTTTGGATTTAGAGCTCAAAATAACATTAATCTAACGACCACATTAAGATAGATCATTTTTCCATATGGTGAGAAAATTTGAGACGGAAAGAGCTACTACAAAGCCTCGAAGTAATACAATGTATCCCAAACTGTGTGATGCCATGCAATAAGGTTCATTTATAAGCCTTTACTTTAGGAACAGAAATGAACACTTTAGAATGATCATTTTAACTAGCTGATCAAACTCACATGTTAGCATTAAATCGTGTTTGGCATTTGATTTAGAGCTCAAAATAACATGAGTCCAACACTCACCTTAAGCTATCTCAATTTTCCATATTGTGACAGCATTTGAGACTGAGAGCTACGAAAATAACCTCCAAGTAATGCAATCTATCCCATAGTGTGTGATGCCATGCATTATGCTTCATTTAAAAGCCTTTTCTCAAGGAGCAGCAATGATCAGTTTAAAATGATCATTTTAACTGGCTGATAAACTTTACATGTTCACACTAAATCGTTCGCAACTTTTGATTTAGAATTCAAAATGACACGAATCCGACGACTCAATTTTTCATATTGTGTCAACATTTGAGACTAAATTGTTTTTAACTTTTGATGTAGAGCTCAAAATAACATGACTCCAACGCCCAAATTAAGCTAGATCAATTTTGCATATTGTGAGAACATTTATGACTGAAAGAGCTACTAGAAAGCCTTGAAGTAATACAATGAATCCCAAACTGCGTGATGACACTCATTATGCTTCATTTATTAGGCTTTACTCAAGGAGTTCCAATGAAATGTTTAAAATGATTATTATAACTGGCTGATCAACTTGATATGTCCGTAGTAAATTGTTCGGAACTTTTGATTTAGACTTCAAAATGACACGAATCCAATGCCCACGTTAATCTACATCAATTTTCTATATTGTGACAACATTTGGCACTGAAAGACCTACAACAAAGCCTCCAAGTAGTCCAATGTACTCCAAACTGTGTGAAGCCATGCATTATGCTTCATTTATAAGCTCTTACTCAAGTAGCACCAATGCTAAGTGTAGAATGATCATTTGAAGTGACAAATCAACTTGACATGTCCGCACTAAATCGTCCATAACTTTTGATTTAGAGTTTAGAATGAAACCGAATCTAACATCCACCTTAAGCTAGCTCAATTTTCTATATCGTGAAAAATTTTCACACCGAAATAGCTACGAAAAAGTCACCATGTAATCACATCTATCCCAAACTGCGTGATGCCATGCATTATCCTTCTTTATAAGCCTTTACTCAATGAGCACCAATGATCAGTTTAGAATGATCATTTTAACTAGCTTATCAACTTGACATTTCTGCACTAAATCGTCTTTAACTTTTGATTTGGAGCTCTAAATGACATGAGTCCAACGCCCACATTAAGCTAGCTCTATTTTCCATATGGTGCAACATTTGAGACTGAAAGAGCTACGAAAAAGTCTCTAAGTAATCCAATGTATCCCAAAGTGCGTGATGTCATGCCTTATGCTTCATTTCTAAGTCTTTACTGAAGGAGCACCAATGATTAGTTTCGAATTATCATTTTAACTGGCCTATAAACATGACATGTCCGCACTAAATCGTCCATAACTTTTGATTTAGAGTTCAAAGCGACACGAATCCAATGCCCACGTTAACATAGATCAAATTTCTATATTGTGTCAATATTTGAGACTGAAAGAGCTACGACAAAGCGTACAAGTAATCCAATGTATCCCAAGTTGATCACTATGCATCATTTATAAGCCTTTACTCAAGGATCACCAATGATTAGATTGGAATGATCATTTTAACTAGCTGATCAACGTGACATGACCGCTCTAAATCGCCTTGAACTTTTGATTTTGAGATCGAAATAACATGAGTCCTGCGCCCACATTAAACAAGCCCAATTTTCCATATTGTTATGATGATTGAGGCTGATAGAGCTACGAAAAAACCTACAAGTAATCCAATGTATCCCACACTGCGTGGTGACATGCATTACGCTTCATTTATAAGCCTTTACTCAAGGAGCAGCAATGATCAGTTTAGAATGATAATTTTAACTGACCAATCAACTTGACATATCCGCACTAAATCGTTCGTAACTTTTAATTCAGAGTTCTGAATGACACGAATCCAATGCCCACATTGAGCTAGCTCAATTTTCTATATGAAGACAACATTTACTGAAAGAGCTACGACAAAACCTCCAAGTAATCCAATGTATCCCAAACTGCGTGATGCCATGCATTATGCTTCATTTATAAGCCCTTACTCAAGGAGCACCAATGATCAACTTGACATGGCTGCACTAAATCATCTGTAACTTTTTTATTTAGAGTTCAGAATGACACAAATCCAACATCAACGTAAAGCAAGCTCAATATTCTATATTATGACAAAATTTAACACTGAAACAGCAACAAAAAAGCCTTTACTCAAGGAGCCATTCATTATGCTTCTTTATAAGTTTTTACTCAAGGAGCACCGATGATCAGTTTAGAATGATCACTTTATCTAGCTGATCAACTTGTCATGTCCGAACTAAATCGCATTTAACTTTTGATTTAGAACTCAAAATAACATGTGTCCAGCGCCCACATTAATCAAGCTATATTTTCCATATTGTGAAAACAGTTGTGACTGATAGAGCTACAAAAAGCCGCGAAGAAATCCAATGTATCCCAAACTCTGTGAAGCCATGCATTATGCTGCATTTATAAGACTTTACTCAAGGAGTACCAATGATCAAATTAGAATGGTCATTTTAACTGGCCGATCAACTTGACATGTCAACACTAAATCGTCCATAACTTTTGATTTAGAGTTCAGAATGACACGAATCCAACATCCACGTTAAACTAGCTGAGTTTTCTATATCGTGACAAAATTTCACACCGAAATAGCTATGAAAAAGTCTCCATGTAATCATATCTATCCCATACTGCGTGATGACATGCATTATCCTTCTTTATAAGCCTGTACTCAATGAGCACAAATGACCAGTTTAGAATCATCATTTTAACTAGCTTATCAACTTGACATTTCCGCACTAAATCATCTTTAACTTTTGATTTAGAGCTCAAAATAACATGAGTCCAACGCCCACATTTAGCTAGCTCCATTTTCCACACCCTACAACATTTGAGACTGAAAGGGCTACGAAAAAGCCTCTAAGTAACCCAATGTATCCCAAACTGCGTGATGTCATGCCTTATGCTTCATTTATAAGTCTTTACTCAAGGAGCACCAATGATCAGTTTAGAATTATTATTTTAACTGGCAGATAAACATGACATATGTGCCCTAAAGCGTTCATATTTTTTTATTTAGAGTTCAAAACGACACGAATCCAATGCCCACATTAATATCGATCAAATTTCTATATTGTGTCAATATTTTAGATTGAAAGAGCTACGACAAAGTGTACAAGTAATCCAATGTATCACAAGCTGCGTGAAGCCATGCACTATGCTTCATTTATAAGCCTTTACTCAAGGAACACCAATGATTAGATTGGAATGGTCATTTTAAGTAGCTGATCAACGTGACATGTCCGCACTAAATTGCCTTGAATTTTTTATTTAGAGATCGAAATAATTTGATTCTTGTGCCCACATTAAACAAGCTCAATTTTCCATATTGTGATGACGATTGAGGCTGATAGAGCTACGAAAAAACTTACAAGTAATCCAACGCCCGCACTAATCTAGCTCAATTTTCCATATCGTGACAACAATTGAGACTGAAACAGCTACTACAAAGCCTCCAAGTAATCCAATGCATCCCAAACTGCGTGATGCCATGCATTATGCTTCATTTATAAGTCTTACTCAAGGAGCACCAATGATCAATTTAGAATGATCATTTTAACTAGTCAATCAACTTGACATGTCCACACTAAAACGTCCTTAACATTTGATTTATAGTTTAGAATGACACGAATCCAACGCCCACGTTAAGGTATCTCAATTTTCTATATTTTGACAAAATTTAACACCGAAATAGCTACGAAAAGCCCTCAAATTAATCCAATCTATCCCAAACTGCGTGATGCCATGTATTATGCTTCATTTATAAGCCTTTAGTCAAGTAGCACCAATGGTAAGTTAAGAATGATCATTTTAACTAGCATACAACTTGCATGTCCGCACTAAATCTTCTTAAACTTTTCATTAAGCGCTCAAAATAACATGAGTCCAACGCCCACAATAAACTAGCTCAATTTGCCATATTGTGACAACATTTGAGACTAAAAGAGCTACTACAAAACCTCCAAGTAATCCAATGTATCGCAACCTATGTGATGCCAGGCATTATGCTTCATTTATAAGTCATTACTCAAGGAACACAGATGATTAGTATAGAATGATCATTTAATTGGTCGATCCATTCGGCATGTCCGCACTAAATTGCTCGTAACTTTTGATTTGGAGTTCAGAATGACACGAATCTAACTCCCATATTAAGCTTGTTCAATTTTTCATATTGTGACAACATTTGAGACTAAAAGAACTATGAAAAAGCTTTTAAGTAATCCAATGTATCAAAACATTGTGATGTCATGCATTATGATTCATTTATAAGCCTTTACTCAAGTAGCACAAATGATCAGTTAAGAATAATCATATTAACTGGCCCATCAACATGACATGTCTACATTAAATAGTCTATAACTTTTGATTTAGAGTTCATAATAACATGAATCAAACGCACAGGTTAAGCTAGCTCAATTTTATATATTGTGACAACATTTGACACTAAAGAAGCTGCGTGAAAACCTTGAAGTGATCCAATGTATCCCAAAATACGTGAAGCCATGCATTATGCTTTATTTATAAGCCCTTACTCAAGGAGCACCAATGATCAGTTTAGAATTATCATTTTAACTGGCCGATCAACTTGACATATCCGCACTAAATCGTTCGTAACTTTTGATTTATAGTTCAGAATAAAACAGAAATTCAACGCCCATGTTAAGCTAGCTCAATACTCTATATTGTGACAATATTTAACACCGAAATCGCAACTAGAAAGCCTCCAAGTAAATCAATCCATCCCAACCACGTTATGCCATGCATTATGCTTCTTTATAAGCCTTTATCCAAGAAACAACAATGATCAGTTTACAATGATCATTTTAACTAGCTGATCAACTTGACATGTCCGCACTAAATCGTTTTTAACTTTTGATTTAGAGCTCAAAATAACATGATTCCAACAACCACCTTAAGCTAGCTCAATTTTCCATATTGTGACAACATTTAAAACTGAAAGAGATACGAAAAACCTCCAAGTAATCCAATGTATCTCAAACTGGGTGAAGCCATGCATTATGCTTCATTTATAGGCTTTTACTCAAAGAGCACCAATGATTAATTTAGAATGATCATTTTAACTAGCTGGTCAACTTGACATGTCCGCACTAAATCGTTTTTAACTTTTGATGTAGAGTTCAGAATGACACGAATCCAACGCCCATGTTAAGCTAGCTCGATATTCTATATTGGGATAAAATTTAACACCGATATAGATACGAAAAAGCCTCCAAGTAATCTAATCCATCCCAAATTGCGTGATGCATTGTATTATGCACCAATGATTAGTTTAGAATGTTCATTTTAAGTGGCCGATCAACTTGAAATTTCCGCACTAAATCGTCCGCAACTTTTGATTTAGTGTTCAGAATGACACGAGTACAACCCCCACTTTGGAATGATCATTTTAACTGCCCAATCAACCTGACTTGTCCCCACTAAATCATATATAACTTTTGATTTAGAGTTCAGAATTATACGAATCCAACACCCATGTTAAGCTAGCTATATTTTCAATATTGTAACAACATTTGACACGGAAAGAGCTACGACAATGCCTCCAAGAAATCTAATGTATCCCAAACTGCATGATGCCGTGCATTATGCTTCATTAATAAGCCTTTACATGAGTAGTACCAATGATCAGTTTTGAATGATCAATTCAACTGGCCGATCAACTTGAAATGTCCGCACTAAATTGTCCGTAACTTTTGATTTAGAGCTCAAAATAACATGAGTCCAATGCCCACGTTAAGCTAGCTCAATTTTCTATGTTCTGACAACATTTGAGACTAATAGAGCTACGACAAAGCATCCAAGTAATCCAATGTATCCCAAACTGTGTGATAACATGCATTATGCTTCATTTATAAACCTTTATTCAAGGAGCACCAATGTTTAGTTTAGAATGACACAAATCCAACGCCCACGTTAAGCTAGCTCAATATTCTATATTGTGACAAAATTTAACACCGAAATAGCAATGAAGAAGCCTCCAAATAGTCTAATCTATTCCAAACTGCGTGATGCCATGCATTATGCTTCTTTATAAGCCTTTACTCAAGTAGCACCAATGATCAGTTTAGAATAATCATTTTAACTACCTGATCAACTTGACATGTCAACAGTAAATCGACTTTACCTTTTGATTTAGAGTTCAAATTATCATGAGTCCAACACCCACATTAAGCTCGATCAAATTTCCATATTGTGAGAACATTTCAGACTGAAAGAGCTACTATAAAGCCTCAATTATAAGCCTTTACCAAAGGAACACCAATTATCAGTTTAGAAGGATCATTTTAACTGGCCGTTCAACTTGACATGTCCGCACTAAATCGTCTGTAAATTTGATTTAGAGTTCGTAATGACACTAATCCAATTCCCACGCTAAGCTAGTTTAATATTCTATATTGTGACAAAATTTAACACAAAAAAGCAACGAAAAAACCTCAAATAATCCAATATATCATTTTAACTAGCTGATCAACCTTACATGTTCGCACAAAATCGTCTTTAACTTTTTATTTAGAACTCAAAATAACATGAATCCAACACCCACATTAAGCTAGATCAATTTTCCATATGTTGAGAACATTTGACACAAAAAGAGCTACTGCAAAGCCTCCAAGTAATACAATGTATCCAAAACTGCGTGATGCCTTGCATTATCTGTCATTTATAGGCCTTTACTCAAGGAGCGCCAATGATAAGTTTAGAATGATCATTTTAACTGGCCGATCAACTTAAAATTTCCACACTAAATCGTCTTTAACGTTTGATTTAGAGCTCAAAATAACATGAGTCAAACAACCACCTTAAGCTAGCTCAATTTTCCATATTGTGACAACACTTGAGACATAAAGAGCTACAAAAAAACCTCCAAGTAATCCAATGTATCCCAAACTGCGTGAAGCCATGAATTATGCTTCATTTATAAGCCGTTACTCAAGGAGCACAAATGATCAGTTGAGAATTATCATTTTAACTGACCGATCAACTTGGCATGTCCGCCCTAAATCAATTATCAGTCCGTAACTTTTGATTTAGAGTTCAGAATGACACGAATCCAACACCAACGTTAAGCTAGCCCAATATTCTAAGTTATGACAAAATTTAACACCAAAATAGCAATGTAAAGGTCTCCAAGTAATCCAATCTATCCCAAACTGCGTGATGCCATGCATTATGCTTCTTTATAAGCGTTTACTCAAGGAGCACCAATGATCATTTTAGAATGATCATCTTAACTAGCTGATCAGCCTTACATGTCCACACTAAATCGTGTTTAACTTTTGATTTAGAGATCAAAATAACATGAATCAAACGCCCAAATTAAGCTGGATCAATTTTCCATATTGTCAGAACATTTGACACTGAAAGAGCTACTACAAAACCTCCAAGTAATAAAATGTATCCCAAACTGTGTGATGCATACATTATCATTAGTTTAGAATGATCATTTAAATTGGTCGATTAACTTGACATTTTCGCACTAAATTGTCCGTAACTTTTGATTTGGAGTTTAGAAAGACACGAATCTAACACCCAAGTTAAGCTTGTTCAATGTTCAATATTGTGACAACATTTTAGACTGAAAGAGCTATGAAAAAGCCATGCATTATGCTTCATTTATAAGCCTTTACTCAATGAGCACCAATGATCAGTTTAAAATGATCATTTTAACTAGTTGATCAACTTGACATATCCATACTAAATCGTCTTTAACTTTTGATTTAGAGCTCAAAATGACATGAATCCAACACACGGGTTAAGCTAGCTCAATTTTCCATATTGTGGAAAGATTTGGGAGTGAAAAAGCTAGACAAAGCATCACAGTAATGCGATCTATCCCAAACTGTGTGATGCAATGCATTATGCTTCATTTATATGCTTTTACTCAAGGAGCACCAATGACCAGTTTAGAATGATCATTTTAACTAGCAGATCAATTTGACATGTCCACACTAAATCGTCCATAACTATTTATTTAGTGGTCAGAATGACACGAATCCAACACCCACTTTAAGTGAACTTAATTTTCTATTTTGTGACAAAATTTAAGGCCAAACTGTGTGATCCCATGCATTACGCTTAATTTATAATGATCATTTTTACTAGCTGATCAACTTAACACTTCCTCATTAAATCGTCCCTAACTTTTGATCTAGAATTCAAAATGACACGAATCCAACACCCTCTTTAAGCTAGCTGAATTTTCTATTTTGTGACAAAATTTAAGATCGAAAACCATGAAAAAGCCTCCAAGTAATCCAATCTATCCCAAACTTCATGATTCTATGCATTATACTTCATTTATAAGCCTTTACTCAATGAGCACTAGTGATCAATTTACAATGATCATTTTAATTAGTTGATAACCTTGACATGTCCGCACTAAATCATCTATAACTTTTGATTTAGAGCTAAAAATGACATGAATCCAACTCCCACGTTAAGCTACCTCAATTTTCCATTTTGTGAAAACATTTGAGACTGAAAGATTATTTAAAGACTGCATTATGCTTCATTGGTAAGCCTTTACTAATGGATCACCAATGACACATTTAGAATGATTATTTTAATTGGCCAATCAACTTGCCATATCCGCACTAAATCGTCCATAACTTTTAATTTAAATATCAGGGTGACACGAATCCAACGCCCACACTAAGGTAACTCAATTTTCAATATTGTAACAAAATTTAATACCGAAATAGCTACAACAAATCCCCAAGCAATCCAATCTATCCCAAACTGTGTGATGCCATGCATTATGCTTCATTTATAAGGCTTTACTCAAGGAGCACCAATGATCAGTTTATAAAGATCATTTTAACATGCCGATCAACTTGACATGTCCGCACTAATCGTCCGTAACTTTTGATTTAGCGTTCAAAATGACACGAATCCAACACAAACGCCAAGCTAGCTCAATTTTCTACATTGTGACAAAATTTAAGATCGAAATAGCTATGACAAAGCCTCCAAGTAATCCAATCGCTCCCAAACTGCATGATGCTATGCATTATGCTTCATTTATAAGCCTTTACTCAATGAGCACCAATGAGCAATTTGGAATGATCATTTTAACTAGATGATAACCTTGACATGACCGCATAAATCGTCTTTAATTTTGGATTTAGAGCTAAAAATGACATGAATCCAACGCCCACATTAAACTTCCTAATTTGTCTATATTGTGAAAACATTTGAGACTTAAAGAGGTAGACAAAGCATCAAAGTAATGCAATCTATCCCAAATTATGTGATGTCATGCATTATGCTTCATTGGTAAGCCTTTACTAACACGTTTAGAATGATCATTTTAACTGGCCGATCAACTTGACATGTCCGCACTAAATCGTCTATAACTTTTGATTTAGAGGTCAGAATGACACGAATACAACGCCCAAATTAAAGTAACTCAATTTCCTATATTGCAAAAAAATTTAGGACCAAAATAGCTACGACAAATCCCCAAGCAATCAAATCTATCCCAAACTGTGTGATGCCATGCATTATGTTTCATTTATAGCCTTTACTAAAGTAGCACCAATGATCAGTTTAGAATGATCATTTTAACTAGCTGATCAACTTGACATATCCGTAACTTTTGTTTTAGAGTTCAAAATGACACAAATCTAACACCCACGTTGAACTAACTAAATTTTCTATACTGTGACAAAATTTAAGATGGAAATAGCAAAGAAAAGCCTCCAAGTAATCCGGTCATTCCGAAACTTCGTCATGCAATGCATTATTCTTCATTTATAAGCCTTTATTCAATGAGCACCAATGATCAGTTTAAAATGATCATTTTAACTCGCTGATCAACTTGACATGTCCGCACTAAATCGTCTTTAACTCGCTGATCATTTTAGCTCAGTTTTCTATATTACGACAAGATTTGAGATCGAAATAGCTATGAAAAAGCCTCCATGTAATCCAATCTATCCCAAACTTTGTGATGCGATGCATTATGCTTCATTTATAATCCTTTACTCAATGAGCACCAATGATCAGTTTAGAATGATCATCTGAACTAGCTCATCAACTTGACATGTACGCACTAAATCGTCTTTTACTTTTGATTTAGAGCTGAAAATGACATGAATCTAATGCCCATGTTAAGCTAGCACAATTTTCCATATTGTGAAAGTATTTGAGACTAAAGAGCTAGACAAAGCATCAATGTAATGCACTCTATCCCAAACTGTGTGATGCCATGCATTATGCTTCATTGATAAGCCTTTACTCAAGGAGCACCAATGGCCAATTTAGAATGATCATTTTAAATTGTCGATCAAGTTGTCTTGTCCGGACTAAATCGTCCATAACTTTTTATTTAGAGGTCGGAATGACACGAATCCAACACCCACCTTAAGCTAACTCAATTTTCTATATTGTGCAAAAATTTAAGACCAAAGTAGCTACGAAAAAGCTACCAAGCAATTCAATCTATCACAAAATGTGTGATGCCATGCATTACGCTTAATTTACTACCCTTTACTCAAGGAGAACCAATGATCAGTTTAGAATGATCATTTGAACTAGCTAATCAACTTAACATGTTCGCACTAAATTGTCCCTAACCTTTGATTTAGATTTCAAAATGACACGAATCCAACACCCACGCTAAACTATCTCAGTTTTCTATATTGTGACAAAATTTAAGATTAAAATAGCTATGAAAAAGCCTCCAAGTATTCAATCTATCCCAAACGGCATCTTTAACTTTTTATTTAGAGCTCAAGATGACATGAATCCAGTGCCCACATTAACCTAGCTCAAATTTACATGTATTGAAAACATATGACACTGAAAGAGCTAGAGAAATCATTAAAGTAATGCAATCTATCCCAAAATACGTGATGTCATGCATTAGGCTTCATTTATAAGCCTTTACTCAGGGAGCACCAATGACCAATTTAGAATAATGATTTTAACTGGCCGATCAACTTGACATTTCTGTACTAAATCGTCCATAACTATTGATTTAGAGGTCAGAATGACACAAATCTAACGCCCTTGTTAAGCTAACTCCATTTATGTATTGGGACAAAATTTAAGATTGAAATAGCTACGACAAAGCCTCCAAGTAATCCAATCTATCCCAACTATGTGATGTCATGCATTATGCTTCATTTATAAGCCTTTACTCAATAAGCCCCTATGATCAGTTTAAAATGATCATTTTAACTACCTGATCAACTTGAATTTTCCGTACCTAATCGTTTTTAAATTTTTATTTAGAGCTCTAGATGACCTCAATCCAACGCCCACGTTAAGCTAGCTCAATTTTCGCTATTGTGAAAACATTTGAGACTGAAAGAGCTGGATAATGCATCAAAGTAGTGCAATCTATCCAAAAGGGTGTGATGCCATGCATTATGCTTATTTTATAAGCCTTTACTAAAGGAGCACCAATGACCAGTTTAGAATGATCATTTTACCTGGCCGATCAACTTCACATGTCCGCACTAAATATTCCGTAAATTTTAATTTAGAGTTTAGAATGACACGAATACAATGCCCACGTTTAGCTAACTCAGTTTTCTATATTTGGACAAAATTTAAAACCAAAATAGCTACAAAAGCCTCCAAGTAATCCAATCTATCCCAAACTACGTGTTGCCATGCATTATGCTTTATTTATATGCCTTTACGCAAGGAGCACCAATGATCAGTTTAGAATGATCATTTTAACTAGATAATCAACTTGACATGTCCTCACTAATTCGTCTTTAACTTTTTATTTAGAGCTAATGATGACATGAGTCCAATGCCCACGTTAAGCTAGCTTAATTTTCCATATTATGAAAATATTTGAGACTGAAAGAGCTAGACAAAGCATCAAAGTAGTGCAATCTATCAAAAACTGTGTGATGCCATGCATTATGCTTTATTTATAATCCTGTAATCATGGAGCACCAATGACAAGTTTAGAACGATCATTTCAACTGGCCAATCAACTTGACATGGCTGAACTAAATCATCCATTACTTGTGATTTAGGGTTCAAAATGCCACAAATCCAATACCCACGTTAAGCTAGTTCAATTTTCTATATTTTGACAAAATTTAACATCGAAATAGCTATGACAAAGCTTCCAAGTATTCTAATCTATCCCAAACTGCTTGATCTCATGCATTATTCTTAATTTATAAGGTTGTACTCAAGGAGAACCAATGATCAATTTAGACTGATCATTTTTTGTAGCTGATCAACTGGACATGTACACACTAAATTCTCTTTAACTTTTTAATTAAAGCTCAAGATAACAAGAATTAACGCTCACGTTAAGGTAGCTCAATTTTCAATAATATTACAAAATTTGAGACTAAGAGAGCTTGACAATGCCTCAGAGTAACACAATCTATCCCAAATTGTGTGATGTCATGCATTCTGCTTCATTTATAAGTCTTTATTCAAGGAGCACAAATGATTAGTTTAGAATGATCATTTTAACTCGTCGATCAACTTGATTAAGAGTTCAGAATGATACGAATCCAACTCGCACTTTAAGCTAGCTCAATTTCTATATTGTGACAAAATTTAAGAACGAAATAGCTATGAAAAAGCCTCCAAGTATTCCATTCTATCCACAAACTGCTTGATGTCATTCATTATGCTTCATTTATAAGGCTTTACTCAAGGAGCACCAATGATCTGTTTAGAATGATCATTTTTACTAGCTGATCAACTTGACATTTCCACACTAAATCGTCTTTTAACTTTTAATTTAGATCTCAAAATGACATGAGTCCAACGCCCACGTTAAACTAGCTCAATTTTCTATATTGTTACAACATTTGAGACTGAAAGAACTACAACAAAGTTTTGAAGTAATCAAATGGATCCCAGAGTGCGTGATGCCCAGCATTATGCCCTCCATTATGCTTCATTTATAAGCCTTTACTCAAAGAACACCAATGATCAGTTTAGAATGATCATTTTTACTATCTACTCAACTAGACATGTCCAAAGTAAATTCTCTTTATTTTTTTTATTTAAAGCTCAAGATGACAAGAATCCAACACCAACAGTAAGCTAGCTCAATTTTCCATATTGTTATAACATTTGAGACTAAAAGAGCTAAGACAAAGCATCCAAGTAATTTAATGTATCCCAAACTGCGTGATGCCCTGCATTATGCTTCATTTATAAGGCTTTACTCAAAGAGCACCAATGATCAGTTTAGAATGATCATTAAAACTAGCTGCTCAACTTGACATGACCACACTAAATTCTCTTTAACTTTTTATTTAAAGCTCAAGATAACACGAGTCCAACACCCACATTAAGCTAGCTCAATTTTCCATATTGTTACAACATTTGAGACTAAAAGAGATAAGACAAAGCCTCCAAGTAATTCAATGTATACCAAACTGCGTGATGCCCTACATTATGTTTCATTTATAATCCTTTACTCAAGGAGCATCAATAATCAGTTTAGAATGATCATTTTAACTAGGTGCCAAACTTGACATGTCCATACTAAATTCTCTTTAACTTTTTATTTAGAGCTAAAGAGCCCAAGTAATCCAAAAATGATCATTTATAAGCCCTTACTCAATGAGCACCAATGATCAGTTTAGAATGATCATTTTAACTAGCTGATCAACTTGACATGTCCGCACAAAATCTTTTTAACTTTTGATTTAGATTTCGAAACGACACGAATCCAAGACCCATGTTAAGCTAGCTCAATTTTCTATATTGTGAGAAAATTTAATATCAAAATAGCTTTTAAAAAACCTCCAAGTAATCGAATCTATCCGAAACTTCGTGATGCGATGCATTATGCTTCATTTATAAGCTTTTACTCAATGAGCACCAATGATCAACTTCAGATATCCGCACTAAATCACCTTTTAACATTTTATTTATAGCTCAAAATGACATGAATCTAACACCCACATTAAACTACCTTAATTTTCCATATTGTGAAAACATTTGGGAGTGAAAGAGCTAGATAAAACATCAAAGTGATGCAATCTATCCAAAACTGTGTGATGCTATGCATCATACTTCATTTATAGGCTTTTACTCAAGGAGCACCAATGACCAGTTTAGAATGATCATCTTAACTAGCCTATCAATTTGACATCCCCGCACTAAATCGTCCATAACTTTTTATTTAGAGGTCAGAATGACACGAATCCAACCCCCACTTTAAGTGAACTCAATTTTCTATATTGTGACAAACTTTAAGACCAAAGTAGCTATGAAAATGCATCCAAGCAATCCAATCTATCCCAAACTTTGTGATGTCACCATTTTGGGTATTCACTTAATTTTGTTAGGTGTAGGTGCTTTTCTTCTAGTATTCAAGGCTCATGCATTATGCTTCATTTATAACCCTTTACTCAAAGAGAACCAATGATGAGTTTAGAATGATCATTTTAACGAGCTGATCAAGTTTACATGTCCACACTAAATCATCTTTAACTTTTTGATTTAGAGCTCAAATTGTTATTAATCAACCGCCCACGTTAAGCTACCTCCATTTTCCATATTGTGACAATATTTGAGATTGAAAGAGCTAGATAAAGCATCAAAGTAATGCAATCTACCCCAAACTGCATGATCCCTGCATTATGCTTCATTTATAAACCTTTACTCAAGGAGCACCAATGACCAGTTTAGAATAATCATTTTTACAGGCCGATCAACTTGACATTTGCGCACTAAATCTTCCATAACTTTTGATTTAGAGGTCCGAATGACACGAATCCAACGCCCACATTAAGCTAAGTCTAATTAAAACAGAAATAGCTATGACAAAGCATCCAAGCAATCCAATCTATCCCAAACTACGTGATGCCATGCATTATGCTTTATTTATAAGCCTTTACTCAAGGAGCACCAATGATCAATTTACAGGCTGATCAACTTGACATGTCGGACTTTAATCATCTGTAACATTTTATTTAGAGTTCACAATGACATGAATCCAACACCCAAGTTAAGCTAGCTCAATTTTCTATATTTTGAAAAAATTTAAGATTAAAATAGCTATGAAAAAGCCTACAAATAATCCAATATATCCCAAGCTGTGTGATGGCATGCATTATGCTTAATATATAAGCCTTTACGCAAGGAGCACCAATGATCAGTTTAGAACGATCATTTTAATTAGCTGATAAACTTGACATGTCCGCACTAAATCGTACGTAACTTTTGATTTAGAGTTCAAAATGAAACTAATCCAACACCCTGGTTAAACTAGCTCAATTTTCTATATTGTGACAAAATTTAAGATCGAAATAGCTATGAAAAAGCCTTCACGTAATCCAGTCTATACCAAGTTGTGTGATGCTATGCATTGTGCTTAATTTATAAACCTTTACTCAAGGAGCAACAATGATCAGTTAAGGATGATTATTTTAACTAGCTGATCGCCTGGACATGTCTGCACTAAATCATCTTTTACTTTTTAGGGGAATTTAGCTAGATAACAAAGAAAAGAATCGAAATTGGTGAAATAACAAAGAGAATGAACAGATGCATTGTAACTGTTCACTTATTTCATAACTTCCCAACTTTGCCCTCACACCTCAGCCGACACATCCCTGCTCATAGGCATTGATGTGACACTTTCAATGTGATTCCCTACGACATGATTGAGGAAGTGAAAGCTTGTGTTAGTGCACTGTACAAAAACAAATCTCAAAGCATACTCTCCACCGTTGATTCTGAAGATTCCGGTGCGCATTTAATACGTAGATTCACTTTAGATTTCGTGTAACATCACGAAGAGAAGATGTCAGTGTTTGTACACGTTAAGAAAGAGTGTAAAGTGTATATATAAAGTAGTTATCTAGGTTAAACAACCACCATTGAATAGCTTCACTCTCTTTCTTCACGAGTTCAAACAGTGTTGCAGAAGGAAATAAATGCTGGAGAAGATCACATCCACATGCTCGATTAGTTGAAAAAAGGTAAGGTTCTTTAATATGTCTCTTACATAACTTTTGTTTTAGTAATCCTAGTTTGATTTTAGGTTAGAAAATACTAACTACCTCATACATGTTCTTCATCAGAGAAGTTTGTTTCAACTTTCATCCTCCCAAAAAACAACATTGAAGGCTCTTCCAGTATGTTAAGTTATGTAAAATAATCAAATATCATTTACATAAAAGAGTTAACTTCGAAGAAATCTTCAACTCATGATGCATCATGCATGTGTAACACTAAAAACCTAGACTATAATATGATGAACACTAAAAATGCTTGAGTTATTTGAAGAATAACAGAAAAGAGAAAATACAGAATTAAAATTTTAACCCATTTTTAACCGGTATTAACCCCGCTAACGTATAATACACAGTTTATATTATATAAAGTATAGTATGTAAGCAATTATTATTAAGTTTTTCAAAGTATATCTGTATCAAATTTTACTTCAGTGGCCCCTACTGGTAATTAACTACATTTCGGCTACGGATATACGAATACACATATACTTTGAAAAAGGGAGAAAATAAGAAAAATGGAATAATGTGATGCTAATGAGTTTTTTGCAAGAAATTTGAATAAGCATATAGGAGAAGGGGTAAATCCTATGAATAAAAGTCAAAAAACTTGTACAATACAGTCCCATTTCGATAAGCTGAAAAATTGATTAAAAGAATTCAACAATTTCTAGCCGGTATTAAACTAGTTAGCGTATAAAATTCACTTTAAATTAGAAAAGGAACAGTAGAGAACTGTTTAATATTCAATATTAAATTATAAAAGTCATTTTAGTTGACTACAAATTTAACTTCCGGGGGACCCACTTTAAATTGAAAATATAACAACGAATATCCGTATACAAATATACTTTGGAGAAAAAAACAAAATTATAATATGACAAAATTGTGATTTAAAAAAATAGAAAGTTATATAGAGGAATCATATGACTAAAAGTCAAAAAAAACTAATACAATACCTTACATTTAGATAAGGACAAAAAATGTTAAAAAAACTTCACTCACAATGCAGAACACACATTAATAATTCCATTCTCCATAGATACAATTGGATGAGGAAAGAGAAATTACAGTTTTTGCCTACAATTGATTTGTTGCCCAAGAAATCGTTGACATATATTCTTTATATTAGCAGGTACAACAAATTCTTAGATGGTTTTACTAGTGAGAATTTATCGCGGAGATTGGGAAAAACAATCAAATGGCATTTGGAAATTCCACAAAGAAAACATTCACCAAATGGAAGTTGTACTAGTGCCACAGAACACAACATATTTGATACTTGAAGAACTGGTGAAAACGCGTTGCCTTATTGATGAAAATGTTCCGATTGCAATGACATTTCAAATGCCGGAATGGATGATGACAGAAGAAGACATGCGTACACCACCTATTAAAATAGAAATAGATGGGGATGTTGAGTTATTCATGGCTTTGAGGGTTGATCATTTCTTACTGGGACTTTATGTGACAGTAGGTGAGGAAGTAATTCAAAAATACATATCATATTTAACAGTTACAAGTAATGTTGGAGGTACACAAAACTTCATTGGCATTCACGATTATGATCTGTACGAAAATGACCCCGAATTCCAAGGTACAATTTCTGGACATATGTACATAGAAGCATTGATATAAACAAGAAATGTTGATTCTTTGACAATTTTGACGTAGGATTCCCAAGCCGTAACCAGCTATTCCCTATGCGCTTGTCCATTCTTCAAGAAGTTCTAACCGAAAATGAACTCACTCACTTACAAGATTCTAGTAGGGAAATCGTAGAAAGGGTGACATCTAGTTTTAGAGGAAGAGCTTTGGAGGGAGAATTTCAGTCAACTGGATCGTCTATAAATGTTATAGGATCCGACACCCCTCCAAGTATCCAGGAGGACATAGATTTGTTTTTGCGTAATAATGATCAAGAAGAGATGCAGACGGGTGATATACTACCAACATTACATTTGGATCTGCCGAGGGGCAAGGTAATAAATATAAAATAGTATATTCCCAATTATATAACATTGCAACATATAGTATAATATTTTATTTACACGTGTCAATACTTATTGTAGGAGATTCTTTGGAAGGAAGGGAGACGGAAAACCCTATATTAAACAAGGGGAAGGGACCGATGGTTGAAGAAGGTGGCCCAAGGGAGCCATACCTTGGACTAACAATAGGCAGAGAATCCGTTGAAATCAGAATAAAACCAATTGAAACCCCACAAGACATTGAGACCCTAGTAAAGGAACCAGATTGTGATGGTAAGTTATTCAATAATTTTAGTATTATATCTGTAAATATATTATTACCGTTTACAACCGTAATGTCAAAATTATTTTTGGATCTAGAACCAGGGTTATTTTTGCACGAGCCGAACGACTAGTATGTGGGGATGGTATTCAAAGATCGACACGCATTCAAGAATCATTTAGCTATGTACGCAATACGACATAAGTTCACTTACAAAAACACTCGATCAACTCCAAATACGATGATACTTGAGTGCACCGGAAAATCTTGCGTATGGCGGGTATACGCAATAAAGATGTTGGAGTCAGATTGGTAAGATTAAATCAATAGATAAAATGTTTTTAATATCTCATAAAAATATTTATTTAGTAATGGTTTCTGTTATAGGTATCAAATTAGGCGAGTCCATGGACAACACACTTGTAGTGTCGACGAGCGTAGCAGCTATCAGAAGCAAGCATCTTCCACATTGATTGGAAAAATAGTGAAGCGTAGATACAGTGAACAAGGGACTGGACCACGTCCAAACGAGCAGTGGGAAATAATGAGAGGAGAACATGATGTCCATATCTCTTACTGGAAAACATGGAAGTAACGACAAATAGCGTTGGATATGGATATCGATGGACAATGCACATCTTACAGGCTGTTACCGTCATACCTTCAGCATCTAGTAAAGGCAAATCCAGATTCAATTGTGTCCATGGAGTCGGTTTATGACGAAGAGGTCGGAAATCGATTCAAATATTTGTTTGTTGCACTTGGGGCAAGTGTAAAGGGATATCCTTACTTGCGGAAAGTAGTCATCATTGATGGAACCCAACTCAAAAGAAAATACGCTGGTTGTCTCTTAACCGCAAGCTTGGAAGATGGCCACTACAAATCTTCCCATTAGCATTCGACATTGTGGACGGCCAAAACGACCAGTCATGGGAATGGTTCTTCGAGAAGTTGCGGGATATCGGCCCTGATAATAACGAGATTGGTTTTGTATCGGACCATCATTCTTCAATATACTCTTCCCTACGAAAGGTAACACGTTATTTTAATGTTTTTACTACTCTGTTGATCTTAAACTGTATCAGTATTTTTAGACATCTAAAAGATTATAAATATGATAACATTCTATGTAAATTTATTAGGTGTACCCCCACTGTGGACATTGTGCTTGCATTGTTCATCTACAGCTGAACATCCGGACGACATTTAAAGCTAAGAACCTCTGTTTCTTGGTCTCAAAGGCTGCTCGGGCATACAGGAGATCGGACTTCTACACATACTTCAACAAAATTAAAAAGAAAAGCCAACCTTGCGCGGAATACTTATACCAGATAGGTTTCGAACATTGGGCAAGGTCACACTTTAACGGGGTCCGTTACAACCTAATGACTAGTAATAACGCAGAGTCACTGAATTCAGTACTAAGGTGTGCATGGGAATTGCCGATTATTCCATTATTGGATTTCATCCAAACAACCCTGACTACGTGCTTCACAAACCGTCATGAGGCTTCAGCCAGCGCTACAACAACGATAACACCAAAGGTGTATGAAATTGTCACAAGGAATTTTGAAGAATCATCAGGTTTTTCAGTACGTATGCTCAAGAAGGATGAGTACGAAATAAATAACAAGGAGGGTGGGGTTTACATCGTAAGTTTGGAGAAAAAGACATGCACATGTTGCGAGTTTCAAAAGTTACTGATCCCTTGTTTCCACGCTGTATGTGCAGCCATCAATGCGAAAATTGAAGTGGACAGTTTAGCTGCACCGGAATATACCGTGGAGTATTGGAAGCAAGCTTACAAAGAAACCATTTATCCAACAACGGATATATATGGAGACAATTAATTCAGAAGACATTCTCCACCCACCATGCACAAAAAGACCTCCTGGACGTCCAAGGAAAAAAAGAATCCCATCTCACGGAGAGCTAATGGTATGAATATATGCAATAGATTTGTTAGCAATGATATAATATCTTAACATGTAACTCTTATGTTATATTGAACAGGAATATGGCCGTAAAAGGAAGACATGTTGTAGCCGATGCGGAGGAAGCGGTCACAATCGTGCAACATGCAAGGAACCGATATAATCAAGCAAGCTGAGAAATAAAACGGGAAGATGGTTGGACATTTTGTAAGTAAACCACGCAACTAAAAAATGGGAGTGGCCTTGCCTTTTGTTTGTGAGATATTATGTACATACATCAAGGCCAATGAACTAAAACTCTATGTTAATTACAGTTATTTTGGGGGATGTATGCATTAAATGCGTGTAATGAACTTGAACACCCGTTATATTCGATGCTATTTAGTATAAATCACTGTCAAAACATTTTATGACTGTCAACTCCAGTAATACAAAATAACAAAAAATTTAAGAAGCAACTGGAAAATGAATTTCTAATATAGAAAAATAACATTACATCCATAGTTGTTCATCAACAAACCAAATAATAAAAAATTCATTATGTGTAACATAAAACGTAAAGGTTAAGAATGAGGTTTCCATACATAACATACATCATGAGAAAAACAAATCAAATAAGTGCTCAAACAGGGCCAACAAACAACTCGAAGAAAAGAACAGCCAAGTTTTGGGCTTCAGCCGTAAGAACCTCGGGTGTAACATTCTTGCATTCATCAAAGCCAAACATGGCATGCGCTTGCATAAGCAACATAGATCTTAGACCAGAATCTGTATGTGCAACATTCTTAGGTATACGAGGGACCTTTTGAACAGTAATCTTTGTTGGGATAAGATCCTCATCATCGCTAACCGCTTGCCGAAGTATGAATGGCAGCATCTTCACAATTGGCATAAGGTCTTTTCTGATGAGGCTAAGACTGCGAAATGAAGTGTTGCAATCCAATACATGGAGAATCGCATCATTTAAATCAACGCAAATACCTACCCAATGCTGCTTGACAAAGTTGAAAGGGAAATAAAGATGTCTAGGAAGGTCGACGCTGGTAACTGATTCCTCAAAATAATTGAGTAAAGCAGACTAGAATTTAAACTTCCCTTTATCTTTGTTTGCAATCTTTGCAAATTTCATGTACTGCGAGGAAATGCATGCAACAAACTCAGTGTCGTAGAACCCATAATCATATCCCGGATTTGCAACTTTGTAGTTATCATAAGCCATGCGCGTGTATAGCATAAGCACATCAATTGTCTGTAACAAACAAAAAATAACAAATAAATATCATATTATCATGAAGTAGGAGAAGAAAAGGTAGAATCAATAACCTTGGAATCTGTGACGGACATTCTCTCCGCAATCGAACATATATCCATATTGGTAACATATGTACCATTGGGAAGAGCGATTTCACTGCAAAATCATAGAATTATTGTAACAAAATTATTGTGAAACACATAAATATATTAAGAGTCTAATCAACTTACCATGGAGATGCCATGTTTTCATAAAGAGTCGTAAACTTGGCAGTGTAGTCTACAGATATGTCAACTCCAAATTGATTCTCATCTTCACTAATTGAAGATAACTTCAAAGGAACCAATTCAGTCTTGTCAGTCACATCACCGGTCCTAATCCTCTTACTCTTGCGAGTAGCAGGACGAGAGGATTCGACATTTGAATTACCAGCAACACTCTGTTCATTTTCCTGGAACAAAAAAATCATAACCAAATCACCATATCAACAATTGATTATGATGTTAATCACGACAATTAAAAGAGTAATAACACAAAGATCATATAAAATAGATTAAGAATAGACCTCAACAACAGCATCACCAACAACAGCCTTGCCTTGATCCACGGATCGACCAGACATCATTGGTGTATCAAGAGAATTGACGTTAGCATCTAAGTCCAAGAGTACCATGACAAAATATTCATAACAGATACATATCAAGTTAGCATATAACGCTTTAATCATTTCATAATTTTATAAAGGTTTGCATACCTCTCCAGAATCAACCTCAACATTCGCATCAACATCCATACCTTAAACCTGCACATCATATATGAAAAGTATTGATACAAGAAACCATCACCAAAATACAGAATTGGTTGATAACACTGAAGTTGTGTTGTAAAATATCTGATTCAACCCAACATATTTACGTACGTTTAATGAATAATATGATAAACCTCATCTACTTCATACCTCATCACTATGACCATCATTGTCATTAACATCCTCGTTATCGTTGCATTGAGCATTCATATCTAAATCCTATATATACATAAAAACATTATGAAGAAGTTCACACATAAAGGAACAAATGAAATGGAACTACATACAAATTCGTTGTTCTGGGTCGTATCAACAGCAGTGGGTTCCTCCAAGACAACGCCTTTGTCTGATCCAACTTGACTACCATTCGCCGTGTTGGGTCTTTGTGGAGCACATTTACCCAAATACAATGACAAAAATTTTGAGAGGCTAGTGAGAATAGAATCCTGCATCGTATTAACCCTAGTTTCCAGGACAAGAATCAGTGCTTCCTCCATCGCCTTCACATCTTCTTTTGTCTTCTCAACAACCCTAGAAACAATTTGGTTAGATATCGCTTGATAACTTATCGATGATCCTCCCACATCCGACGAATTTTCGAATCTTTTTGTTTCTGTGTTTTTTTTCTTTAATTTCTCCTCATGCATTGCAGCAAGATCTAAAGCAGTAATGCCACCACGAAAGATATCATTGCAGAACTCAAAATCAGTACCGACCAACCCCACCATCTCATTCACTATCTCATCCTCTTCTTCATTAGACCACTCAACTTCTTCTTCATCAATTTCAGCATCATCCTTTTGGTCAATTATAGACTACACAGTCACCTACAAAGATTAGTTAGACTTGTTAGCATATAACAGTTAAAAGGGTATGCGGGATATTGTAGTATAACAATATCGTTAAGTTATAATGAACATGTTACACACGCAAAATGGAAATTAAAAATTACGATATATGTATTGATGATAATCCAAAATAATAACCTGGCATTTGGTGTCCAAAGCTCTAACATGATTAGGGCTAATTATCGGGAGGTTAGCAAGCTCGCTCGATTCCTCCCCTGAAACAGAATCAGAATCCGAATCTTTTGGAGCATAAACTGGTGTGTCCGTTATATTAGGAGCAGCAACAGCTAAAACAGTTGTAACGGGTGAAAAAAAACCTTTAACAGCGAAAGACGCCCGGGACAGTGATATGGGATCTTTGTCTTTAATACTGGACATGTTCATATCAAACGCAAGACGGCCCTATGGGTAATCAACCCTGGCCAATTCCGCATGAGATTTCGACAGCTTGGGAATGTGTGAAGTGGAGACAAGAACACCAGCAATAATAGCAAGATAAGCAAGATTCAACCTTGTTTCAGAATCTACGATGACTCTCTTCATCAGCATCGACGTAACATGTTCAACTGTAATACTCTCCGTGTTGGGGAAAAGAGAATACCAATAGGGGTGCATTTCACGAGTCATCTTCCTCTTCCCAGATTTTTCTCTTTCACCGGATATTTACCACATGGTAAACCGGTTACAATAGCAAATTCACGCAAAGAGTACCTCACAGGCTTTGCAGCAAATAGGAAACATATTTCATGCTTCTTTTTGACTTCAAGTTGCCTTGTAAGCATGAAATTGCCGAGCCTTCCAGAGTAAATTGGCTTCTCACAAATCGAAATAAATTTTCGAAATGGAGAATTCCTAATTTTATCGGCTTACTCCTCGTCAAGTGAACTAAGAATCTTCTTTATTCGCCATGAGGTATGATAAACATTTACCCTTTGTCCTTCTAGTTCTTCAACTTGCGCAAACAGTCTTGGCGGGAAGTTGTTATTCGATTCCTGAAAAATGTTAACATGATAATGTTAAAGTTAAACAAAAATGGATATGATAACATAACATATTAGCACATAAAAATGATGTTACTCCTATTACTGGTATAATAGAATATAACCGAAAATATATAACTAATGCATCGAAAATGACCAGAACACGTTCAAAATAAATGCCGTTCCAGTAATAGTTACATAATACCAGAAAAATAGCAAACAAACACGGGTAGTACATACCAAAAAAACATTAACATATAATAAAAAAATGTTATCATCATGATATCAAATGCACATGAATTGAAACATTTATAAAATACAACGAATGTCAAAACATTAGTGACCATATAACAGACAAAATTTCTACAATTCTTAAGAATGAGAGACAGTTCAAAATCGGGAAACAGATTTCTAAATTAGATGAAATCAAGATATTTTTACTTATTTTATTTGGAGAATCATTCCATCCGGGACCTTTAGTAGAATATTTACATCTAGAGGGAAATTTTAAAAAATAAATCAATGACCAAAATACTATTAAAATTTATAAAATAGCTAACATTGAAAAAAGAAGCATATAAAATATCATAAAATATAAAAACTATCGATTAACTAGTGAAAATACGTATAACATGAAAAATTATCAAAATTCGAAGAAGAAATTTTCAAAAAAAACAAATTACTAAAAAACAGAAATTAAATTTCTAACCAAAATATGGAAAACACCGTGTGTAGATAATAGATCCAAAATTAATTAAAAAAATCGGGAAAGGAATTGATTAATAAAACCGGGAAAAAACCATAATGTGCCCAAAATCGAAAAAAATAGAAAAACTGAAAAATACCAAAAACCGTTTGAAAAATGCACAAACTCGGAAAAAAAATTGTAATATCTGTAAAATACACAAAACTGGTTGAAAAATCAAAAACATTATAAAATCTGTAAAATACACAACCGTTTGAAAAATACGAAAACTCGAGAAAAAAAAAAGAAGACAACCGTAGTCAAATTTTAAAGGAAAGAAAAAAATTGAAGCACAACGAAAAAAAGGAAAACTCAAAAAATGCCCTAAATCGATAAAAGAAAAGTATCAAAATCACCCAAATCGTGAAAAACACAAAGGCAGTTGCGCAAAAATCCTAAAAAAACCCCTAAATCTCGGAAAAATTGAAGTTCGATAAGGTAAAAACTGCCACGGGATTTTAAGGGAACCTAAAAATTGAAGCGCAACAAAAATCTTTTATGAAATCAACTTTTCTGCTGTATACAGAAGATTGTGACTGTTAAATATCGTACAGAACTCGAATATCGAGTGCAGTTAGTTGAAACGAAGCTCTAAAAATAACAATTAAACAAAATAGTAGATTACAACAACAGATCTGGGCGTAAAAAAACTCATGCGTATGACAAAAGCCGTGAGAACAAAATAAACTTACCGGGTTCCATGCATTGTTGCCGGAAACTATTTTTCCGGCGATGGAAGCGATGGAGAAATTTCGAAAAACGAGAGAATCGAGTGAGCGTGGAGAAACAATAGAGAGAAAATAGAGCAAAAATGAAAGAAAAATCCAAACAAACTCTCTCTCCCTTTAAATATAAAATGAAGTGACATGACTTAAACTGAACTGACACACCTAATCGAATAGGTCTCAGTTAGCAACAGTCTATAACCGCTCAACGATAGGGGTGTTATCTGATTTCAATTAAGGTAACAGTAGCGAAACCTTCTGTTTGTTATTTCGCCAATTTTGATTCTTTTCTTTGTTATATACCCAAATTTCACTATTTTTTATTTAGAGCAAAAGATGACATGAATCCAATGCCCACGTTAAACTAGCCTAATTTTCCATATTATGATAATATTTGAGAGTGAAAGATCTAGACAAAGCCTCAAAGTAATAAAATCTATCCCAAACTGCATGGTGTCATGCATTATGATTCATTTATAAGCCTTTACTCAAGGAGCACCAATGATCAATTTAGAATTATGATTTTAACTGGCCGATAATTTTTACATGTCCACACTAAATTGTCCGTAACTTTTGATTTGAGTTCAGAATGAAAAGAATCCAACGCCCACGTTAAGCTAGCCAAAATTTTCCATATTGTGATGACATTTGAGATTGAAAGAGCTAGATAAAGCATCAAAGTAATGCAATCTATACCAAACTGCGTGATGCCATGCATTATGTTTCATTTACAAGCTTTTACTGAAACAGCACCAATGACCAGTTTAGAAAGATCATATTAACTGGCCTATCAACTTGACATGTCCGTACTAAATCGTCCATAACTTTTGATTTATAGGTCCGAATGACACGAATCCAACGCCCTTGATAAGCTACCCCAATTTTCTATATTGTGAAAAAGATAAGACCGCAATAGCTACAACAAAGCTTCCAGGAAATCCAGTATATCCCAAACTGTGTAATGCCATGCATTATGCTTTATTTATAAGCCTTTAGTCCAGGAGCACCAATGATCAGTTTAAAATGATCATTTTAATTAGCTGATCAACTTGATATGCCTGCACTAAATCGTCCGTAACTTTTGATTTAGAGTTCAAAATGATACTAATCCAACACCCGGGTAAAGCTAGCTCAATTTTCTCTATTGTGATAAAATTTAAGATCGAAATAGCTATGACAAAGCCTCCACGTAATCCAGTCTATCCCAAGTGGCGTGATTCTATGTATTATGCTTAATTTATAAACCTTTACTCAAGGAGCACTAATGATCAGTTAAGAATGATTATTTTAACTAGCTGATCACCTTGACATGTCCACACTAAATCATATTTTATTTTTTATTTAGAGCAAAAGATGACATGAATCCAATGCCCACGTTAATCCAGCTCAATTTTCCATATTGTGACAACATTTGACATTGAAATAGCTAGAAAAAGCATCAAAGTAATGAAATCTATCCTAAACTACGTGATGCCATGCATTATGATTAATTATAAGCCTTTAATCAATAAGCACCAATGACCAGTTTGTAATGATTATTTTAACTGCCTGATCAAATTGACATATCCGCAATAAATCATCCATAACTACTGATTTAGAGGTCAGAATGACATAAATCCAATGTCCACGTTAAGCTAAATCAAATTTCTATATAGTTAAAAAACATTAAGATTGAAATAGCTACGAAAAAGCCTCCAAGCAATCCAATCTATCCCAAACTGCGTGATGCCATGCATTATTCTTCATTTATAAGCCTTTACTCAAGTAGCACCAATAAAAAGTTTAGAATAATCATTTTAACTGGTCAATTAACTTGACATGTCCTCACTAAAGCGTCCATAACTTTTGATTTAGATGTTAGAATGACACAAATCCAACGCCCACATTAAGCTAACTCAATTTTCTATATTGAGAAAAATTTAACAAAAAAAATAGCTACGCGAAAGCCTCCAAGCAATCCAATCTATCCCAAATTGCGTGATGCCATGGATTACACTTCATTTATAAGCCTTTACTCAATGAGCACCGAAGATTAGTTTTGATTGATTATTTTAACTGGCTGATCAACTTGTCATGTCTGCACTAAATGATCCGTAATTTTTTGATTTAGATTTCAAAATGACATGAATCCAACACCCACATTAAGGTAGCTAAATTTTCTATAATGAAACAAAATTTAAAACCAAAATAGCTATGAGAAAGCCTCCAAATAATCCAATCTATCCCAAAATATGTGATGCTATGCATTATGCTTTATTTATACGCCTTTACGTAATGAGCACCAATGATCAATTTAGAAAGATCATTTTAACTAGCCGATAACCTTGACATGTCTGTACTAAATCATCTTTAACTTTTTATTTAGAGCTCAAGATGACATGAATCCGACGCCCACGTTAAGCTTGTTCAATTTTTCATATTGTGAAAACATTTGAGACTGAAATAGATAGACAAAGCATAATGCAATCTATCCCAAATTATGTGATGTCATGCATTATGATTCATTGGTAAGCCTTTACTAACAGAGCACTAATGACACATTTAGAATGATTATTTTAACTGGCCGATCAACTTGACATATCCGCACTAAATCGTCCATAACTTTTGATTTAAAGGTCCGAATGACACGAATCCAATGCCCAAGTTAAGGTAACTCAATTTCCTCTATTGTGACCAAATTTAAGACCGAAATAGCTATGACAAATCCCCAAGCAATCCAATCTATCCCAAAATTTGTGATGGCATGCATTATGTTTCATTTATAAGCCTTTACTAAAGTAGCACCAATGATCAGTTTATAATGATCATTTTAACTAGCTGATCAACTTGGCAGATCCGAAGTAAATCATGCGTAACTTTTGATTTACAGTTCAAAATGATATGAATCTAACATCCACGTTAAGCTAACTCAATTCTTTTATATTGTGAATAAATTTAAGATCTAAATAGTTAAGAAAAAGCCTCCTAGTAATCCGATCATTCCAAAACTTCATGATGCGATAGCGTTATTCTACATTTATAAGCCTTTACTAAAGGAGCACCAATGATCAATTTAGAATGATCATTTTAACCTTCTAATCAACTTGACATGTCCGCACTAAATCATCTTTAACTTTTGATTTACAGCTTAAAATGACATGAATCCAACACCCACGTTAGGCTATCTCAATTTTCTATATTGTGAAAACATTTGAGACTGAAAGAGCTAGACAAAGCATCAAATTCATGCAATCTCTCCCAAACTGCGTGATTCCATGCATTATGCTTCATTTATTAGCCTTTACTAAAGGAGCACCAATGACCAGTTTAGAATGACCATTTTAACTTGCTGATCAATTTGACATGTCTGCACTAAATCATCCATAACATTTTATTTAGAGTTCAGAATGATACGAATCCAAGGCCCACCTTAAGCGAACTCAATTTTCTATATTGTGACAAAATTTAAGACCAAAGTAGCTATGACAAAGCCTCCAATCAATCCAATCTATCATAAACTGCATGATGCCATGCATTATGCTTAATTAATAACCCTTTACTCAAGGAGAACAAATGATCAATTTAGAAAACTTTGTGCCGCTGCGCATTATGCTTCATTTATAAGCCTTTACTCAATGAGAGCCAATGTGGAGTTTAGAAATATCATTTTACTCAGTTGATCAGCTTGACATGTCCGCACTAAATCGTCTTTAACTTTTTATTTAGAACTTAAAATGATATGAATCCAACTCCCACATTAAGCTATCTCAAATTTCCATATTGTGAAGACATTTGACACTGAAAGAGATAGACAAAGCATCACTGTAATGCAATATATCCCAAAACTGCGTGATGTCATGCATTATGCTTTATTTATAAGCCTTTTTTCAAGGAGCACCAATGACCAGTTTACAATGATCATTTTAATTGGCCGATCAACTTGACATGTCCGCAATAAATCGTCTTTAACTTTTTATTTAGAGCTCAAAATGACATGAATCCAACCCTGATGAGTACATCAGGTCGTATGTCCGGCCAGGAGAACAGACAGCCCGACCAGGAAGCTTGCCCGAGACAGCTGGGCCATTTGGCACGTCTGCCGGCCCAAGCAGTACCGCCGGACCCTCGACCAACAGGACCGGACCGATCAGCATTGCCGGCGGAGAGGCCCAAGCCTCCGGCACAATTGGTGGCGACGTGGATGACACCGCCAGTCCTCTTGGTGACGTCGCCGACTCTGGGATCAACTTGGCCGGTCCAGAAGGCATTCCGGCCAGTACCTCGCACAGTCTAGCCGGTACAGCCGATCCAGCCGAGTACACGAGCATTTCAACTTCTACACAAGGAGACTCAGACCAGATAAGCTACCAGCTTCAGGACATGCATCTAGAGGAAGTCGCTACACCAGTAGTGCCACCAGGAGCAATGACAAGGAGCAGATCAAGAGCACTCTTCAACAAGTTCAGCTTATGGGTCGACAAGCTCCTAGAGGAAGATCAAATAAAGACAATGGGCCAGAAGTGCAAAGAAGAGTCCAAAGGCTTCTCAACAATGCAAGGGAATTCAGAGATTTGGGCATTAGTTGCAAGAGAGGTCAGGGCCCAAAGATTCCTAACCCTACTCCAAGTCGAAGACTAGGAGCAAGGCGCGTGCATGCCACAAGGACGGCCACCTTCCATTTCTTGGCCGTGAGGTAAGTAAGGTAAGTTTCAATTCGAATATATGCCTCTTTCTGTTTTGCAGGGTAGGATCTAGATTGTTTACATTTTTGAGTCAAAGACATTTTAGGAATAGGTCTTTTTCCGGTTATGCACTTTTGTATATTTTCCATTTGTGCACTTTTGTAAACTTTCCTTTTATTTCTTTGAGTCGACCCTAGAAGGTCAAGCTGTCGAGCATATTAATAAGGCTCCTTCCAGCATTGTAGTTCGACAACCTTTTTGATATTAATAAAGTAGAACTTTCTTCCAACAAGCTTTCTCTCTAAGAATCTTGTGCGCTTAGAACCTAGTTGAGACCAGCCCTCCTAGCTCTAGGTTTGTGATTGATCACGAGGTTCATCACCCCTCGTGTGGTTCACCTCACCCCTCCATCTTTTACCAACCAGAAAACCCCTATCCAAGAAGTCTAAGGTCGAGTTTCTCACCTAATCTTCTACAAACAGCCCACGCGCATACATCCTTGAATCAAGGCTTGTATCACCTAACTTCTGATTTAGATGTCAAAATGACATGAATCCAACACCCACGTTAAGCTATTTCAATTTTCTATATTGTGACAAAATTTGATATTAACATAGCTATGACAAAGCCTCCAAGTATTCAATCTATCCCAAACTGTGTGATGTCATGCATTATGCTTAATTTATAAACATTTACTCAAGGAGCACAAATGATCAGTTTAGAATGATTATTTTAACAAACTGATTAACTTGACATGTCTCCACTATATCGCCTTTAACTTTTTATTTAAAGCTCACGATGACATGAATCCAATGCCCACGTTAAGTTAGCTCAAATTTCGATGTATTGAAAACATTTGACACTGAAAGAGCTAGACAAAGCATCAAAGTAATGCAATCTATCAAAAACTGCGTGATGTCATGCATTATGCTTCATTTATAATCCTTTACTCAAGGAGCACCAATGACAAGTTTAGAATGATCATTTTAACTGGCCGGCCAACTTAACATGTCTGCCCTACATTACGCTTCATTTATAAGCCTTTACTCAAGGAGCAGCAATGATCAGTTTAGAATGATCATTTTAACTAGCTGCTCAACTTGACATGTCCACAGTAAATTCTCTTTATTTTTATTTAAAGCTCAAGATGACACGAATCCAATGACCTTGTTAAGCTAGCTCAATTTTCCATATTGTTACAACATTTTAGACTAAAAGAGCTAAGACAAAGCCTGCATGTAATTAAATGTATCCCAAACTGCGTGATGCCCTCCATTAGGCTTCATTTATAAGCCTTTACTCAAAGAGCACCAATGGTCAGTTTAGAATGATCATTATAACTAGCTGCTCAACTTGTCATGTCCACACAAAATTATCTTTAACTTTTTATTTAGAGCTCAAGAGCCCAAGTAATCCAAAAATGTGTGATTTCATGAAATATGCTTCATTTATAAGCCTTTACTCAAGGAGCAGCAATGATCAGTTTAAAATGATTATTGTAATTGGCCGATCAACTTGACATGTCCGCACTAAATCGTCTTTAACTTTTTATATGGAGCTCAATAAGACATGAATGCAACTCCCACGTTAAGCTAACTCAATTTCCCATATTGTGACAACATTTTAGACTGAAATAGCTACTACTAAACCTCCTAGTTTTCCAATCTATCTCAAAATGCATGATGTCATGCATTATGCTTCATTTATAAGCGTTTACTCAAAGAGCATCAATGATCAGTTTAAAATGATTATTATAACTGGCCGATCAAATTGACATGTCCAAACTAAATTGTCTTTACTATTTATTTAGAGCTCAATATGACATGAATCCATTGCCCACGTTAATCTAGCTCAATTTTCCACACTGTGACAACATTTGAGAATGAAAAAGGTACGACAAAGCCTACAAGTAATCCTATGTACCCCAAACTGTGAGATGTCATGCAATATGCTTCATTTATAAGCCTTTACTGAAGGAGCACCAATGATAAGTTTAGAATGATTAATTTATCTCGCCGATCAATTTCACATGTCCACACTAAATCGTCTGTAACTTTTGATTTAGAGTTCAGATTGACACGAATCCAACGCGCACGTTCAGCTAGCTCAAGTTTCTATATTGTGACAAATTTTCAGACCGAAATAGGTACTACCGAGCCTCTAAGTATTCCAATGTATCCCAAAATGCGTGATACCATGCATTATGCTTCATTTACAAGCCTTTACTCAAGGAGCATCAATGATGATTTTACGACGATCATTTTTACTAGGTACTCAACCAGACATGTCCACACTAAATTCTCTTTAAATTTTTATTTAGAGTTCAAGAGCCCAAGTAATCCAAAAATGTGTGATGTCGTGAAATATGCTTCATTTACAAGTCTTTTCTCAATGAGCACCAATGATCAGTTTAGAATGATCATTTTAACTAGCTGATAAACTTGAAATGTCCGCACTAAATCATTTTTAACTTTTGATTTAGGGCTTAAAATGACATGAGTCTAACGCCCACGTTCAACTAGCTCAATCTTTATAAGCCTTTACTCAAGGAGCACGAATGATAGGTTTAGAATGAATCATTTTAACTGGCTGACCAATTTAACATGTCCACACTAAATCATCTGTAACTTTTGATTTAGAGTTCAGAGTGACACGAATTCAACGCCCACGTTAAGGTAGCTATATTTTCTATATTGTGAAAAAATTTAAGACCAAAATAGCTACGACAAAGTCTACAAGTAATCCAATCTATCCCAAACTCCGTAATCCTATGCATTATGCTTCATTTATAAGGCTTTACTCAAGGAGCACCAATGATCAGTTTAGAAAGATCATTTTAACTAGCTGAACAACTTGACATGTTTGCACTAAATCGTTTTTAACTTTCGATTTAGGGCTCAAAATTACATGAATCCAATGCCCACGTTAAGCTTGCTCAACTTTCCATATTGTGACGACATTTCAAACTTAAGGAGTTATGAAAAAGCCTCTAAGTAATTCAATGTATCCCAAACAGCGTGATGCCCGGCATTATGCTTCATTTATAAGCCTTTACTCAAGGATCACCAATGATCAGTTTAGAATGATCATTTCAATTGGCTGCTCAACTTGACATGTCCACACTAAATTCTCTTTAACTTTTTATTTAAAGCTCAAGATGACAAGAATCCAAAGCCCACCTTAAGCTAACTCAATTTTCTATATTGTGCCAAAGATTAAGACAAAAGTAGCTACGACAAAGCTTCCAATCAATTCAATCTATCACAAACTGCGTGATGCCATGCATTACGCTTAATTTATAACCCTTTACTCAAAGAGAACCAATGATCAGATTAGAATGATCATTTGAACTAGCTGATCAACTTAACATGTCAGCACTAAATTTTCCCTAACTTCTGATTTAGATTTCAAAATGACACGAATCCAACACCCACGTTAAGCTTTCTCAATTTTCTATATTGTGACGAAATTTTATATTAAAATAGCTATGACAAAGGCTCCAAGTATTCAATCTATCGAAAACTGCGTGATGCCATGCATTATGCTTAATTTATAAACATATACTCAAGGAGCACAAATGATCAGTTTAGAATGATTATTTTAACAAACTGATTAACTTGTCATGTCTCCACTATATCGTCTTTAACTTTTTATTTAAAGCCCAAGATGACATGAATCCAATGCCCACGTTAAGTTAGCTCAAATTTCCTTGTATTGAATACATTTTACACTGAAAGAGCTAGACAAAGCATCAAAGTAATGCAATCTATAAAAAACTGCATGATGCCATGCATTATGCTTCATTTATAATCCTTTACTCAAGGAGCACCAATGACAAGTTTAGAATGATCATTTTGATGGGCCGGCCAACTTAACATGTCTGCCCTGCATTATGCTTCATTTATAAACCTTTACTCAAGGAGCAGCAATGATCAGTTTAGAATGATCTTTTTAACTAGCTGCTCAACTTGACATGTCCACAGTAAATTCTCTTTATTTTTTATTTAAAGCTCAAGATGACACGAATCCAACGCCCTTGTTAAGCTAGCTCAATTTTCCATATTGTTACAACATTTGAGACTAAAAGAGCTAAGACAAAGCCTGCATGTAATTAAATGTATCCCAAACTGCATGATGCCCTCCATTAATCTTCATTTATAAGCCTTTACTCAAGGAGCAGCAATGATCAGTTTAGAATGATTATTGTAACTGGCCGATCAACTTGACATGTCCACACTAAATCGTCTTTAAATTTTTATATAGAGCTCAATATGACATGAACGCAACTCTGATAAAAGCCTCGATTCAAGGCTTATATGCGCGTGGGCTGTTTGGAGAAGGTTAGGTGAGAAACTCGAACTTAGACTTCTTCGATAGCGGGTTTTGGGTTGGTATCCGATGGAGGGGTGATACAAGCCTTGATTCAAGGATGTATGCGCGTGGGCTGTTTGTAGAAGATTAGGTGAGAAACTCAACCTTAGGCTTCTGGATAGGGGTTTTCTGGTTGGTAAACGGTGGAAGGGTGAAGTGAACCACACGAGGGGTGATGAACCTCGTGATAAATCACAAACATAGAGCTAGGAGGGCTGGTCTCAACTAGGTTCTAAGCGCACAAGTCTCTCTTGAGAGAAAGCTCGTAGGAAAAAGTTCTACTTTATTAATAATCAAAAAGGTTGTCGAACTACAATGCTGGAAGGAGCCTTATTAATATGCTCGACAGCTTGACCTTCTAGGGTCGACACAAATAAAGAAAAAGGAAAGTTTACAAAAGTGCACAAAAGGAAAAGATACAAAAGTGCATAACCGAAAAATGACCTATTCCTAAAATGTTCTTGACTCAAAAATGTAAAGCAACTAGATCCTACCCTGCAAAACAGAAAGAGGCATATATTAGAATGTAAACTTACCTTAACTCACCTCACGGCCAAGAAATGGAAGGTGGCCGTCCTTGTGGCATGCACGCGCCTTGCTCCTAGTCTTCGACTTGGAGTAGGGTTAAATATCTTTGGGCCCTGACCTCTCTTGCCACTAAAGCCCAAGTCTCTGATGTTCCTTGTGTTGTTGAGAAGCCTTTGGACTCTAATTTGCTCTTCTGGCCCATTGTCCTTAGCTGCTCTTCCTCTAGAAGCTTTTCGACCCATAAGCTGAATTTGTGGAAGAGTGCTCTTGATCTGCTTCTTGTCATTGCTCCTGGAGGTACCACTGGTGTAGATACTTCCTCTAAGTGCATGTTCTGGAGCTGGTAGCTCATTTGGTCCGAGTCCTCTTGTGTAGAAGTGGAAGTGTGCGTGTACTCGGCTGGATGGCCTGTACCGGCTGGGTTGTGCGCGGTACTGGCCGGAATGACTTCAGGACCGGCCAAGTTGATCCCGGAGTCGGCGGTGTCATCAGGGGGACCGGCGGTGTCATTCACGTCCCCACCAAGTGTGCCGGAATCTTGGGCCTCTCCGCCGGCGATGTTGACCGGTCTGGTCCTATAGGTCGAAGGTCCGGCGGTACTGTCTGGTCCGGCAGATGGTCCTGCTGTCTCGGGCAAGCTTCCTGGTCGGCCAGTCTGGTCTCCTGGCTGGGTGTACGACCTGATGTCCTCATCATTCCCTCCCTCTTCAGTAGGTTTTGTCCTCAAAACTGGATCATCTGCATGGAAAAGGGCCAAGTCAGTAACATTGAACGTATTGGACACATTAAACTCACCTGGAAGCTCGATCCGGTAGGCGTTGTTGTTGATCCTCTCGAGCACTCTGAAGGGTCCATCTCCTCTTGGTGCTAGCTTGGAACTCCTTAGGTTTGGGAACCTCTCCTGCCGTAGGTGTAGCCACACCCAATCGCCTGGTTGAAAGATCACCTCCTTTCTTCCTTTGTTGGCATGAGTCACGTACTGTCCGGTCCTCTTCTCCAAGTTTTCTGCTACCTTCTGGTGTAACCTCCTTATGAACTCTGCTTTGGATGCTCCGTTGAGGTTGGTCATCTCAGCTGGTGGCAGTGGTGTTTGCTCCAATGGGGTGAGAGGGTTGAAGCCGTATACCACTTCAAATGGTGTCTTCTTGGTTGCTGAGTGCACGGCTCGGTTGTGGCGAACTCAATGAATGGCAGGCACTCCACCCAAGTCTTTAGGTTCTTCCCTAGTGTTGTTCTGAGAAGAGTTGATAGGGTCCTGTTGACAACTTCAGTTTGGCCATCGGTTTGAGGATGGCAAGTGGTTGAGAAGAGTAGCTTCGTGCCTAGTTTTCTCCAAAGGGTCCTCCAGAAATGGCTGAGGAACTTGGTGTACCTATCTGATACGATGGTCCTTGGCACTCCATGAAGCCGTACTATCTCCCTGAAGAACAGCTCAGCTGTTTGTGTGGCATCATTGACATTGGCACATGGGATGAAATGTGCCATCTTGGAGAATCTGTCCACCACTACAAAGATTGCATCTTTGTGGTTGATCTTAGGCAGACCTAGAACAAAATCCATCGAGATGTCCACCCATGGATGTGTTGGTATGGGCAGTGGGAGATACAACCCGTGAGGTTGTACTCGGGACTTTGCCTTCTTGCAAGTAATGCACCTTGCACAATGTGCTTCTACTGTCCTCTTGATGTGTGGCCAGTAGAAGTGCTCCTTGACCACTGCTAGAGTCTTGTCGACACCAAAGTGGCCCATGAGTCCTCCTCCATGAGCTTCTCGGATGATAAGCTCCCTTAGTGATTCCTGTGGTATGCACAGCCTTCTTTCTCGGAACAAAAATCCCTCATGGATGTAGAATTTGCCATGACTCCCTGTGCTACACTCCTTGTAGCTCTCAGCAAGGTCAGGATCATCCTTGTATAGATCCTTGATGTGCTCGAATCCTAGGACTTTTGCCTCCATGGTTGATATCAAGGCAAACCTCCTTGATAGTGCATCGGCTACCACATTGTCTTTGCCCTTCTTGTACTTGATGATGTAGGGGAAGGTCTCTATGAACTCCATCCACCTGGCATGTCTCCTCTTGAGGTTGGTTTGCCCTCTGAGGTGTTTGAGAGTCTCGTGATCAGTGTGGATCACAAACTCCTTGGACAGCAAGTAATGCTGCCAAGTCTCCAATGCTCGGACAAGGGCATAGAGCTCCTTGTCGTAAGTGGGGTAGTTCAGTGAGGCACCACCTAGCTTCTCACTGAAGTATGCCACTGGTCTCCCTCCTTGAGTTAGCACTGGTCCTATGCCTATTCCAGAGGCATCACACTCCACTTCAAACGTCTTGTTGAAGTCGGGAAGGACTAGCACTGGTGCGTGTGTAAGGCTGTCCTTCAAGGCCTGGAATGCCTTCTCCTGAGCTTCTCCCCAGCTGAATCCCACGTTCTTCTTCACTACTGCCGTCAGTGGTGAGGCAATACTGCTGAAGTTGGGCACGAATCTCCTATAGAAGCTGGCCAGTCCGTGGAAGCTCCTTACTTGGCTGATGTTTCCTGGTGTTGGCCATTCTTGTATGGCTCGAATCTTCTCCTCATCAACCTGTAGGCCCTGTGAACTCACAACAAAACCTAAAAAGACAAGCTTATCAGTACAAAGGTGCACTTCTTGAGATTGGCATAAAGCTCTTCTTGTCGAAGGGTTTTAAGGACCATCTCAAGATGTGTGTGAGGTGTTCCGTAGGCACTTACTATAAACAAGTATGTCATCAAATAAACTACCACAAACTTACTGATGTACGCCCTAAGAACTTGGTTCATAAGGCGCATGAAGGTGCTTGGGGCATTAGTCAAGCCAAATGGCATGACTGTCCACTCCCTTGCTTTGTCTTGAAGGCAGTCTTCCATTCATCGCCTTCCTTCATCCTTACCTGGTGGTATCCACTTTTGAGGTCTATCTTGGAGAAGACCGGGGCTCCACTCAGCTCATCTAGCATGTCATCCAGTCGTGGTATTGGATGCCTATACTTGACTGTGATGTTGTTGATCGCTCGGCAGTCCACGCACATGCGCCAAGTCCCATCCTTCTTGGGAACTAGTAGCACTGGTACAGCACATGGACTGAGGCTCTCTCGAACATATCCCTTCTCCAGGAGCTCCTTGACTTGCTTCTCAAGCTCTTTGGACTCCTCTGGACTCATCCCGTAGGCTGGCCGGTTGGGCAGGGCTGCTCCGGGCACTAGATCAATCTGGTGTTCTATGCCACGTAGAGGAGGCAAGCCTGCTGGTATCTCCTCTGGAAATACATCCTGGAATTTGTTGAGGAGTGTTGGTACTTCATGAGGTAGCTCTACCTGTCCCTGTTCTATACTCAACACTTCCTTGAAAACCATTAGTAACATTAAGTCCTTCGAGGCTAAAGCTCTCCGGACATGACTAGGTTGAATAAGAAAGTTAGACTTGACAAGTTTCTTTTCCTTACTCATTTGGAGTTGTAGTTCATGTACTTGGGCAGGTGTAAGAGGAGCTAGGCTGACCTTTCTCTTGTCATGCATGAAGGTGTAGAGATTGGTTCGGCCATCATGCCTGGTCTCTTTGTCAAACTGCCATGGTCTTCCTAGTAGAAGATGGCCAGCTTGCATGGGCACCACGTCGCACACGACCTGGTCTTGGTACTTGCCCACACTGAATGGCACAGTGACTTGCTCATGAATCTTGAGCTCCACTATGTCATCAAGCCATCTCAGTCTATATGGTCGAGGATGCCGTGTCCTCTCTAGACCTAGCTTATCAACCATATACGCACTAGCAACGTTAGTGCATGAACCACCATCTATGATGAGGTTACATACCTTTCCTTTGATGGTGCAACGGCTGTGGAAGATGTTCTCCCTTTGGATGGTCTCTGAAGGATCCACCATTGCACTGAGGATACGCCTAGTGACCAGCACTTCCCCACATCAGGGTACTCAATGTCACCATACTCTCCTTCTGGTTCATAGTCCTCTTCATCTTGGGACTCATACTCTCCTGCCTCCGTAAATAGCATGACTCGGTTGTTTGGGCACTCCCTTGAGATGTGTCCACGTCCCCTGCACTTGAAACAAGTTATGTCACGTGATCTTTTAGGGTTAGAAGACTTACCAGGCTCTCTCTGGTCACGGGTGGGTTCAGGAGGCTTGCTCTTGAACCTTGACTCGATCTCTACGCTTTTGCCTTTGTCCACTGTCTTAGGCATGTTGCTTGGTGCCCAACGTGTCTTAGGCTTGCTGCGGATGTCTTGGCTCTTACGTTTGATGTGCTGTTCAGCTTGCACAGATAGGTGGAACAAGTCCTTGAAGTCGTTGTAGATTTGCCTTTCCACCTTGCAGCTGATCCTTTCTTGGAGTCCATCCAAGAATTGCGCCATCAATGCTTCCTCATCATCATTGAGCTCCAATCTGTTCCTTAACCTCTCGAACTCTTCATAGTACTCCTCTACTGATCTGGTACCCTGCTTAAGAGTACGAAAACGTCGTTGCAAATCCCTATGAAAGTAAGGTGGAACATACCTTTGTCGCATGAGGTCCTTCATGTCGACCCATGAGTCTACGAGCCTCATTCTCTTCCTCCTTCTGTCAGATACCTCACGATCCCACCAGATGAGGGCATTGTCCGTGAGTTGTGCTACTGCCATTGAGACTCTCCTAGGTCCTGGTTGGTTGTAGTGATCAAAGATGTGATCCATTCGCTTCTCCCAATCTAGGTAAGCCTCGGGGTCTACTTTTCCTGCAAAAGTTGGAGGAGTTAGTTTAACATCAGGATGAATTACCCGGTTATAGGTGTGTTCATCTCCATCCTCATGACGTCTAGGAGGCATTCTTGGTCTCTGGTGAAGACCATATGGCTCAAAGCCATCATCTTCTGCCTCTGGTTGCCGTGGAGGTCCTCTCGGCCTATGGTGATAGTTATGAGGTTGCGTGTTCTCATCTCCATCTGGCTGGGGTTCCTCCTGTTCGTGCCGTGTCCTAAGGTACTCAGGACCCTCAGGACGATCTGGCTCAGCTCTCACGTGCCTTATGGCCTGGAATCTTACGGGTCTCTCCACGCGCTCCAACCTCTCACCTATGGATGCGAGTTGTGTTTGGAGTGTGGTGAACATGGCCATCATGGCTTCAGCTGCGTCTCTATTCTCTTCTCCCATGTGTGCTACAAAGAAAGAAGATAATTAGGGTCCTCCTAAATTATTAGGAGAGTTTCTTTTTATATGGGATTTGAAAAAATGCAAAAAGGAAGAAAATCTGAGAATTGGAAATTCAAAGATATGAAAATCTGAGAAAAAGGAAACTTTCTTGACAACTTGTCCTAGCTGTCCAATTCGAATTCTTTTAGTATCTTTTCTATTTTCTTTTTCTTTTCTTTTTAATTAAACTTAAAACTAATGGAAATATGAATTAAACAAAAGGAAAACGTGTATGCAATGCAAAAAGTGAATCTAAACCCTAGTGATACACGTAGGAGGCTAGATGCACTCGGTTTGAAGTTTGAGGTTATTTTTTTGATTTTTCTTGAATGCGAATTAAACTAATGCAAGAACACAAAACAAAACAAGCAAAAGGATAGAAACAACCTGGTTTAGGAGCTTTAAGCTCTGATACCAAAATGATACAAGCCTTGATTCAAGGATGTATGTGCGTGGGCTGTTTGTGGAAGATTAGGTGAGAAACTCAACCTTAGGCTTCTGGATAGGGGTTTTCTGGTTGGTAAACGATGGAAGGATGAAGTGAACCACACGAGGGGTGATTAACCTCGTGATAAATCACAAACTTAGAGCTAGGAGGGCTGGTCTCAACTAGGTTCTAAGCGCACAAGTCTCTCTTGAGAGAAAGCTCGTAGGGGAAAAGTTCTACTTTATTAATAATCAAAAGGTTGTCGAACTACAATGCTGGAAGGAGCCTTATTAATATGCTCAACAGCTTGACCTACTAGGGTCGACTCAAATAAGAAAAAGGAAAGTTTACAAAAGTGCACAAAAGGAAAAATACAAAAGTGTATAACCGAAAAAGGACCTATTCCTAAAATGTTCTTGACTCAAAATGTAAAGCAACTAGATCCTACCCTGCAAAACAGAAAGAGGCATATATTCGAATGTAAACTTACCTTAACTCACCTCACGGCCAAGAAATGGAAGGTGGCCGTCCTTGTGGCATGCACGCGCCTTGCTCCTAGTCTTCGACTTGGAGTAGGGTTAAATATCTTTGGGCCCTGACCTCTCTTGCCACTAAAGCCCAAGTCTCTGATGTTCCTTGTGTTGTTGAGAAGCCTTTGGACTCTAATTTGCTCTTCTGGCCCATTGTCCTTAGCTGCTCTTCCTCTAGAAGCTTTTCGACCCATAAGCTGAATTTGTGGAAGAGTGCTCTTGATCTGCTTCTTGTCATTGCTCCTGGAGGTACCACTGGTGTAGATACTTCCTCTAAGTGCATGTTCTGGAGCTGGTAGCTCATTTGGTCCGAGTCCTCTTGTGTAGAAGTGGAAGTGTGCGTGTACTCGGCTGGATGGCCTGTACCGGCTGGGTTGTGCGCGGTACTGGCCGGAATGACTTCAGGACCGGCCAAGTTGATCCCGGAGTCGGCGGTGTCATCAGGGGGACCGGCGGTGTCATTCACGTCCCCACCAAGTGTGCCGGAATCTTGGGCCTCTCCGCCGGCGATGTTGACCGGTCTGGTCCTATAGGTCGAAGGTCCGGCGGTACTGTCTGGTCCGGCAGATGGTCCTGCTGTCTCGGGCAAGCTTCCTGGTCGGCCAGTCTGGTCTCCTGGCTGGATGTACGACCTGATGTCCTCATCAGTGTGGCTACACCTAAGGCAAGAGAGGTTCCCCAACCTAAGGAGTTCCAAGCTAGCACCAAGAGGAGATGAACCATTTAGAGTGCTGGAGAGGATCAACAACAACGCCTACCGGATTGAGCTTCCAGGTGAGTTTAATGTGTCTAACACGTTCAACGTAACTGACTTAGCCCCTTTCCATGCAGATGAACAAGTTTTGAGGTCAAAACCTACTGAAGAGGGAGGATATGATGGGGACATCAGGTCGTATGGCCGGCCAGGAGACCAGACTGGCCGACCAGGGAGCTTGCCCGAGACAGCCGGGCCATTTGGCACGTCTGCCAGCCCAAGCGGTACCGCCAGACCCTCGACCAATAGGACCGGACCGATCAGCATTGCCGGCAGAGAGGCCCAAGCTTCTGGCACAATTGGTGGCAACGTGGATGACACCGCCGGTCCCCTTGGTGACGCCACCGACTCCGGGATCAACTTGGCCGGTCCTGAAGGCATTCCAGCCAGTACCTCGCACGATCCTGCTGGTACAGCCGATCCAGTCGAGTACACAAGCATTTCAACTTCTACACAAGGAAACTCGGACCAGATAAGCTACCAGCTTCAGGACATGCATCTAGAGGAAGTCTCCACACCAGTAGTGCCACCAGGAGCAATGACAAGGAGCAGATCAAGGGCGTTCTCACACAAATTCAGCTTGTGGGTCGACAAGCTCCTAGAAGATGATCGACAAGGGACATTGGGCCAGAAGTGCAAAGAAGAGTCCAAAGGCTTCACAACAATGCAAGGGACTTCAGAGATTGGGCTTTAGTGGCAAGAGAGGTCAGGGCCCAAAGATTCATAACCCTACTCCAAGTCGAAGACTAGAAGCAAGGCGCGTGTATGCCACAAGGTCAGCCACCTTCCATTTCTTGGCCGTGAGGTAAGAAAGGTAAGTTTTCAAATTGGATATTTGCCACTTTCTGTTTTGCAAGGTAGGATTTAGATCATTTATATTTTTGAGTCAAAGACATTTTAGAAATAGGTCCTTTTTCTGTTATGCATTTTTGTAAGTTTTCCATTTGTGCACTTTTGTAAGTTTTCCATTTTTTTCTTTGAGTCTACCCTAGAAGGTCAAGCTGTCGAGCATATTAATAAGGCTCCTTTCAGCATTGTAGTTAGACAACCTTTTTGCTAATTAATAAAGATCGAATTTTCTTTCTACAAGTTATTCTCTCAAGAGACTTGTGCGCTTAGAACCAAGTTGAGACCAGCCCTCCTAGCTCTAAGTTTGTGATTTATCACGAGGTTCATCACCCTTCCTGTGGTTCACTTTACCCCTCCATCCATTACCAATCAGAAAACCCCTATCCAGAAGCCTAATGTCGAGTTTCTCTCCTAATCTTCTCCACCCAGCCCACGCGCATACAACCCTTGAATCGAGGCTTGTATCAGTCCGGCCCAGCTGGTCGAAGGCCTGGCGGTACCGCCTGGGCCGGTAGACGCGCCAAATGGCCCGACTGTCTCGGGCAAACTTCCTATTCGGCCAGTCTAGTCTCCTGGGCGGCCATACGACCTGATGTCCCCATCACCCTTGGTCTAATTCCACGCCTTATAACAAAAGGAGAGTCGGCATGGCATCAAGTGAAGATTTAGGGAAGTAGAGAAAAATTCCCTTCTGGGGTATTCCGAAGGTGTAACCTACGCAACGAAAAGGGGCATACTTCAACTAGAGGAGCGACCAGTTGGTTCACAAAACCCCGACCCAGCGTCACACGTTCTCCAGGTCCGAAGGGATCCAGTGCCCAACTACCGACTCCTCCCAAAATTTCGTTTTCGGAGCCAAACCTGGAACAGCATATAGTGGACACACGCTACTTTTCACCGGTTAGAGATGCCCTCTTTAATACATTAAGAAAACATGTTCACTGGGGCCAGAAAGACTCGGTCATAGGAACTTAGACCACCTACGCGCTGGTAAACGAAAACCACCTCGACCGAATCAGAGTGAAACAACAATGTCAAAATCAGGCCGCCCCTTGCCTTGAAAGAATTCACACGCGGCCACCTGCTTTCCCAAAAGAAGGGGAGATACGCTGCTTACTGCTCACGGAAACTGATGTAAGATTGGATATCAATCTCACAAGTGGTATGGCCGTGACTCGCAAGACCGAGAATCTCTCTGGGCTTAAGCGGGCAAGGGAACTAAAAGGAGGGGGTTTTGATCGAATCACACGATCAAAGGTGAACCAAGGGAGTTTGAATCTCTCAAACTAACCGGGCCGTGGCTTCAATAGAAAGGAAGTGAATCACACACTTTATTTCTAAAGAACAAGAACAAGACTCAAAGACAAGGCTTTGAAGAAAATACTTTGTATTCAAATTTAATTTCAACAACTTTTGGCAAAGACAAGTGCATTATGCTAGTACTGGAAATTTCAAATTGAAGCTCCCTTATTGCCTTAACACTTTTAGGCTTAATATTTTCGAGTTCTACTTGTAAGCTTGTTATTAGTTGTCTAGTTGGGCATGTCTTAGCAAAGTGTCCTCTTTCTTGACATCTATAGCATATAATTTCATCTGTTTTCACATTGTTAGAGGACTTACCTGGCGTTTCCTTGACGTGTATTCCAAGCAATGGCTTTGATGGTTTCATGTGTGCTATGGCTTGAGGCTTTTGAACTTGCTGGTCAATTTTTTGTTTGACCATCGGCTTAGCTACCTTTTGTCCTTCTAAGGTGTTTGAAAACACGTTGTTATGCTCAGAGCAGTAGGAAAGCTTGGGCTTATGAAAGGGCTGCATGTTTGGTGTAGACATCTCACTCCTTGATGTTGTTGGGTGCATAAGTTGTGTGGTGATGTTTCTGCGTGTTTGGTACTTCTTCACAAACTCCCTATACATTCGTGCCTTAAGGTCTCCCCAATCAAGGACTGGTTTGTTGTAGAAGGTCCGTGCATTTTCCTTCAACCACCAATTGTAGGCATCTCCAACGAGCACATCAACGGCATATGAAAGCTTCTCTTTTTTGGGGATGTTGTTTGAGCGCAGCCATTGTTTCATGTTGGTTTCCCATCAGAGGTATTCATCTGGGTCCTTGTTATACCCTGAAAAGGTTAGAGATTTGGAATTGTAAATATATACCTTACTAGTCCGATTCCTTGATCTAGTTGGAGTGGTGTAGGTTGGCATTTGGCTTGGCACAACGAAGTGGCAAGGTGTGATTGTCTTTGGCCAGCTTCTATCAGTGGAATAGTAGTCTGGTGGCTCTGGCTCGAGATCTTCAACTCCTGTTTCATTGTCAAAATCATATTCTGAATAATCTTCATGCCATGTCTCATATCCATAGGAATCATCTACATCGGACAAGTCTTGGTGCCATTCATCACAATAATTTTCTTCAAAGAATTGGTAAGGACTTTCTTCCTCATAATACTCCATATTTTAAATTTGTACCTTGCACAAGGAAGAAGATAGATTTAAGTCGAAATACACAAATAAGAAAACTAGACTTGAGTGAATATTTGGTATTAACACACAAGTAGTATCAAAAGGAAATCAACACAAGAAAATATTTTTATGGTTTTTTTTGTCACTTTTGGCAACTAACTTAAAAACAAATTAAAAGACAATATTTTTTTGGTATTAAATTAGGACGAAAAATAATAAGAATATTATATAAATCTTTTCTTCTTTTTTAAAAAAAAAAACTTAACTAGCAACTAAATTGGAAAATAACAAAATGAAGTGATGTTTATATTTTTGGGTTTTTTTTCTCTTAATTGGACGAAATTAAGAAAACATGAAATGCAAATTTTTGATTTGGTTTTAGATTTAAATGAGAGGAGACAAAAAAATCAACAAGAAACAATGCAAATGACGAATAAGAACAAATATTTGTTTTTTTTGGTTTTCAATAAGATGTAAATAATAAAATGCAGAATAAAATCATAAAAGTTAAAAGATAAAGGTTGGATGAACACAACCTGGGATAGGAGCTTTTAGCTCTGATACCAAATGATGTAAGATTGAATATCAATCTCACAAGCGGTACGGCCGTGACTCGCAAGACCGAGAATCTCTCTTGGCTTAAGCGGGCAAGGGAACTAAAAGGAGGGGGTTTTGATCAAATCACACGATCAAAGGTGAACCAAGGGAGTTTGAATCTCTCAAACGAACCTGGACGTGGCTTCAATAGAAAGGAAGTGAATCACACACTTTATTTCTAAAGAACAAGAACAAAACTCAAAGACAAGGCTTTGAAGAAAATACTTTGTATTCAAATTTAGTTTCAATGGTGGTCTATCTTTACAATGAGGTCGTGCTGAGCTTATATAGTGTTCCTAGCAATGGTCCTAAACCTAAAAAGGAGAAAAGGAAATCATACATTTAAAATATATGGCTGTTGGCCATTAATGTCTAGTTTGGCCAACAAGGAAAGTGTATATGCTTGTATCTTGAGAGCTTTGGGGCGAATGTAATGTGTCTAGGTACATCCTGGATGCTTTGGAAAGTCTTCGATATGTGCCCAAGTTGCAAGGAATAGAGATATTGCAATCTGAACACATTAAGTGCACTTCGGTCCATGTATGGCAAGTCTTCGAGGAAAGGGATTCGCCTGATCCTCTGGTGGCTGGTGCATGGTATGTTTATTTTGGGCTTCATTAGGGCCTTAATAATATCTCCTGGAAGCCATGTTTTGGTTTGCAAGTGATTAAACCAGTTGGCCATCTCACTTGCCATAAACGGTTCCAATCGGTTCATTTGAAGGCACGGATGGACCCGCCTGGTCCAAGGTGTGTTTGAGCTTCTAGAAGTGCTTAGGGAGCTCCTAGAAGTACCAAAAAGTCTCCTGGTCGCCAAAGAAACGTTTGGAGACTTTCATATAAGGAAAGTTCCAAATATGGTAAGTTTCAAAAACTCCAACTTGATGTATGGTGCATGACTTGATCTGGCCTTGTTTTGGGTGAGCTGCATGTTGTCGCGTGTCATCTGTGAGTCAGGATTATAGGACAGGTTTGGTCTTGGCTGGCCGCTTCTTGGTTAAGCTTGGATTCATGAAGATACACCCATGTATCCTTTTGCGCGTATTTGGCCGCCTTTGTGTTCCTTGGGCCGGCCGGGCCGAGCAGTTGGCCAGGGGTTGTGCCGATGACCTCATCAGAAAAATCCGACCTATACTATATAGTAAATTCGTCCGCCTATCTTTCTTCTTTCTTTTTCTTCTATTCACATCAGGTTTTATACTTTCACCAATTCAAGGCTTGCAGACCTTTTAGTCGACTAACTGGCGTTCCTCGGGTCGTGAATGGTGAGGTCGCATATGTATCAAAAGTAAAACACCTTGCAACTAGCAAGAGCACTGGATTAGTTTAGTTGCGGGCGTGGGTGTGGGCAGGGGTGTTAATCTACAGAAATTAAAAAGAGAGATCTAGGCATATATTCTATTAGTTATTCCATGGCAGGTTTTTGTTGCTAAAAGGGCAGCTTTCTCAAGTTATTCATGGGATACAAGTTGTCTTCTTTGAAAGAAAGCCCTTGATCATGATTGGAGTCCCGATATCGAGTGGTTCCCTATTTCTGTGTTGAAGTAAAGAGGTCCTTCGTTCTGGAGATAGGATTGCGTTTCTGATCACCTATAATGTTGATTCTTTCAGCCGGGACTCCACCTCACAGAGCATCATAGTTAGCACGATAGCCCCAAACATAGTAGCCACGGTAGCTTTGGTTATTACAGGAGAACGTGCCCATTCATGCAGAGGATCTACCGGGATTTTCTACTGGATTTTTCTTTTAGGGTTAGTGCAAGGTTGGCTTGTGCGAAGTCGACAGGGGTGGTTGAGAAACACGTTTTATTGGGATGGGGCAGCAGGCGTTCCTCGCCGTTCCCCCACCAGAGCCTGCAGTTGGTAGGCCAAATCCCTCTGTCCAAGTGATTGAGTTGAAGCTTTTCAGAGAAAGGGTCATTTCTGAGTGAATCAAGAGAAGATGCTCTAAATGACCAGAATTAGGCGCCCTATCGCTACTTTGTTATCTAAGGTCCCACATCGATCACAAGGGTCTCGAAACCAACGTCTTTGATTATTGACTTTCACTTGCACTACTATGCTATGCTACCACGGGGAAGTTATAAATGGCGAAAGAGAATCCTTTCAGTCCAGGCACGAAGTGCAGTCCAGACGCTCAGGGGAAGACGGAGGTTAGGAATGCTGATTGGAACCAATACGATTGCCCAGAGGAGCTTTCTAGGTATCCAGAGTCCGCACAAGGAGCAGTTGAGACAGATGCGGAAGAAGGATAGGCCGAGACGGTTGATAGAGA
>CM032158.1:22553011-22667148 GCA_018901935.1 Pugionium cornutum | reverse complement strand
ATTAAAGAATTCAGAATGTAAGAATGAACAGGTTCGCTTTGACTGTTAAGAGTAGGTAACCCGTTCCCTGTGTCTTTGTTTCTATTGCATTCTATCTCATCGTATCACATTCTGTTCTGTGATATTTGAGAATCACCGTCAATTCCTCGGTGTAGGTCCAGGATAATAGATTCCATAGTCCTGGGGCTATTTACAACTAGCCAATTCAGAATTTTCAGATGTACTAACAAGTGCATCTTTGATGCAGTCATTGATTCTCCCAAGAGTTCACAATTACCGTGAGCAAACATATTAATTTAATGACTTAATGATGAGGAACACATTTTTGCTATGCTATGAATACTTGTACTTGCTCTGCTATTCTGCCGAAGCCTGGCTGAGGAAGAGTTACGGGGCTTCAAAAAATATGCTGATTCGGCTGGTAAAAAATACTATATGTAAAACAAATAAGAAACGATAAATATAATAGATATATATATATATATATATATATATATATATATATCTAAATTCAAATAAAAAGAAGGCCACTCCACTCTATTTCGACAAAAGACCCATCCCCAAGTTCCATACCTTTGAGTCCATTATCCCGAGCATGATTTTCCTACCCCCCGGAGGGAAAGGTCCTTCCCCTTTGGGCCAGTTGTGGGCGAGGAGGGATTCGTACCCCCTTACCTTACTCCAGAAAGAAAGTAATGTTGATCCGTAGTAGTGTCTAGGGGGAAGGGTTGGCCCTTTGAGCTACCTATTTAAAGTGATCAAATTAGAAACTTAGCTTCTTGGCCATAGATTCTCCATTTCATAGGAAGATAGAAAGACAAGATAGACAGACCGCACGCGCTTTTGCTCCACTAGAAGGGAAGTCATCCTCAACCTTTCTCGTCCACTGCTAGTGACTTTCTACTCCACCTTTGTTGACCTGCCAAGTGGAGTCGTGTGTTAGATTTGAAATCATTTGTACTTGACCCCATTGCGAGGCTCATTGGCCCCCGGATCTATCGAAACTAACTAGCAGTGTGCTGGATTGACTGTAATGAGTTGGACATCCGAGTGTTAAGCAAATGAAATCGAAGCTCAACTCTCGCTTTCTTCAGGTTTACACTATGAAGTTTCATTACACTATGAAGCATTGTTATTCAATAGGGATTGAACAATGAGGAAAGTTGCAATGCATTCGAACCCGAATAAAATCATGAAAGACATTCTTTGGGAGGGAGTTTAAGATTCCGGTACGTTCGGCATTGCCTCAGCCTCGGGCCCCTACCAGATTTCTTCTAAATAGTTATATATAAGATAAATCTTTTCCCAAAGAAAGAGGAAAAGTTCGGGAATTTGTAAGGATAAAAGATGGCTTATCAATTGAAATAAGAGGATCCATTTCACTTGTTCCACACTGCCTCATTAAAGGGTTTTTTCCCAATAATGAATTTTTTCTGATATAGCCTGCCCTTCTTTTATCACTAGCAGAAGCCTTTCGCAAGATCTCCTTTAAGTCATACTCCCTGAAGATCGACGGAGATTTATAGTACTATGTCAAATATTAACAGATTGGACCAAAGCCCTTTCTGGCCTGTAAAACTAGCTGCCTTCCCTCGAATTCGGGAAAAGCGGCCCTTATCAACTTCATATAATTATTTTTGGATGCACTTGTAGTCTCAATACCAACATGGTAGTGATAGCCTCCTAACTTATGGGGCTCTCGATTAATTAAAATAGAACGACACGAGTATAGATTCTTAAATCGGTCAATCACATCCGATTTAGATAAATTTCGCCTTTCAGAGTGACTCAGTGTCACGAGTAGAAAGGAACGCACGGTACTCTGGTTTAAAAGTGACATGAGTTTGGTTTGTTTTAGCTCTGCTTGTACAAGGCACTCCTTGCTGGCGTAGCGCCGCATAGCGAAAAGAAAAGAAAGATATTACTATATTACTTGATAAAGCAGCCTCTTCCTGTTTACCGGCCAATGCGGATCGGACACAAGGCACTTGATCTAGATTGCGAGACACTATTGGGCCAGGGCTTCTCGATGTCAATTCCGCAATGAGGTGACTGATTGACATCCAATTTTATTCTCTTATGTCATTTTATATTTCACTGGAATGGAATTATGATTATCTTTCAATCTTTCTAAATGAAGCAACAGCAACAAGGGGAACAACCGAAGAAAAAATGCTACGAAACCTTTACCTGAACACTTGCCAAATGCTACACGGGCTCATCAAACAACTAAAATAAATGATTGATTGGTGAGATCTTTCCCAGTACAATCTAATCTGCCTCGGTAGAACAGAACCTCCCTATCCTCTAGGTCGAGTAGCTGCTGTTTCACTATTTCTTGTTTTCTCCTCCGGGAATAAGTTGCATGGATGGGCATCGAGTAGCTTGTAAGTTACCCCAAGTGTAGATAGCAAAGGTCAAGGAGGTTGGTGTAGGCGGAACTGTCCCTGCCTGGCCAAGTGATCGGCTAATGTAGCTTGTAGCTCCAGTTTAAAGATTCTGTCCTCTCCCTGTTTATAGATATTATTAATGTTATAGGGACCCTCCCTCCCTAAAGGGACTAGGTTTACCTTAAACCGGCTATAACCATTGAACCTATCGGTATCAGGCTTAAGGGTTGAGGAATTGGTCGAGGTGATAGGTACATTTGTTGAAAGAAGACAATTCGCTCTAAATATAGCCGAAGATGATTCGGGTTGTCCAGGTCTTAATTAATTTGAAATAGTCTTATGATCCTTTGCTGATTTGCAGCTAATACTAGATCCTTAACTATTCATATCATTGTTAAGTAAATAGTGAACATTGTCTTTCTCATCAAGGACTGAGATCTGTACACCCACACCTTGCAATGTCCTGCTTGCCCTAATGATTTCTTCTGGCACATTACAAAGCTTCCTTGTAGAGATTCTTTTCTTTATATACAAAATTCAAAATATGCCCTGCGCCACCTACTCATCTATACTGGGTTTTCATTGAAATAGGCCTGTTTTTATTTTTGGGACTTTCTCTTCATTTGATAAAGCTTTTAAGAAATGAAACGAAGCCATGTAGGGAAAATGGAAGTAATAAAAATGCTGTAAATCCCAAATTTAGCTGTGAATATCAGTGATAAATAACTTATGAACAGGAGGATCGGCTTAAAAATAAAGCGGAGGAACACTCTCTGCCCAACCAATCAGAGAAATACATCAACCTTACCAAATACATCAATCAGACTGAACTGACCGGGGAATACCTGAGCTCAACCAGTTACACGCCTGTTGGGACTTGATTCCCTTCTGTTTTACAGCCGAGTCAGACTTTGTTTAGTTCTCAGAGGAGTAGAGGGTTTGTTGGGCCTGGTGGAAAAAGATAAATGGCTCTGGCTGATATTAGTCAGTTCCGCCCTTCTCGGTGGTCGTTAGCAGCTGCTGTCGTCAATGGCAGAACTCCTCGGGCATCCGTTCTTGCTTCAGGCAGGAGTGTGATTCGATCCAATGAGAGAGATAGGGGTCATCCCCGAGTGGACGAGCAGAAGGAGATTCCCGGATGACAGGCCTGGGGAAAAACTCTTCAGACTGGGGCTTTCAACCCTCGAAATTCTGAGAGATGAAGGAGTGGATTTCGCCGGATCTATAGAACTCTCTAGTGAAGAGCCATCCCTATCAGTAGCCGAGGTGAGCCATATTCTCTAAATACCAGAGAGCCAGAGTGGACTACTTTCGAACGACGGGCTGATGAAAAGAAGCCTAAGTCAGCGACTGAACATCGCCTAGGGACAGAAAGAGAGAGAAGGGTGAGTACTTCCTAAATAGAAGATCCAGATCTTGGAGCACCTAATCTCCCAGGAGAGGAAGGGAAACAAAGGTACTCAGCCTGCTGAGGCAGGAGCGACAGAATGAACCTCCTCCAATGGAGCAGGATAAGAAGTGAAGCTAAAAGTGAGCGTGGTAGAATCTCTCGATAATTGTCCCCAAACTCTGGAAAGCCCTTACCCAGATATGTATATTCACCGGACTTAGCAGTAGATTAGAGAAAGCTACTGGCTCAATAAATAGTGTAGATAAGGTGCTCGAATAAGCTCGATACGCAAGAAATAGAAGATAGATGCAGGTACGTCACCCCTGTTGTCATTCTTTTTTTGATGCATCAAGGCCAAAGAAAGAGATCTGATAGCATTGCTTTAGAGGTCTGATCGCCTAACCTTCAATAGACTCTCCCAACCTCACTTCCTCTCGGTGAAATCTTTCTTTCTTCTATTGTTAGGTGTGTACTGAATGGGAGGAATGCCAAGGTTAATCCACTTGCTTCACTAATAGAGAAAAGGGTACTCGAAAACAGATATCAACACACTAGTATCCTTCCCTAAACAAAACAGGGGTATTAGGACCAGTTGCTGCGCGTTTTCCTTCTACCATTGGTGTGCCAAAGGTGTGCTGAGCTTGCTATATTTGGTAACTTATCTCGGAAGCGTGTATGCGACATCTATGTGTTGAATCGATTGGATTGAATACAGAGCCAGGTGACTCAGCTAGTGGTGGATCCTTTGAGGAGGTTCCATTCCTCTAGTCTCTATGAAGGACTTGGGCTTGCAAGGGTGAGCTGTTGCGGATAGATTGTTCTGAAGACTGGCTCGTCTGGTTCGTTGCGGATAGCTTGTTCATCCTTTACTGCCTAATACCTTTCTTCTAAGCTTTCTTTTTTTCTCTACTGAAGCCAACTCCTAGCAAAGCAAGACAGTTCCTACTCTTTTTTTGGCAAAACTGGCTAATACTCCGCCGCTTAGCTCTTTCCTGGCTAAGAGTTCTATATATGCTATAAGGTGTTAGGTAATCCTTAGTTATTTCCTTAGTTATTATAAGGGTCAAACCAACTCTCCCGTTTTCCCAACACTCTTAATATTCCTACGCATGACCAGAGTTATGCCTTTGCTGGCTGGTTAGGAACTCTTGCTTAAAAGGGTTTTCATAAATAGGAGAATCTGTATTCGTAAGTATGTACTCTTGTTAGCACACTCCTCTGCTTTGCTTTTACGATGCTTTGATTGGCACTTTGTTTTCAGCATACTAACCCAGCACAACAGAGAGCTCTATTCCTAGGGTTCTGGCAATTAATAACTGTGCTGTAGTAGACTTCTTCTGGTTTTCCTAGGATGAATGTAGAGGCCTCAGGTGCTTTGTTCAGCACACTCTGATATGATATTCTCAGGAAGAAGGGTGTGTGCTACACTTTCCTTATGATCAGCACACAAAAGCACACCCAAGAAATCGACTGAAGTTTCTTCTTCTGCTTTTCCTAGTGAAGCAATGCTGCTTCCTTCTCGGTACTCATCTGCTTGACTCTTATCAGTACACTTTTATACGTGAGCACGCATGGCATGCAATAAAAGGAGTTCTCCTCCTAGCGTAGCAACCTCTCACTCTTTTCAGTTTAGAATTCATACGCTTCTCCGTAGCACATCCCTCTGTGCTCTATCCTTCTGGGTTTAATCCAGCACACAGCTTGACTTCTTTGTTTAAGGTTGGATTGGGGTTTACACACACCTCTACTAAGCCTCTAAGCTTAGGCAAATGTCCTAGTTGAAGGAGAAGTGTTAGGTGCAGCACACAGAGGATTCCACTATAGGAAACTCTCGATTGGCAGTAAGTAACTTTTGAGCCAAGGGCAATAAAGAAAAAATAGTAGTTTACAGGGCTCTTTTACCCCAGCGGAGTATTAGCCAATTACCTCTTAGCCTTTTAAGGTTCCTTAACAAAGCGCTTCTCTTCTTACTCTTATTCATTCCTACGGCTATTTATGAAATCAGAAGAGGGCAGCTGCACCTTAGTGTGCTGGAGGAATCTTTCAACTTCCCTTCTGGCTAAGAATTCCATGAGTGTGCTTTGCTTCGCTAGTCAACCAGTCACCCTTTTGGTTTGGTTCTTTGGCCGTTTTCAAGGATTTATCTTAACCAATCTATTCTCCTAACCTGGGATTCTTTAACAACCGATTGCTCACTGAGAACATCATTTTATATTTTTATCTCACTGAGAGATCTGAGAAGGTTTGCCAAGGAATAGTTGGCCTTCTAATTAGATGTGTACAGGAGCATGGAATAATCTAAAGCAAGATCGGTGTACTTACACTCTCACTAGTACTCGCCTAGCCCAGGCGTATTCCCCAGGCGTATTCCATTAATCCTTGGGTATAGAGCTCCTTTCTTTCAAATATAGGAACAAAGAAATCTAAAGCAAATTACTGCGCTAGCAGTGTGCTGTTGCTTCGATAGGACTCTAGTCTTGTTACTATGGCTTATAACTGCATTAGTGTGCTCTACAGAAGGAAATAGTTACCATCTTCAAGAGGAGTTTTGGCCGGTTTAGCCCCAAGCTTTCCCGTGTCTGTCAACAGATCAAGAGCATACTTTCTTTGGGATAGAAAGAGCCCTTCCTGAGACTGACACACTTCAATACCCAAGAAGTACTTCAACTCTCCAAGATCCTTGATGTCAAATGATCTGTTTAAGAAGGCCTTTGTGGACTGAATTCCTTCCTTATCATCTCCTGTGATGATAAGGTCATCCACATAAACCAAGACCGCCACGATTCCTTTGGAGTTTTGACGAGTGAACAAAGTATGATCTGAATGGGATTTCCTAAACCCATTATCAGTAAGTGTGGAGCTTAATTTGTGATACCAGGCTCTTGGTGACTGCTTCAACCCATATATTGCCTTCCTAAGTCTTAGAACCTGTCCCTCTTTGCAAAGATCTTCAAGGCCTGGGGGTGGAGTCATATACACTTCCTCTTCAAGTTCTCCTTGTAGGAATGCATTCTTGACATCCATTTGCCATAAGTCCCAAGTCAGATTCGTAGCTACTGAAAGTACAACCCTTACAGTGTGTAGCTTAGCCACCGGTGCAAATGTATCAGTATAGTCATCTCCATATGTCTGAGTGAAACCTCTTGCAACTAGACGTGCCTTGTACCTTTCTATGTCCCCATTGCTCTTATACTTGATGGTGAACACCCACTTGGAACTCACAGCCTTCTTGCCTTTGGGAAGTTCTTGTATATCCCATGTATGATTCCTTTCCATAGCTCCCTTCTCATCTCTTACTGCATCTAACCATTCTTTCTTGTTCTTAGCTTCTTCATAAGTCCTTGGAATCTGACTTTGTTCAATCTTTCCAAGGAATGCTTGATGACTAGATGGCAAGAGGTCAAGGGAACAAACAGCTTGTATGGGATGAGCCACAGCCTGGTTGTTGTAGAAGACCCTAGTGTTTACCCAATTGGATGGATCTTTCCTAAGTCTAGTACTCCTTAAATGCTGAACAGGTGGTGCAGCCTCCTCTACAACCGTTTCCTCTTCCATTTGGTGAATAGGTTCCTCTATACCCACTTCCAAGTCGTCTTGTTCTTGGTTTTGGGCCATAGCTTCTTCTTGGATTGGAGTTGGTTCTTGAGTTACCACCCCTTGTTCATTCTCTTGGGTATCTTGTGAACGACTTGAGGTTCTTGCTTCTTCGTATCTTGAATCCTTTGGCAGATCATTTCCCAAATGATTCAAGAGAAACCTCAAACTCGTAGCCAAATCAGAAGGTGACCTTGAGAGATCCTTCAATCCTTCCCAATCTTTCTGATCATAATAGCTTCGTTCTTCTATGAACTTGACATCTCTAGACACATATGTCCTGTTGTTGCTCGGATCATAGCACTTATAACCCTTTTGTGTTGTCGAATATCCAAGAAACATACACTTGATGCTCTTTGCCTCCAACTTGTTTCTTAGATCACCTGGAACATACACAAAGCACACACACCCAAATACACGTAAATGATCAATGGAGGGTTTAGTTTTATTGAGTACCTCAAATGGGGATATGTCTTGCAAGACTTTGGTTGGAATCCGATTGATGAGGTAGCAAGCAACCAAGACTGCATCTCCCCAAAAACTTTTAGGAACATTGGTATGAAACATCATGGATCTTGCTACTTCCATTAAGTGTCGGTTCTTCCTTTCAGCAACTCCATTTTGTTGTGGTGTGTGTGGGCAGCTAGTTTGATGTAGTATTCCATGTTTGTTTAAGTGAGCTTTGAATCTTTGACTTGTGTATTCCCCTCCATTATCTGATCTTAACACTTTGATCTTGGCATTGAATTGATTAGTAACATAATTATGAAAGTTTATAAATGCCTCATAAACCCTATCTTTAGATGGAAGTAATGTAAACCATGTATATTTCGATTTCTCATCTATAAAGGTCACAAAGTATTTATTCCTATCTCTAGACATGCAAGGTGAGGTCCAAACATCGGAATGTACTAAATCAAAGCAATGCTCATAAATTGTAGACGATTTAGGGAAAACAACACGACAATGTTTTCCAAGGATACAAGCCTCACAAACTGAGTGATCATAAGCGACATTAGGAATTATTAAGCTTAAGGCACGAGCATGAGGATGTCCTAATCTAGCATGCCATATGACATCTTTATTAGCAAAAACACAGGATTTGAAAGCTAAGGAATCCAAATTGCTTGGAGGAGTGTCTTCAAGAACATAGAGCTCATCTTGAGTTCCACCACCTCCAAGTATCTTACCACTCTTAATATCCTGAAAGTAAACATTGTTAGGCCCAAATGTAACATTGCAATTGAGGTCTTTAGTAGCCCTTTTGAAAGAGACTAGATTAGACTTAAATTTAGGTACAAAGAAAGCATTAGTTTCTTTGTCAAATAGTCTTAATTTTCCGGTTCCTTCAATTGGAATACCCTTACCATCAGCTATAGTTACTTGTCCTAGACATGGTTCAATGTTCTTTAACAACCTAGCATTGCTAATCATATGGTGAGAAGCACCTGAATCCACTACCAACTTATGATCTGGTTTATCAAGCAATTTATGGGAGTAGAGTGTGATACCGGAGAGTTTTGAGGCATAGGCCTTGATGAGATCCTCCAAGTCACTCTTCTTAACATACTCCATGGATACATTCATAGCTAGCTCCCCTCCTTGGTTTGATGAACTTGCCGGTTCAGTCACAACCTTTTGAGAGATGTTAGCCTTTGAATCCTTGAACCGGTTTGGCTTGAGATGAGGATGAAGTATCCAGCACTTGTCCTTGATGTGGCCATTCCTCTTACAATGCTCACACATCACACTCTTCCTATCCTCTTGCTTAAACACGCTTTTGTTGGCCATGACTAGTTCTCCTTTACCACCAAACAAACCAATGTTGCCTTGCTCCTTTTGAATCCGTGAGCACACCTCTTCGAAATCAGGGAGTTTTGGCTCTCTCAAGATGGACTTAATCACATCCTTAAAGGCTGGATTTAGGTTGAGAAGGAGCCCAAATATCTTGTCTTGTTCCTTCCTTTCATTAAGCACCTTTGGATCCATAGAACTTGGTCTCAACATGTCAAGCTCAGACCATGTTGACTGGAACTTGCCTAGGAATTTTGTGAACTCCATATCCTCTTGGTGTAGATCATTGAGAGCCTTCTTAACCTCATACACACGGCTGAGGTTTGAAACATCCCCATACACCCTCTTGAGAGTGTCCCAAAGAGACTTGGCGGTTTCACAATGTGAATAAGCTTCAAGAATGGATGGGTCCAATGAATTTTGGAGGAATCCAAGGACTGATTGATCTTCTTGGAACCACCTAGCTTCTTCTTTTCTTGTTGCCTCATCTTTTTTCTCCTTTGGATCATCTATAGATGGAGTATTATCCTCCAAGACGTGATTCCAAAGTCCTTTGCCACAAATGGCTGTCTTGATGGTTCTTGACCATAATGTGTAGTTCAAGCCTTTGAGAACCACTGGTATCACCGTAGGTTTCAGGCTGGAACTGATTTGAACTGTATCCTCCATTGTTAGGCTTTGAAGAGCTCAAAGGAAGCAGCTTTTATGGTTGAATAAAAACGTGAGTTTTTAGTCTAAAGACTGAGAGATTTTTGACAGAATTTTAGATTAGAAACTGAGAGATTTGAGTAGAAAAGATAAAAGAGTGATCTTATGCTCTGATACCATGAAAGAATATTGAGATTATAGAGGAGAAATGTGAAGAATTGAATCTGGAAACTCAAAGAGAAGTATGAGAAGTATGAGAAATGTCTTAGACTTATGGAGAAGAATCTCCTAAGAGTATAATCATACAATGAGTCTTTACAACCCTTTTATAGAGGATTTACAATGTGAACACAAAAGAAAACGAATTCAAACTTGTGGATGAGTTTGAATAGAGGAGGAGCCTGTCAACAACCAATGAGAAGAGAGGGGAATAGCTGCAGACTGACTTGGGACTTATGGCAAATGGATGTCAAGAATGCATTCCTACAAGGAGAACTTGAAGAGGAAGTGTATATGACTCCACCCCCAGGCCTTGAAGATCTTTGCAAAGAGGGACAGGTTCTAAGACTTAGGAAGGCAATATATGGGTTGAAGCAGTCACCAAGGGCCTGGTATCACAAATTGAGCTCCACACTTACTGATAATGGGTTTAGGAAATCCCATTCAGATCATACTTTGTTCACTCGTCAAAACTCCAAAGGAATCGTGGCGGTCTTGGTTTATGTGGATGACCTTATCATCACAGGAGATGATAAGGAAGGAATTCAGTCCACAAAGGCCTTCTTAAACAGATCATTTGACATCAAGGATCTTGGAGAGTTGAAGTACTTCTTGGGTATTGAAGTGTGTCAGTCTCAGGAAGGGCTCTTTCTATCCCAAAGAAAGTATGCTCTTGATCTGTTGACAGACACGGGAAAGCTTGGGGCTAAACCGGCCAAAACTCCTCTTGAAGATGGCTACAAGGTCAACGGAAAGGGGGAGAAAGCTGATGAGTTATTTAAGGATGTTTCTCAGTATAGGAGACTAGTTGGGAAGCTGATCTACCTCACTCTCACACGACCAGACTTGTGTTTTGCTGTGAATCAAGTGAGTCAACATATGAAAAAACCTATTGTATATCATTGGAGCATGGTAGAAAGGATTCTTAGATACATCAAAGGATCTCCTGGTCAAGGCATATGGATGGGAAAGAATGGGAACACTGAGATTGTCGGGTATTGTGATGCGGATTGGGCTGGTGATAGGGTGGATAGGAAATCAACCACTGGGTATTGTACCTTCATTGGTGGGAACTTAGTCACTTGGAAGACTAAGAAGCAAAAGGTGGTATCATGTTCTAGTGCTGAAGCAGAATATAGGGCTATGAGGAAGCTGACAAATGAAGTAACTTGGCTCAAAGCGCTCTTGAAAGATTTTGGTATTGCACAACGAGGGCCAATTACCTTCCATTGTGATAATCAGGCAGCCATTCACATAGCTTCAAACTCAGTGTTTCACGAGAGGACAAAGCTCATAGAGATCGATTGCCATAAGGTTAGGGAGAAAGTTCAAGATGGAACCATTCTGCCATGTTATACAAGGAGTGAAGACCAACTAGCTGACATCTTCACAAAGGCAGCAAGTCTCAAAGTTTGCAAGAACATCTTTGGCAAACTTGGGCTTGTTGATTTATCACATCCATGATCAAAGGTCTCCTAATCCAAGAGCAACACACTCTTTTTCCCTTATTAAGGTTTTGTCCCAAGTGGTTTTCTTTAATAAGGTTTTTAATGAGGTGTTGCCTTGGGTTCCCAAGCTTAAGACTTTAGGGTGATTCCAAAGTCTTTAGCTTGAGGGGGAGTATTGACATAGGAAAATCAAATAAGACCTATCTTGACCTACAAGGCAAGTGTGAGCACGAAAATTCAGTTTGAATAACAAGGGAAAAGAAAAAGGAGGGAGTTATTATTAACCACATGGTTAAATAGCTGCCTTGGGAGAGGAATCAAGGTGAAAAGGACATGTCCATGCTGCACACAGTCTTGGTAACCACACCAAACAGTCATGACTGCTGCACACAGCCTTGGTAACCACACCAAACGTTCATGAGTCAGTCTGCAGCTATTCCCCTCTCTTCTCATTGGTTGTTGACAGGCTCCTCCTCTATTCAAACTCATCCACACGTTTGAATTCGTTTTCTTTTGTGTTCACATTGTAAATCCTCTATAAAAAGGCTGTAAAGACTCATTGTATGATTATACTCTTAGGAGATTCTTCTCCATAAGTCTAAGACATTTCTCATACTTCTCATACTTCTCTTTGAGTTTCCAGATTCAATTCTTCACATTTCTCCTCTATAATCTCAATATTCTTTCAGTGTGCTCAACAGAAGGAAATAGTTACCAGCCTCACTAAACTGCTTCTTTAAAAAGCGCAGCAAAACCTAATGCCCTTAGGGATCCGATCACTAATAATTGGCATTGACCAACTATTAGAGAGCACTTTCCAGCCTATGAAGACCTTATCCGTCTTATCCCTTAGAGCTGTGTGCTTTGCTTCGCTATAAAAGGAAGGACTAGCTTGGCTAAGTGATCGGCTAATGCAGCTATTAGCTCTAGTTTAAAGATTCTTCTTATATACGGAAATTTCACTATTACCCACCCACCCCCCATAAGAGATGAAATGAAACCCAGTTTTGAAGAAACCCAGTGTTGAAAAAGAAGAATAAAGAGCACCATTCATCTATTTAAAATGTTTATTTTAACTGATCGATAAACTTGACATGTCCGCACTAAATCATCTGTAACTTTTGATTTACAGTTCAGAATGAAACGAATCCAACACCCACTTTATGGTAGCTCAATTTTATATATTATGACAAAGTTTAAAACCAAAATAGCTATGAAAACGGCTCCAAGTAATCCAATATATCCAAAACTGCATTATGCCATGCATTATGCTTCATTTGTAAACCATTTCTGAATGAGCACCAATGATCAGTTTGGAATGATCATTGTAACTAGCTGATCAACTTGACATATCCGCACAAAATCATCTTTAACTTTTGATTTAGATCACAAAATGACATGAATCCAACGCCCACGTTAAGCTGGCTCAATTTTCCATATTGTAATAACATTTGAGACTCAAAGAGTCTGACAAAGCCTCCAAGTAATGCAATCTATCCCAAACTACGTGATGCCATGCATTATGCTTCATTTGTAAACATCTGCTCAATGAGCACAAGTGATCAGTTTGTAATGATCAATTTAACTGGCCGAGCAGTTTGACATGTCCGCACTAAATCATTTTAAACTTTTGATTCAGAGTTAAAAATGACATGAAATCAGCGCACACGTTAAGCTAGCATAATTTTCTATATTGTGCCAAAATTTAATACAAAAATATCTACACAAAGCCTCCAAATAATCCAATCTATCTAAAACTACGTGATACCATGCATTATGCTTCATTTGTAAGCCTTTGCTCAATGAGCACCAATGATCAGTTTAGAATTATGATCAATTAAATTGGCCGATCAACTTCACATATCCGCACTAAGTCATCTTTGACTTTTGATTAATAGCTCAGATTGACACGAATCCAACGCCCACGTTAGACTAGCTTAATTTTCTATATTGTGACAAAATTTAAGACCAAACTAGCTATGAAAAAGCCTTCATGTAATCCAATCTATCCCAAAGTGGGTGATGCCATGCATTATGCTTCATTTGTAACCTTTGCTCAATGAACACCAATGATCAGTTTAGAATGATAAATTTAACTAGCCGATCAGTGTGACATATCGGCACTAAATCCAGTTTAACTTTTGATTCAGAGTTCAGAATGACACAAATCCAACACCCACGTTAAGCTAGCTCCAGTTTCTGTATTGTGACAAAATTTAAGACCGAAATACCTACAAAAAGCCTCCATGTCCAATCTATCCCAAACTGCGTGATGCCATGCATTATTCTTCATTTGAAAACCTTTGCTCAATGGGCACTAATGATCATTTTAAATTATCAATTAAATTGGCTGATAAACTTGACATATCCGCAATAAATCGTCTTTAACTTTTGATTCACATTTCAGAATGACACGAATCCAACACCCTCATTAAACTAGTACAATTTTCTACATTGCGACAAAATTTAAGACCGAAATAACTACGACAAAGCCTCCAAGTAATCCAATCCACCCCAAACTGCGTCATGCCATGCATTATACCTCAGTTGTAAACCTTTGCTCAATGAGCAATAGTGATCAGTTTAGAATGATTATTTAACTGGCCGATCCGTTTGACATGTCTGCACTAAATCGTCTTTAACTTTTGATTCAGAGTTCAGAATGACACGAATCCAACGCCCACGTTAAACTAGCTCAATTTTTATATCGTGGCAAAATTTAAAACCGAAATAGCTACGATAAATCCTCCAAGTAATCCAATCTATCCGGAACTGCGTGATGCCATGCATTATGCTACATTTGTAAATATTTGCTCAATGAGCAGAAATGATCAGTTTATTATGATCAATTTAAGTGGCTGATCAACTTGACATGCCCACAATAAATCGTCTTTAACTTTTGATTTAGAGTTCAGAATGACACGAATCCAACGCCCATGTTAAGCTAGCTCAATTTTCTATATTGCAAAAAAATTTAAGACCGAAATAGCTACGAAAAAGCCCCTAAATAATCCAATCTTTCCCAAACTACGTGATGCCTTGCATTATATTTCATTTGTAAACCTTTGTTCAATGAGCACCAATCATCAGTTTAGAATGACAAATTTAACAAGCCGATCAACTTGACATGTTCACACTAAATTGTCTTTAAATTTTAATTTAGTGTTCAGAATAACACGAATTCAACTCCATCGTTAAGATATCACAATTTTCTATATTGCGATAAAATTTAATATCGAAATAGCTACGACAAAGCTTCCAAGTAATCCAATATGTCCCAAACTGTGAAATACCATGCATTATGCCTCATTTGTAAACCTTTGCTCAATGAGCAACAGTGATCAGTTTAGAATGATTGTAACTGGCCGATCAGTTTGACATGTCCGCACTAAATCGTCTTTAACTTTTAATTCAATGTTCAGAATGACACGAATCCAACGCCCATGTTATGCTAGCTCAATTTTCTATATTGTGAAAAACATTTAAGACCAAAATAGGTACGGCAAATCCTCCAAGTAATCCAATATATCCATAACTGTGTGATGCCATTCATTATGCTTCATTTGTAAACATTTGCTCAATGAGCACAAATGATCAGATTATAATTATCAATTTAACAGGCTGATCAACTTGACATGTCCGCAATAAATCGTCTTTAACTATTGATTTAGAGTTCAGAATGACACGAATCCTTCGCCCATGTTAAGCTAGCTCAATTTTCTATATTGTGAAAAAATTTAAGACCAAATAAGCTACCACAAATCCTCCAAGTAGTCCAACCTAACTGGAACTGCGTGATGCCATGCACTATGCTTCATTTGTAAACCCTTGCTCAATGAGCACCAATTATCAGTTAAGAATGATCATTGTGACTAGCTGATGAACTTGACATGTCCGCACTAAATTAAGACGATTAACTATTGATTTAGAGCATAAATTGAAATGAATACAACACCCACGTTAAACTGGCTCATTTTCCATATTGTGATAACATTTGAGACTGAAAGAGCTTGACGAAGCCTCATAGTAATCCAATCTATCCTAAGCTGTGTGATGTCATGCATTATATTTCATTTAGAAGCCTTTACGCAGAGCACCAATCATCTCTTTAGAATGTTTATTTTAACTAGTCGATCAACTTTGCATGTCCGCACTAAATCATCTGTAGCTTTTGATTTACAGACCAGAATGACACAAATCCAACACCCACTTTATGCTAGCTCAATTTTATATATTATGAAAAAGTTTAAGATGGAAATAGCTATGAAAAAGCCTCCAAGTAATCCAATATATCGAAAACTGTGTGATGGCATGCATTATGTTTCATTTGTTAACCATTTCTCAATGAGCACCAATTATCAGTTTTGAATGATCATTGTAACTAGCTGATCAACTTGACATATCCGCACTAAATTGTATTTAACTTTTGATTTAGAGCACAAAATGATATGAATCAAACGCCCAAGTTAAGCTGGCTCAATTTTCCATATTGTAATAACATTTGAGATTGAAAGAGTTTGAGAAAGCCTTCAATTAATCCAATCTATCCCAATCTACGTGATGCAATGCATTATGCTTCATTTGTAAACCTTTGGTCAATGAGCACAAGTGATCAGTTTGGAATGATCAATATAACTGGCCGAGCAGTTTGACATGTCCACACTAAATCATCTTTAACTTTTGATTCAGAGTTAAAAATGACATTAAATCAGCGCACAAGTTAAACTAGCAAAATTTTCTATATTGTGCCAAAATTAAAGACCGAAATAGCCACAGAAAGCCTCCAAATAATCCGTTCTATCTAAAATTACGTGATTCCATGCATTATGATTCATTTGTAACCTTTGTTCAATGAGCACCAATGATCAATTTAGAATTATGATCAATTAAATTGGCCGATCAACTTGACATATCCACACTAAGTCATCTTTAACTTCTGATTTAGAGTTCAGAATGACACGAATCCAATGCCCACGTTAAGCTAGCTCAATTTTATGTATTGTGACAAAATTTAAAACCAAACTAGCTACGACAAAGCCTCCAAGTAATCCAATCTATCCAAAAATGCGTGATGCCATGCATTATGCTTCATTTGTAAACCTTTGCTAAATGAGCAACAATGATCAGTTTAGAATGATCAATTTAACTGGCTGATAGAATTGACATGTTCGCACTAAATCGTCTTTAACTTTTAATTTAGTGTTCAAAATACGAATCCAACTCTCATGTTAAACTAGCTCAATTTTCTATATTTTGACTAAAGTTTAAGATCGAAAGAGCTATGACAAAGCCTCCAAGTAATCCAAACTGCGTGATGCCATGCATTATGCTTCATTTTTAAACCTTTGCTCAATGAGCAACAGTGATCAGTTTGGAATGATCTATTTAACTAGCCGATCAGTTTGACATATCGGCACTAAATCCTGTTTAACTTTTGATTCAGAGTTAAGAATGACACGAATCCAACACCCACGTTAAACTAGCTCCAATTTCAGTATTGTGACAAAATTTAAAAACAAAATAGCTACGAAAAAGCCTCCATGTCCAATCTATCCTAAACTGAATGATGCCATGCAATATGTTTCGTGTGTAAACTTTTGCTCAATGAGCACCAATGAACATTGTATAATGATCAATTTAACTAGACAATAGGCCTGACATCTTCACACTAAATCGGGTTTAACTTTTGATTTAGTGTTCAAAATGACACGAATCCAACATCCACGTTAAGCTAGCTCAATTTTCAATATTGCAATAAAATTTAAGACCAAGATAGCTACAACAAAGCCTCCAAGTAATCCAATCTATCCCAAACTGCATGATGTCATGCATTATGCTTCATTTATTAACCTTTGCTTAATCAGCAATAGTGATCAGTTTAGAATGATTTATTTAACTGGCCGATCAACTTGACATGTTCACCCTAAATCGTCTTTAACTTTTGATTTAGTGATCAGAATGACACGAATCCAACGCCAACGTTAAGCTATCTCAATTTTCTATATTGTGACAAAATTTAAGACCAAAATATCTATGACAAAGCCTCCCAGTAATTCAGTCTCTCCCAAACTGCGTGATGCGATGCATTAGGCTTCATTTTGAAACCTTTGCTCAATGAGCACCGGTGATCAGTTTGGAATGGTCTATTTAACTTCCCAAACAGTTTGTCATGTCCGCACTAAATCCTGTTGAAATTTTGATTCAGAGTTCAACGCCCACGTTAAGCTAGCTCCATTTTCAATATTTTGACAAAATTTAATACCGAAATAGCTACAACAAAGCCTCCAAATAATCCAATCTATACCAAAATGCGTGATGCCATGCATTATGCTTCATTTTTAAACCTTTTCTCAATGAGTACCAATGATCAGTTTAGAATGAACTATTTAACTAGCTGATCAGTTTGACATATGTGCACTAAATCTTGTGTAACTTTTGATTCAGAGTTCAGAATGACACGAATCCAACACCCACTTTAAGCTAGCTCCATTTTTTATATTGTGACAAAATTTAACACCGAAATAGCTACAACAAACCCTCCAAGTAATCCAATCTATCCCAACCTGTGTGGTGTCATGCATTATGCTTCATTTGTAAACCTTTTCTCAATGAACACCAGTGATCAGTTTGGAATGATCAATTTAACTGGCCGAGAAGTTTGACGTGCCTGCACTATTTGATACAGAGTTCAGAATGACACGAATCCAACACCCACCTTAAGCTAGCTCAATTTTCTATATTGTAATGAAATTTAAGATCAAATTTAATTGGCTGATCAACTTGACATATCCGCACTAAATTGTCCTTAACTTTTGATTTAGTGTTAAGAATGACATGAATCAAACTCCCACGTTAAGCTAGCACAATTTTCTATATTGTGACAAAATTTAAAACCAAAATAGCCACGAAAAAGCCTCCAAGTAATCCAATCTCTCCCAAACTGCGTGATGCCATGCATTATGGTTTATTTGTAAACCTTTGCTCATTGAGAAACAGTAATCAGTTTAGAATTATCTATTTAATTAGCCAATCAGTTTGACGTATCCGCACTAAATACTGTCTAACTTTGACTCAGAGTTCCGAATAACAGGAATCCAACGCCCAAGTTAAGCTATCTCAATTTTCTATATTGTGGCAAAATTTAAGACCGAAATAGCTACAACAAAGCTTTCAAGTAATCCAATCTATCCCAAACTGCGTCATGTCATGCATCATTCTTCATTTGTAAACCTTTGCTCAATTAGCAGCAATGATCAATTCGTAATGATCAATTTAACTGGCCGAGCAGTCCGCACTAAATTGTTTTAAACTTTTGATTTAGAGTTCAGAATGACACGAATCCAACGCCCACGTTAAGCTAGCTCAATTTTCTATATTGCGACAAAAATTTAAGACCAAATTAGCTACAATAAAGCCTCTAAGTAATCCAATCTATCCCAAACTACGTGATGCCATGCATTATGTTTCATTTGTAAACTTTTGCTCAATGAGCACCAATGATCAGTGTAGAATGATAAATTTAACTGGCCGATAGACTTGACATGTTCGCACTACATCGTCTTTAAGTTTTGATTTAGTGTTCAAAATGACACGAATCCAAATCCCACGTTAAGCTACCTCAATTTTCTATATTGTGACAAAATGTAAGACCGAAATAGCTACGACAAAGCCTCCAAGTAATCCAATCTCTCCCAGACTACGTGATGCCATGCACTGTGCTTCATTTGTTTACCTTTGCTTAATTAGCAACAGTGATCAGTTTAGAATGATCTATTTAACTAGACAATCAGTTTGACATGTCCGCACTAAATCGTCTTTAACTTTTGATTCAGAGTTCAGAATTACACGAATCCAACGCCCACATTAAACAAGCTCAATTTTCTATATTGTGAAAAGATTTATGACCGAAATAGCTACGACAAATCCTCTAAGTAATCCGATCTATCCCAAACTAAGTGATGCAATGCATTATGTTTCATTTTTAAACCTTCGCTCAATGAGAACCAATGATCAGTTCAGAATGATTAATTTCACTGGCCAATCAACATGACATGTTCGCACTAAATCGTCTTTAACTTTTTATTTAGTGTTCAGGATGACACGAATCCAACGCCCATGTTAATCAAGCAAAATTTTATATATTGTGACAAAATTAAAGACCGAAATAGCTACGACAAAACCTCCAAGTAATCCAAGTCTATCAAAACTGCATGATATCATGCATTGTGCTTCATTTGTAAACCTTTGCTCAATGAGCAACAGTGCTCAGTTTAGAATGATCTATTTAACCAGCCAATCAGTTTGACATATCTGCGCTAAATCCTCTTTAACTTTTGACTCAGAGTTTAGAATGAAACGAATACGATGCCCACGTTAAGCTTTCTCCATTTTCTCTATTGTGAAAAAATTTAACACCGATATACCTACGACAAACCCTCCAAGTAATCCAATCTATCCCAAACTGCGTGATGCCATGCATTATGCTACATTTGTAAACCTTTGCTCAATGAGCACCAGTGATCAGTTTGGATGATCAATTTAAATAGCCAAACAGATTGACGTGTATACACTAAATTGTTTTTAACTTTTGATTCATAGTTCAGATTGATACGAATCCAACGCCCACGTTAAGCTAGCTCAATTTTCTTTATTGCGAAAAAGTTTAAGACCCAAATAACTTTGACAAAAACTCTAACTAATCCAATCTATCCCAAACTACGTGATACCATGCATTATATTTCATTTGTAAGCTTTTGCTTAATGAGCACCAATGATCAATTTAACTGGCCGATAGACTTGATATGTTTGCACCAAATCGTCTTTAACTTTTGATTTAGTGTTACGAAAGACACGAATCCAACGCCCACGTTAAACTAGCTCAATTTTCTATATTTTTATAAAATTTAAGTCCACAATAGCTACGACAAATCGACTTAGTGCGGACATGTCAAATTGATCAGCTGGTTAAATTGATTGTTTAGTTAAATTGATCATTCTAAATTGATCACTGGTGCTCATTGTGCAAAGGTTTAGAAATGAAGCATAATGCATGGCATCACGCAGTTTGGATAGATTGGATTACTTGGAGGCTTTCTCATAGCTACTTCGGTCTTAAATTTTGTCACAGTATAGAAAATTGAGTTAGCTTAACGTGAGCGTTGGATTCGTGTCACTATCAACACTAAATCAAATGTGTAAGGCGATTTAGTGCATACATCTCAAGTTGATCGGCTAGTTAAATTGACCATTCTAAACCGATCATTGGTGCTCATTGAGAAATTTTTTGCAAATGAAGCATAATGCATAGTATCACGCAGTTTGGGATAGATTGAATTACTTGTTGGCTTTTTGGTAGCTATTTCGGTCTTAAATTTTGTCACAATATAGAAAATTGAGCTAGCTTTACGTGGGCGTTGTATTCGTGTCATTTTGAATTCAAACTAAAAAGTTAAAGACAATCAAGCGCGGACATGTCAAATTGATTGGCTAGTTAAATTGATAATTCTAACCTGATCACTGGTGCTCATTGAGCAACGGTTTACAAATGAAGCATAATGCAAGGTATCATGCAGTTTGGGACAGATTGGATTACTTGTAAGCTTTGTCGTAGCTATTTCGGTCTTAAATTTTTTCACTATATAGAAAATTGAGCAAACTTTATGGGGGCATTAGATTTGTATCATTCTGAATTCTAACTCAAAAGTTAAAGACGATTTTGTGCAGACATGTCAAGTTGATCCGCTAGTAAAAATGATTATTCTAAACTGATAGTGGGTGCTCATTGAGAAAAGGTTTACAAATGAAGCATAATGCATGGCATCACGTAGTTTGGAATATATTTGATTACTTGGAGGCTTGTCGTAGCAATTTCGGTCTTAAATTTGGTCACAATATAGAAAATTGAGCTAGCTTAAAGTGGGCATTGGATTCATGTAATTTTGCGCTCAAAATCAAAAGTTAAAGATAATTTAGTGTGGACATGTCAAGTTGATCATCTAGTTAAAATGATTATTCTAAACTGATCATTGGTGCTCATTGACCAAAGGCTTACAAATGAAGCATAATGTATGGCATCACATAGTTTGGGATATATTGGATTAGTTAGAGGCTTTGTTGTAGCTATTTTGGTCTTAAAGTTTGTCCCAATATATAAAATTGAGCTAACTTAACGTGGGCCTTTGATTCGTGTCATTAAGAACACTAAATCAAAAGTTGAAGAAGATTTAGTGCGGATATCTCAAGTTAATCGGCCAGTTAAATTGATCGTTTTAAACTGATAACTGGTGCTCATTAAGCAAAGGTTTACAAATAAAGCATAATGCATGGCATCACAAAGTTTGGGATAGATTGGATTACTTGGAGGATTTTTCGTAGCTAATTTGATATTAAATTTTGTCACAATATAGAAAATTGAGCTAGCTTAACATGAGCATTGGATTTGTGTCATTCTGAACTCTGAATAAAAAGTTAAAAACGACTTAGTGCGGAAATGCCAAAATTGATCGGCCAGTTAAATTGATCATTCTAAACTGATCACTGGTGCTCATTGTGCAAAGATTTAGAAATGAAGCATAATGCATGGCATCGCGCAGTTTGGGATATATTGGATTACTTGGAGGTTTTCTCAAAGCCACTTCGGTTTTAAATTTTGTCACAATATAGAAAATTGAGGTAGCTTAACATGAGCGTTGGACTCGTGTCATTATCAACACTTAATCAAAAGTGAAAGATGATTTACCATAGACATCTCAAGTTTATGTGCCAGTTAAATTGGCCATTCTAAACCGATCACTGGTGCTCATTGAGCAAAGGTTTACAAATGAAGCATAATGCATAGTATCACGCATTTTGGGATAGATTGGATTACTTGTTGGCTTTGTCGTAGCTATTTTGGTCTTAAATTTTGTCCCAATAAAGAAAATTGAGCTAGCTTTAGGTGGGCGTTGCTCAAGTTTAATTCGGACTCAAAAGTTAAAAACAATCAAGTGCGGACATCTCAAGTTTATCGGCCAGTTAAATTGATCATTCTAAACTGATCACTGTTGCTCATTGAGCAATGGTTTACAAATGAAGCATAATACATGGTATCACAAAGTTTGGGATAGATTCGATTACTTGTAGGCTTTGTCGTAGCTATTTAAGTCTTAAATTTTATCACTATATAAAAAATTGAGGTAGCTTTATGTGCACGTTAGATTTGTATCCTTCTGAATTCCAACTCAAAAGTTAAATACGATTTAGTGCGGACATGTAAAGTTGATCCGCTAGTAAAAATGATTATTTTAAACTGATCATGGGTGCTCATTGAGCAAAGGTTTACAAATGAAGCATAATGCATGGTATCACGTAGTTTGGGATAGATTTGATTACTTGGAGGCTTTTTCCTAGCTATTTCGGTCTTAAATTTTGTCCCAATATAGGAAGTTGAGCTAGCTTAGCGTGGGCGCTGGATTTGTATAAAAAGTTAAAGACTATTTAGAGCAGACATCTCAAGTTTATTGGCCAAATAAATTGATCATTCTATATTGATCATTGGTGGTTATGGAGCAAAGGTTTACAAATGAAACATAATGCACTTCATCACATAGTTTGGGATAGATTGGATTACTTGGTGGCTTTGTCATAGCTATTTATGTCTTACATTTTGTCCCAATATATAAAATTGAGGTACCTTAACGTGGGCCTTGGATTCGTGTCATTCTGAACACTAAACCAAAATTTAAAGACGATTTAGTGTGGACATCTCAAGTTGATCGGCCAGTTAAATTTACCATTGTAATCTGATCACTGGTGCTCATTGAGAAAAGTTTTTCAAATGGAGCATAATGAATGACATCACGCAGTTTGGGGTAGATTTAATTAGTTGGAGGTTTTTTCATAGCTCTTTCGGTCTTAAATTTTGTAATAATATTGAAATTTGAGTTAGCTTAACGTGGGCACCGGATGCGTGTCATTTTGAACTCTGGATCAAAAGTTAAAGATGATTTAATGCGGACATGTCAAGTTGATCGTCCACTTGAATTTGTCATTCTAAACTGATCATTGGTGCTTAGTTGAGCAAAGGTTTCCATAATAAGCATAATGCATAGTATCCCGGAGTTTAGGATATACTGGATTACTTGGAGGCTTTGTGTTAGCTATTTCGGTCTTAAACTTTTTCACAATATAGAAAATTGAGTTAGCTAAACGTGGGCGTTTGATTCGTGTCATTCTGGACTATGAATCAAAAGTTAAAGACCATTTAGTGTGGACATATCAAGTTGATCGTCCAGTTAAATTGATCATTCTAAACTGATCATTGGTGATCATTTAGCAAAGGTGTACAAATGAAGCATAATACATGGCATCACGCAGTTTGGGATAGATTGGATTACTTGGAGGATTTGTCGTAGCTATTTTGGTCTTAAATTTTGTCATAATATAGAAAATTGAGCTACCTTAACGTGGGCTTTGGATTTGTTTCATTCTGAACTCTGAATCAAAAGTTTAAAAAGATTTAGTCCAGACATGTCAAGCTGATCGGCGAGTTAAAATGATCATTCTAAACTAATATTTGGTGCTCATTGAACTAAGGTTTACAAATGAAGCTTAATGCATGGCATCACGGAGTTTGGGATAGATTGGATTACTTGGAGGCTTTGTTGTACCTAGTTTAATCGTAAACTTTGTCGCACTATAGAAAATTGATCTAGCTTAACGTGGCCGTTAGATTCGTGTCATTCTGAACTCTAAATCAAAAGTTAAAGATGATTTAGTGCAGACATGTCAAATTGATCGGCTATTTAAATTGATCATTCTAAACGATCACTAGTGCTCAATGTGCAAAGGTTTACAAATGAAACATAATGTATGGCATCACCCAATTAGGGATAGATTGGATTATTTGGAGGCTTTCTCATAGCCATTTTGGTCTTAAATGTTGTCACAATATAGAAAATTGAGTTAGCTTAATGTGTGTGATGGATTCGTGTCATCTGACCACTAAATCAAAATTGAAAGACGATTTAGTGCAGGCATCTCAAGTTGATTGGCCAGTTAAATAGATCACTAAACTGATCACTGAGGCTCATTAAGCAAAGGTTTACAAATGAAACATAATGCATGGCATCACGTAGTTTGGGATAGACTGGGTTACTTGGAAACTTTGTCGTAGCTATTTCGGTCTTAAGTTTTTTTACAATATACAAAATTGAGCTATCTTAACGTGGGCTTTGGATGTTTCATTTTCAACGCTGAATCAAAAGTTAAAAAGATTAAATGTAGACATGTTAAGTTGATCGGCGAGTTAAATTGATCATTTTAAGCTGATCATTGGTACTCAATTAGAAAAGGTTTACAAATTAAATATAATGCATGTCATCACGCAGTTTGGGGTAGACTGGATTACTTGGAGGTTTTGTCGTAGATATTGTGATCTTAAATTTTGTCACAATATAGGAAATTGACCTAGCCTAACGTGGGTGTGGATTCGTGTCATTCTGAAAACTAAATCAAAACTTAAAGATGATTTATTGCCGACATCTCAAGTTGATTGGCCAGTTAAATTGATCATTCTATTCTGATCATTGGTGCTAATTGAGCAAAGGTTTACAAATGAAAAATAATGCATTTCATCACATAGTTTGGGATAGATTGGATTACTTGGTGGCTTTTTCGTAGCTATTTCGGTCTTAAATTTTGTCTCAATATATTAAATTGAGCTACCTTAGTTTGGGATAGATTGGATTACTTGGTGGCTTTTTGTAGCTATTTTTTTTCCCAATATATATAATTGAGCTACCTTAACGTGGGCATTGGATTTGTGTCATTTTGAACACTAAATCAAAAGTTAAAGGCGATTTAGTGTAGACATCTAATTCTTGTCGGCCAGTTAAATTGATCGTTCTAAATTGATCATTGGTGCTCATTGATCAAAGGTTTACAAATGAAACGTAATACATTTCGTCACATAGTTTGGGATAGACTGGATTACTTGGTGGCTTTGTAATAGCTATTTATGTCTTACATTTTGTCCTAGTATATAAAATTGAGCTACCTTAACGTGGGCCTTGGATTTGTGTCATTCTGAACACTAAACCAAAATTTAAAGACTATTTAGTGCAGACATCTCAAGTTGATCGGCCAGTTAAATGGGTCATTGTAATCTGATCAATGGTGCTCATTGAGCAAAGTTTTACAAATGAAGCATAATGCATGGCATCACGCAGTTTGGGGTAGATTAGATTACTAGCAGGTTTTTTCGTAGCTATTTTGGTTTTAAATTTTTTCACAATATAGAAGATTGAGCTAGCTTAACATGGGCGCTGGATTCGTGTCATTCTGAACAATAAATCAAAAGTTAAAGAAGATTTAGTGCCAAGTTCTCAAGTTGATCGGCCAGGTAAATTGATCATTCTATTCTGATCATTGGTGCTCATTGAGCAAAGGTTTACAAATGAAACATAATGGATTTCATCACATAGTTTGGGACAGATTGGATTACCGGATGGCTTTGTCATAGCTATTTTGGTCTTAAATTGTGTCCCAATATATAAAATTGAGCTTGCTTAACGTGGGCCTTGGATTCATGTCATTTTGAACACTAAATTTAAAGTTAAAGGCGATTTAGTGCAGACATCTCAAGTTTATCGGCCTTGTAAATTGATCGTTCTAAACAGATCATTGGTGCTCATTGAACAAAGGTTTACAAATGAAACATAATGCATTTCATCACATAGTTTGGGATAGATTGGATTACTTGGTGGCTTTTTCGTAGCTATTTCGGTCTTATGTTTTGTAATAGTATAGAAAATTGAGTTAGATTTACGTGGGCAGTAGATTTGTGTCATATTGAACTATGGATCAAAAGTTAAAGATGATTTAATGCGGACATGTCGAGTTGATCGGCAATTTAAATTGATCATTCTAAACTGATCATTGGTGCTTAGTTGAGCAAAGGTTTACATAATAAGCATAATGCATGGTATCACACAGTTTGGGATATACTGCATTACTTGGAGGCTTTCTGTTAGCTATTTTGGTTTTAAATTTTTTTCACATTATAGAAAATTGAGTTAGCTTAACGTGGGCGTTAGATTCGTGTCATTTTGAACTATTAATCAAAAGTTAAAGACTATTTACTGCGGACATTTCAAGTTGATCGGCCAGTTAAATTGATCATTCTAAACTGCTCATTGGTGATCATTTAGTAAAGGTTTAAAAATGAAGCATAATACATGGCATCACGCAGTTTGTGATAGATTGGATTACTTGGAGGATTTGTCGTATCTATTTTGGTCTTAAATTTTGTCAATATATAGAAAATTGAGCTATGTTAACGTGGGCTTTGGGTTTGTTTCATTTTGAACTCTGAATCAAAAGTTAAAAAAGATTTAGTGCAGACATGTCAAGTTGATCGGCGAGTTCAATTGATCATTCTAAACTAATCTTTGGTGCTCATTGAGCTAAGGTTTACATATGAAGCTTAATGCGTGGCAGCACGGAGTTTGGGATAGATTGGATTACTTGGAGGCTTTATCGTACCTATTTTGATCCTAAATTTTGTCACATTAAAGAAAATTGAGATTGCTTAACATGGCCGTTGGATTCGTGTCCTTCTGAACTCTGAATCAAAAGTTAAAAATGATTTACTGCGGACATGTCAAATTGATCGGGCTGTTAAATTGATCATTCTAAACTAATCACTGATTCTCAATGTGCACAGGTTTACAAATGAAACATAATGCATTTCATCACATAGTTTGGGATAGATTGGATGTCTCTTCTTTTCTTCATCGAAGAGCGCCCACTTGGTGGCTTTTTAAAAGCTATTTTGGTCTTAAATTTTGTCCCAATATTTAAAATTGAGCTACCTTAGTTTGGGATAGATCGGATTACTTGGTGGCTTTTTCGTAGCTATTTCGGTATTTAATTTTGTCCAAATATATAAAATTGAGCTACCTTAACATGGGCATTGAATTCGTGTCATTCTGAACACTAAGTCAAAAGTTAAAGGCAATTTTGGTGCATACATCTAAATTTTATCGGCTAGTTAGTTTGATCTTTCTAAACTGATCATTAGTGCTCATTAAGCAATGGTTTACAAATGACACGTAATACATTTCATTACATAGTTTGGGATAGATTGGATTACTTGCTGGCTTTGTCGTAGGTATTTTGGTCTTAAATTTTGTCCCAATATATAAAATTTACCTACCTTAACGTGGGTCTTGGATTTGTGTCATTCTGAACACTAAATCAAAAGTTAAAGAAGATTTAGTGCCGACTTCTCAAGTTGATCGGCCAGTTAAATTGATCATTCTATTCTGATCATTGGTGCTCATTGAGCAAATGTTTACAAATGAAACATAATGCATTTCATCACATAGTTTAAGATAGATTGGATTACTTCATGGCTTTGCCATAGCTATTTCGGTCTTAAATTGGGTCCCAATATATAAAATTGAGCTAGCTTAACGTGGGCCTTGGATTCATGTCATTCTGAACACTAAATCAAAAGTTAAAGGCGATTTAGTGCAGATATCTCAAGTTGATCGGCCTGTTAAATTGATCGTTCTAAAAAGATCAATTGTGCTCATTGAACAAAGGTTTACAAATGAAACATAATGCATTTCATCCCATAGTTTGGGATAGATTGGATTACTTGGTGGCTTTTTCATACCTATTTCGGTCTTATGTTTTATAGTAATATAGAAAACTGAGCTAGATTTACATGGGCACTGGATTTGTGTCATTTTGAACTCAGGATCAAAAGTTAAAGATGATTTAATGCGGACATGTCGAGTTGATCGGCCACTTAAATTGATCATTCTAAACTGATCATTGGTGCTTAGTTGAGCAAAGGTTTACATAATAAGCATAATGCATGGTATCACGCAGTTTGGGATATACTGGATTACTTGGAGGCTTTGTGTTAGCTATTTTGGTCTTAAATATTTTTCACAATATAGAAAATTGAATTAGCTTAACGTGGACGTTAGATTTGTGTCATTCTGAACTATGAATCAAAAGTTAAAGACTATTTACTGCGGATATTTCAAGTTGATAGGCCAGTTATATTGATCATTTTAAACTGCTCATTGATGATCATTTAGTAAAGGTTTACAAATGAAGCATAATACATGGCATCACGCAGTTTGGGATAGATTGGATTACTTGGAGGATTTGTCGTATCTATTTCGGTCTTAAATTTTGTCAATATATAGAAAATTGAGCTAGCTTAATGTGGGCTTTGGGTTTGTTTCATTCTGAACTCTGAATCAAAAGTTATAAAAGATTTAGTGCAGACATGTCAAGTTGATAGGCGAGTTAAATTGATGATTCTAAACTAATCTTTGGTGCTCATTGAGCTAAGGTTTACAAATAAAGCTTAATGCATGGCATCACGGAGTTTGGGATAGATTGGATTACTTGGAGGCTTTGTTGTACCTATTTTGATCCTAAATTTTGTCACATTATAGAAAATTGAGCTTGCTTAACGTGGCCGTTGGATTCGTGTCCTAAACTCTGAATCAAAAGTTAAAAATGATTTACTGCGGACATGTCAAATTGATCGGCCAGTTAAATTGATCGGCCAGTTAAATTGATCAGCCAGTTAAATTGATCATTCTAATCTAATCACTGGTGCTCAATATGCACAGGTTTACAAATGAAACATAATGCGTTTCATCACATAGTTTGGGATAGACTGGATTACTTGGTGGCTTTTTCGTAGTTATTTTGGTCTTAAATTTTGTCGCAATATTTAAAATTGAGCTACCTTAGTTTGGGATAGATCGGATTACTTGGTAGCTTTTTGTAGCTATTTCGGTCTTAAATTTTTCCAAATATATAAAATTGAGCTACCTTAACAAGGGCATTGGATTCGTGTCATTCTGAACACTAAGTCAAAAGTTAAAGGCAATTTTGGTGTAGACATCTAAAGTTTATCGGCGAGTTAGTTTGATCGTTCTAAACTGATCATTGGTGCTCATTAAGCCAAGGTTTACAAAAGAAACATAATACATTTCATTACATAGTTTGGGATATATTGGATTACTTGGTGGCTTTGTCATAGCTATTTTGGTCTTAGTCCCCATATATAAAATTGAGCTACTTTAACATGGGCCTTGGATTCGTGTCATTCTGAACACTAAATCAAAAGTTAAAGACGATTTAGTGTAGACATCTCAAGTTGATCTGCTAGTGAAATTGATCATTTTAGACTGATCACTGGTGCTCATTGAGCAAAGGTTTACAAATGAAACATAATGCATGACATCACAAGGTTTGTGATAGACTGGATTACTTGGAGGCTTTGTTGTAGCTATTTTGATCTTAAATTTTATCACAATATAGAAAATTTAACTACCTTAACATGAGCGTTGGATTCGTGTCATTCTGAACTATGAATCAAAAGCCAAAGACAATTTAGTGCAGACATTTCAAATTGATCGGCCAGTTAAATTGATCATTCAAAACTGATCACTGGTGCTAATTGTGCAAAGGTTTAATATTAAGCATAATGCATGGCATCACACAGTTAGGATAGATTGGATTACTTGGAGGCTTTCTCATAGCTACTTCGATCTTAAATTTTGTCACAATATAGAAAATTGAGTTCGCTTAACGTGGGCGTTGGATTCGTGTCATTATAACACTAAATAAAAGTGAAAGACCATTTAGTGGCGATATCTCAATTTGATCGGCCAGTTAAATTGATCATTCTAATCTGATCACTGGTGCTCATTGTGCAAAGGTTTACAAATGAAGCATAATGCATGGCATCACACATTTTGGGACAGATTTGGATTACTTGGAGGCTTTCTCATAGGTATTTCGGTCTTAAATTTTGTCATAGCATAGAAATTTGAGTTAGCTTAACGTGTGCGTTGGATTCGTGTCATTCTGAACACAAAATCAAAAGTGAAAGACGATTTAGTGCAGAATTCGCAAGTTGATTAATTAGTTAAATTTATTATTCTAAACTGATCATTGGTGCCCATTGAGCAAAGGTTTATAAAAAAGCATAATGCATGGCATCACGCATTTTGGGATAGATTGGATTACTTGGAGGCTTTGTAGTAGCAATTTCAGTCTTAAATTTTGTCACAATATAGAAATTTGAGCTAGTTTTACGTGGATGTTGGATTCGTGTCATTCTAAATTCTGTCTCAAAAGTTAAAGAAAATTTAGTGTGGACATGTCAAGTTGATCAGGTAGTTAAAATGATCATTCTAAACTGATGATGGGTGCTCATTGAGCAAAGGCTTACAAATTACTTGGAGGCTTTATTGTAGCTACTTCGGTATTAAATTTTTTCACAATATAGAAAATTGAGTAAGGTTAAGGTAGGCACTGGATTCCTTTCATTCTAAATCCGAATAAAAAATTAAAGACGGTTTAGTGTGGATATGTCAATTTGATCAGCCAGTTAAATTGATCAATCAAAACTTATCACTGTTGCTCATTAAGAAAAGGTTTACAAATGAAGCATAATGCATGGCAGCATGCAGTTGAGGTTATATTTGATTACTTGGAGGCTTTGTCAAAGCTATATCGGTCTTAAATTTTATCACAATATAGAAAATTGAGCTAGCTTAACATGGGCGTTGGATTCGTGTCATTCTGAACTCTGAATCAAAAGTTGAATACAATTTAGTGCGGACATGTCAAGTTGATTGCCATGTTAAATTGATCATTTGAAACTTATCAGTGCTGCTCATAAAACGTTTACAAATGAAGCATAATGCATGGCAGCACACCTTTGGGGATAGATTGGATTATTTGGAGTCTTTGTCGTAGCTAATTCAGTCTTAAAATTTATCACACTATACAAAATTAAGCTAGATTAACATGGATGTTGGATTCGTGTCATTCTTAACTATGAATCAAAAGGTAAAACAATTTAGTGATGACATGTCAAGTTGATCGGCCTGTTAAATTGATCATTCTATACTGATCATAGGTGCTCATTGAGCAAAGGTTTACAAATAAAGCATAATGCATGGCATCATCAGTTTGGGATAGATTGGATTACTTGGAGGCTTTGTTGTACCTATTCTTGTCTTAAATTTTGTCATAATATATAAAATTGAGCTAGCTTAAGGTGGGCACTCGATTCGTTTCATTCTTATCACGAAATCAAAATTTAAAGACGATTTAGTGCCGACATCTCAAGTTGATCAGCGAGTTAAATTGATCATTCTATACTGATCATTGGTTCTCGTTGAGCAAAGGTTTACAAATGAAACATAATGCATTTCATCACATAGTTTGTGATAGATTGGATTACTTGGTGTCTTTGTCGTACCTATTTCAGTATTAAATTTTATCACAATATAAAAAGTGAGCTACCTTAACGTGGGCATTGGATTAGTGTCATTCTGAACATTAAATCAAAAGTTAAAGACGATTTAGTGCGGATGTGTCAAGTTTATCGACCAGTTAAATTGATCATTTTAAACAGCTCAGTGGGGCTCGTTGACCAAAGGTTTACAAATGAAGCATAATACAGTTAAATTGATCATTTTAAACAGCTCAGTGGGGCTCGTTGACCAAAGGTTTACAAATGAAGCATAATACACTGTATCACGTAGTTTGGGATAGATTGGATTACTTGGAGGCTTGGTCTTAACTTTTGTCACAATATAAAAATTTGAGCTAGCTTAATGTGAGCATTGGATCCGTGTCATTCTTAACACTAAATCAAAAGTTCAAGACTATTTAGTGCGGACATGTCAAGTTGATCGGCCAATTCAATTAATCAATCTAAACAGATCACTGGCTGTCATTGAGCAAAAGTTTACAAATGAAGCATAATGCATGGCATAACGCAGTTTGGGATAGATTAGATTACTTGGAGGCTTTGTCGTAGCTATTTTGGTCTTAAATTTTGTCACAATATAGAAAATTGAGCTAGCTTAACGTGTGTGTTGGATCCGTGTCATTATGAACTTTGAATCAAAAGTTAAAGATGATTTAGTGCGGACATGTCTATTGGATTGGGTAGTTAAATTCATCATTCTGAACTGATCACTGGTGCTCATGAGCAAAGGTTTACATATGAAGCACAATGCGTGTCATCACACAATTTGGGATATATTGGATTATTTGGAGACTTTGTTGTACCTATTTCAATCTTAAATTTTGTCACAATATAGAAAATTGAGCGACTTTAACGTGGGCATTAGATTCGTGACATTTTGAACACTAAATCAAAAGTTAAAGACGATTTAGTGCGAACATGTCAATTTAATCGGCCAGTTAAATTGATCATTCTAAACTGATCATTGGTGCTTATTGAGAAAATGTTTACAAATGAAACATAAGGCATGTCATCATGCAATTTGGGATAGATCGGATTACCTTGAGGCTTTGTCTTAGCTATATAAGTCCTAAATTTTGTAACAGTAAAGAAAATTGATCTAGCTTAACGTGGGCATTGGATTACTGTTATTCTGAACTCTAAATAAAAAGTTACAAACAATTTATTGCGGAAATGTCAAGTTGATCAGCTAGTTAAAATGATCATTCTAATCTCATCGGTAGTGCTTATTGAGCAAAGGTTTACAGATGAAGTATATGGCGTGTCATCACATAATTTGGGATTGATTGGATTAACTGGAAATTCTTTAGTACGTATTTCCCCCATAATTTTTGTCACAATATAGAAAATTGAGCTAGCTTTACGTAGACAATGGATTTGTGTCATTCTTAACTTTGAATCAAATGTGAAATACGATTTAGTGCATATATGTCACACTGATCGGCAAGTTAAATTGATCATTCTAAACTGATCATTGGTGCTCATTGAGCAAACGTTTACAAATGAGTATAATGCATGAGATCACGCTAATTGGATTATTAGAAGATTTTGTCATAGCTATTCTGTTATTAAATTTTGCCACAACATAGAAAATTGTGCTAGGTTAACATGGGCATTATATTCATGTCATTTCGAACTCTGAAACAAAAGTGAAAGACGATTTAGTGCGTACATGTCAAACTGATCGGCCAGTTAAATTGATCATTCTCAACTGATCAATGGTGCTCATTGAACAAAGGTTTACAAATGAAGTATAATGCACGTCATCCCACAGTTTGGGATAGATTGGATTACTTGGAGGATTTTTCGTAGCTATTTCGGTCTAAAATTTTGTCACAATACAGAAAATTGAACTAGCTTAACGTCGCCGTTGGATTCATGTCATTTTTATCACTAAATCGAAAGGTGAAAACGATTTAGTTTGGACATGTCAAGTTGATCGGCCTGTTAAATTGATCATTCTAAATTGATCATTGGTGCTCACTAAGAAAAGGTTTACAAATGAAACATAATGCATGGCATCCCGAAGTTTGGGATAGATTGGATTTCTTGGAGGTTTGTCGTAGCTATTTCTTTCTTAAATTTTGTCACAATATAGAAAATTGAGCTAGCCTATCGTGAACTTTGTATTCTTGTCATTCTGAACTCTAAATCAAAAGTTACGGACGATTAAGTGCGGACATGTCAAGTTGATCGGCCAGTTGAAATGATCATTCTATGCTCATCATTGGTGCTCTTTGACTAAAGGCTTATAAATGAAGCATAATGCATAACATCACACAGTTTAGGATAGATGGGATTACTTTGAGGCTTTGTCTAGCTTCTTCTTTGTAAAATGTTTTCACAATCTGGAAAATTGAGCTAGCTTAACGTGGGCATTGGATTCATGTCATTTTGAGCTTTAGATAAAAGTTAAAGACGATTTAGTGCAGACATATCAAGTTGATCAGGTAGTTAAAATGTTCATTCTAAACTTATCATTGGTGCTCATTGAGCAAAAGTTTACAAATGAAGTAAAGTGCATGTCATCCCACAGTTTTGGATAGATTGGATTATTAGGAAACTTTCTCATACCTATTTCGGTCATAAATTTTGTCACAATATAGAAAACTGAGCTACCATAATGGGGACGTTAGATTCGTGTCATTTTGAACTCTAAATCAAAAGTTAAAGATGATTTAGTGGGGACATGTCAAGTTAATGGGCGAATTAAATTGATCAATCTAAACAGATCACTAGTTCTCATTCAGCAAAGGTTCACAAATGAAGCATAATGCATGACATCACTTAGTTTTGGATAGATTGGATAACTTAAAGGCTTTTTCGTAGCTATTTTGGTCTTAAATTTTGTCACAATATAGAAAATTGAGCTAGCTTAACGTGTGCGTTGGATTCGTGTCATTCTGAACTCTGAATCAAAAGCTAGAGAGGATTTAGTGCGGACATGTCTATTTGATCGGCTAGTCAAATTAATCATTCTAAACTGATCACTGGTGCTCATTGAGCAAAGGTTTACTAATGAAGCATAATGTGTGTCATCAAACAGTTTGGGATAGATTGGACTACCTATAGGCTTTGTCTTATCTATTTAAGTCTTAAATTTTGTTGCAATATGGAAAGATGAGCCAGCTTAACGTGGGCATTGGATTCCTGTCATTCTGAACTCTAAGTCAAAAGTTACAGACAATTTAGTGCAGACATATCAAGTTGATCGGCCAGTTAAAATGATCGTTCTAAACTTATCATTCGTTCTCCTTGAGTAAAGGCATATAAATGAAGGATAATGCATGCCATCACGCTGTTTTGTTTAGATGGGATTACTTTGAGGCTTTGTCTACCTCTTTCAGTCTCAAATATTTTCACAATCTGGAAAATTGTGCTAGCTAAACGTGAGCATTGGAGTCATGTCATTTTGAGCTTTAAATCAAAAGTTAAAGATAATTTACTACAAACATGTCAAGTTGATCAGCTAATTAAAATGATCATTCTAAACTTATCATTGATGCTATTTGAGCAAAGGTTTACAAATGAAGCATAGTGCGGGTAATCACACATTTCGGGATACATTGGATTACTTGGAAACTTTGTCATAACTATTTCGGTCGTAAATTTTGTCACAATATAGAAAAATGAGCTAGGAAGACGTGGACATTAGATTGGTTTCATTCTAAAATCTGTAACAAAAGTAAAAGACGATTTAGTGCGAATATATCAAACTTATCGCCCAGTTAAATTGATCGTTCTAAACTGATCATTACTGCTCATTGAGCAAACATTTACAAATGAAGCGTAATGCGTGACATCACGCAATTTGGGATAAATTAGATTATTTGGAGGCTTTTTCTTATCTATTTTGGTGTTAAATTTTGTCACGAAACAGAAAGTTGTGCTAGGTTAGCATGGACATTGGATTCGTGTCATTCTGCTGAATCAAAAGTTAAAGACGATTTAGTGTGGACATGTCAAGTTGATCGGCCAGTTAAATTGATCATTCTAAACTCATCATTGTTGCCCATTGAGCAAAGGTTTACAAATGAAGCATAATGCACGGCATCACACATTTTGGGATAGATTGGATTACTTGGAGGCTTTCTCATAGCTACTTCGCTCTTAAATTTTGTCACAATATAGAAAATTGTGCAACATGGGCGTTGATTTCGTGTTTTTCTAAACTCTGAATCAAAAGTTAAAAACGATGTAGTGCGGCCATGTCAAACTGATCGGTCAGTTAAATTGATGATTCCAAACTGATCACTGGTTCTCATTAAGCAAATGTTTACAAATGAATCATAATGCATGACATCACGCAGATTGGGATATATTGTATTACTTGGAGACTTTTTCCTAGCTTTTTTGGTCTTAAATTTGATCACAACATAGAATATTGGGCGAGCTTAACGTGGGCGTTGGATTCGTGTCATTCTGAACACTAAATCAAAAGTTAATGTCGATTTAGTGCAGACATGTCAAGTTGAACAGAAAGTTAAATTGATCATTCTAAAGTGATTATTGGTTCTCCTTGATTAAAGGCTTTGAAATGAAGCATAATGCATGGCATCACGCAGTTTATTGTAGATTGGATTACTTTGAGGCTTTGTCTAGCTCTTTCAGCCTCAAATGGTATCATAGTATTGAAAATTGAGCAAGCTTAACCTGGGTGTTGGATTCATGTCATTTTGAGATCTAGATCAAAAGTTAAAGACAATTTGGTGCGTACATGTCAAGTTGATCAGCTAGTTAAAATGATCATTCTAAACGTATTATTGGTGCTCATTGAGCAAAGGTTTACAAATGAAGCATAATGCATGGCATCACGCAGTTTTGGATAGATTGGATTACTCGGAGGAATTTTGGTAACTATTTCTGTTTCAAATTTTGTTACAGTATAGAAAATTGAGCTAGCATAACGTTGGCTTGGTTTCATGTCATTCTAAAATTTGAATCCAAAGTTAAAGACGATTTAGTGCGGACATGTTAAGTTGATCGGCCGTTAAATTGATCATTCTAAACTGATTACTGGTGCTCATTGAGCAAATGCTTATAAATGAAGAAAAATGCATGGCATCACGTAGTTTAGGATAGATTGGATTACTTGGAGAATTTATTGCAGCTGTTTTGTTCTTAAATTTTGTCACAATATTGAAAATTGAGCTAGATTAACGTGGGTGTTGTATTCGTGTCATTCTTAACTCTAAACAAAATTTAAGGATAATTGAGTACAAACATATCAAGTTGATCGGCCAGTTAAAATGATCATTCTGCCTGATCATTGGTACTACTTTAGCAAAGGCTTACAAATGAAGCATAATGCATGGCATCACACAGTTTTGGATAGATTGGATTACATGGAGGCTTTGTCGTAGCTATTTCGGTCTTAAATTTTGTCAAAGTATAAAACCTTTGGCTAGCTTAAAGTCGGCGATGTATTCAGGTCATTCTGAACACTAAATCAAAAGTTAAAGACTATTAAGTGCGAACATGTCAAGATGATCCACCAGTTAAATTGATTATTCTAAATTGATCACTGGTGCTCTTTGAGAAAAAGTTTACAAGTGAAATATAATGCATGGCATCACGAAGTTTGGGATATATTTGATTACTTGGAGGCATTATCATAGCTATCTCGGTTTTAAATTTTGTAACAATATAGAATATTATGCTAGCTTAACGTGGGCATTGGATCCATGACATTCCGAACTCTGAATCCAAAGTTACGGACGATTTTGTGCGTATATGTTAAGTTGATCGGCCAATAAATTGATCATTCTGAACTGATCACTGGGGTTCATTGAACCAAGGCTTATAAATGATGAATAATGCATGGCATCACGTACTTTAGGATAGATTGAATTACTTGGAGGCTTTGTCGCAGCCAATTCGGTCTTAAATTTTGTCATAATATGAGAAAATTGAGCTAGCATAATATGAGTGTTGAATTTGTGTCATTTCTACACTCGAATCCAAAGTTACACATGATTTAGTGCAGACATGTCAATTTGATCGGCCGTTAAATTGATCACTAGTGCTCATTGAGCAAAGGTTTACAAATGAAGCAGAATGCATGGCATATGCAGTTTGGGATATATTGGATTACTGGGACGCTTTGTCATATCTATTTCGGTCTTAAATTTTGACTCAATATAGAAAATTTGGTTAGCTTAACCTGGGCGTTCAATTCATGTCATTCTGAACACTAAATCAAAAGTGTAAGACGATTTAGTGTGGACATGACAATTTGATCGGCCAGTTAAATTGACCATTCTAAACATATTATTGGTGCGCATTGAGCAAAGGTTTACAAATGAAGCATAATGCATGACATCATGCAGTTTGGGATAGATTGGATTACTTGGAATCTTTGTCGTAGCTATTTTGGTCTTCAATTTGGTCACAATATCAAAAATTGAGGTAGCTTAACGTGGGTTTTGATTCGTGTGATTCTAAACTCTGAATCAAAAGTTAAAGAGGATTAAGTGTGGACATGTCAAGTTTATCGGTCAGTTAAAATTATCATTCTAAACTGATCACTAGTGCTCATTGAGCAAAGGTTTACAAATGAAGCATAAGGCAGACATCACGCAGTTTGGTATAGATTGGATTACTTGGAGGCTTTGACGTAGCTATTTGGGTTCTAAATTTTGTCATAATATAGAAAATTAGGCTAGCCTAACATGGGTGTTGGATTCGTGTCATTATGAACACTAAATCAAAAGTTAAGAACGATTTAGTGCGGACATGTCAAGTTGATCGGCCAGTTAAATTAAATTTTTCCAAACTGATCAATGTTGCTCATTGAGCAAAGCTTTACGAATGAAACATAATGCATGGCATCACGCAATTTGGGATACATTGGACTACTTGGACGCTTTCTCGTACCTATATCATTATATCTCATTGAGGAAAGGTTCAAAAATGAAGCATAATGCATGGCATCATGCAGTTTGGGATAGATTGGATTACTTGGAGGCTTTGTCGTAGCTATTTCTATCTTAAGTTTTGTCACAATATAGAAAATTGAGCTACGTTAACATGGGCGTTGAATTCGTGTAATCTTAAACTCTGAATCAAAAGTTAAAGACGATTTATTTTAGACATGTCAAGTTGATCAGCCAGTTAAATTGATCATTCGAAACTTATCACGAGTGCTTATTAAGAAAAGATTTTAGAATGAAGCATAATGCATGGCAGCACGCATTTGGGGATAGATTGGATTATATGAAGGCTTTGTCGTAGCTATTTTGGTCTTAAATTTTGTAACAATATAGCAAATTGAACTACTTTAACGTGGGCGTTGGATTTCTGAACACAAGATCAAAAGTTAAAGACGATTTAGTGTGGACATGTCAAGTTGATCGGCCAGTTAAATTGATTATACTAAAGTGATCATTGGTGCTCCTTGAGTAAAGGCTTATAAATGAAGCATAATGCATGGCATCACACAGTTTATGATATATTGGATTACTTTGACATTCTAAACTGATTATTGGTTCTCATTGAGCCAAAGTTTACAAATAAAGCATAATGCATGGCATAAATCAGTTTGGGACAGATTGGATTACTTGGAGGCTTTCTCATAGCTATTTAAGTCTTAAATTTTGTCAAAATTTAGACACTTTTGCTAGCTTAACGTGGACGTTGAATTCGTGTCATTCTAAAATCTGAATCAAAAGTTAAAGACGATTTAGTACGGATATGTCAAACTGATCGGTCAGTTATATTGATAATTACAAACTAATCACTAGTGCTCATTAAGAAAAAATTTACAAATGAAGCATAATGCATGACATTACGCAGTTTGGGATAGATTGTGTTTGTTGGAGGCTTTGTCCTAGCTATTTCGGGCTGAAATTTTGTCACAACATAAAAAATTGGGCTAGTTTAACGTGGGCGTTGGATTCGTGTTATTCTAAACACTAAATCAAAATTTAAAGACGATTTAGTGAGCACATGTCAAGTTGATCGGCCAGTTAAATTGATCATTCTAAAGTGATCATTGGTGCTCCTTGAGTAAAGACTTATAAATGAAGCTTAATGCATGGCATCACACAGCTTATGATAGATTGGATTACTTTGAGGCTTTGTCTAGCTCTTTCAGTCTCAAATGCTGTCACAATATGGAAATTGAGCTTGCTTAACCTGGGTGTTGAATTCATGTCATTTTTAGCTCTAGATCAAAAGTTGAAGACGATTTAGTGCGGATATGTAAAGTTGATGCGCTGGATAAAATGATCATTCTAAACATATCATTATATCTCATTGAGAAAAGGTTTAAAAATGAAGCATAATGCATGGCATCATACAGTTTGGGATAGATTGGATTACTTGGGGGCTTTGTCGTAGCTATTTCTATCTTTACTTTTGTCACAATTTGGAAAATCGAGCTAGCTTATCATGGGCATTGAATTTGTGTCATTCTAAACTCTGAATCAAAAGTTAAAGACGATTTAGTGCAGACATGTCATGTTGATCGGCCAGTTAAATTGATCATTCAAAACTTATCACTAGTGCTGATTAAGAAAAGATTTTAAAATGAAGCATAATGCATGGCAACACGCATTTAGGGATAGATTGGATTATTTAAAGGCTTTGTCATAGCTATTTTGGTTTTAAAGTTTTTAACAATATAGCAAATTGAGCTAACTTAACGTGGGTGTTGGATTCGTGTCATTCTGAACACTAAATCAAAAGTTAAAGACGATTTAGTGCAGACATGTCAAGTTGATCGGCCAGTTAAATTGATTATACTGAAGTGATCATTGGTGCTCCTTGAGTAAAGGCTTATAAATGAAGCATAATGCATGGCATCATGCATTTTATGATATATTGGATTATTTTGACATTCATGACATTCTAAACTGATCATTGGTGCTCATTGAGCCAAAGTTTACAAATAAAGCATAATGCATGGAATAAAGCAGTTTGGGATAGATTGTATTACTTGAAAGCTTTTTTCATAGCTATTTCCATCTTAAATTTTGTCACAATATAGAAAATGGAGCTAGCGTAACGTGGGCACTGGATTCTTGTCATTTTGAACTCTGAATGAAAAGTTAAAGCCGATTTTGTGGGGACATGTCAAGTTGATCGGCCAGTTAAATTGATCATTCTAAACAGATCATTGGTGCTCATTGAGCAAAGGTTTATAAATGAAGCATAATGCATGGCATCATGTAGTTTGGGATAGATTGGGTTACTTGGATGCTTTCTCGTAGCTATGTCGGTCTTAAATTTTTGTCACAATATAGAAAATTGAGCTAGCTTAACGTGGGCTTTGGATTCGTGTTATTCTGAACACTAAATCAAAAGTTAAAGATGGTTTATTGCGGACTTGTCAAGTTCATAGGCCAGTTAAATTGATCATTCTAAACTGATCATTGGTGCTCATTGAGCCAAAGTTTACAAATAAAGCATAATGCATGGCATAAAGCAATTTGGGATATATTGGAATACTTGGAGGCTTTTTCATAGCTCTTTCAGTCTTAAATTTTGTCAAAATTTAGAAAAAATTTCTGTATTAACGTGGACGTTGAATTCGTGTCATTCTAAAATTTGAAACAAGAGTTTAAGACGATTTAGTGCAGATATTTCAAACTGATCGGTTAGTTAAATTGATCATTACAAACTGATCACTGGTGCTCATTAATAAAATGTTTACAAATGAAGCATAATGCATGAGATTACACAGTTTGGGATAGATTGTATCAGTTGGAGGATTTGTCCTAGCTATTTCGGGCTGAAAATTCGTCACAACATAGAAAATTGGTCTAGTTTAACGTGGGCTTTGGATTCGTGTTACTCTAAACACTAAATTAAAAGTTAAAGCCGATTTAGTGCGTACATGTCAAGTTGATTGGCTAGTTAAATTGATCATTTTAAAGTGATCATTAGTGCTCCTTGAGTAAAGGCTAATAAATGAAGCTTAATGCATGGCATCACACAGCTTATGTTAGATTGGATTACTTTTACGCTTTTTCTAGCTCTTTCAGTCTCAAATGTCGTCACAATATGGAAATTGAGGTAGTTTAACCTGGGTGTTGAATTCATGTCATTTTTAGCTCTAGATAAAAAGTTAAAGACGATTTAGTGCGGATATGTCAAGTTGATGAGCTGGATAAAATGATCATTCTAAACATATCATTATATCCCATTGAGCAAAGGTTTAAAAATGAAGCATAATGCATGGCATCATGCAGTTTGGGATAGATTGGATTACTTGGAGGCTTTGTCGTAGCTATTTCTATCTTAATTTTGTCAAAATATAGAAAATTGAGCTAGCTTAACATGGGCGTTGAATTTGTGTCACACTAAACTCTGAATCAAAAGTTAAATACAGTTTAGTGCGGAAATGTCAAGATGATTGGCCAGTTAAATTGATCATTCGAAACTTATCACTAGTGGTTATTAAGAAAAGATTTTAAAATGAAGCATAATGCATGGCAGCACGCATTGGGGGATAGATTGGATTATTTGGAGGCTTTGTCATAGCTATTTTGGTATTAAATTTTGTGACAATATACCAAACTGAGCTAACTTAACGTGGGTGTTGGATTCGTGTCATTCTGAACACTAAATCAAAAGTTAAAGACGATTTAGTGCGGACATGTCAAGTATATCAGACAGTTAAATTGATTATTCTAAAGTGATCATTGGTGCTCCTTTAGTAAAGGCTTATAAATGAAATATAATGCAAGGCATCACGCATTTTATGATAGATTGGATTACTTTGACATTCATGACATTCTAAACTGATCATTGGTGCTCATTGAGCAAAGGTTTACAAATGAAACAAAATGCATGGAATCATGCATTTTGGAATAGACTGGATTACTTGGAGCTTTGTCGTAGCTATTTTGGTCTTAAATTTTGTCAAAATATAGAAAACTGCGCTACCTTAACGTGGGCGTTGGATTCATGTCATTCTGAACTCTGAATCAAAAGTTGAAGACGATTTAGTGGGGACATGTCAAGTTGATAACCCAATTACATTGATCATTCGAAACTTATCAGTGGTGCTCATTAAGAAAAGGTTTAAAATGACGCATAATGCATGCCAGCACGCAGTTGGGGATCGATTTGATTATTTGGAGGCTTTGCCGTAGCAATTTTGGTCTTAAATTTTGTCACAATATAGAAAATTGACCTACCTTAACAGGGGCATTGGATTCTTGTCATTCTGAACTGGAAATCAAATGTTACGGATGATTTAGTGCGGACAGGTCAAGTTGGTCGGCCAGTCAAAATGATCAATCTAAATTGATCATTGGTGCTCTTTTAGTAAAGGCTTATAAATGAAGCATAATTTGTGGCATCACGCAATTTGCGATAGATTGGATTACTTGGAGGCTTTGTCGTAGCTATTTTGGTCTTAAGTTTCTTCACAATATAAAAAATATAGCTAGCTTAATGTGAGTTTTGGATTCGTGTCATTTTGAACACTAAATCAAAAGTTAAAGACGATGTAGTGCGTACATGTCAAGTTGATCGGCCAGTTAAATTGATCATTCTAAACTAATCATTGGTGCTCATTGAGAAAAGGTTTACAAATGAAGCATAATGGATGGCATCACGCAGTTTGGGATAGATTGGATTACTTGTAGGCTTTTTCAAAACTCTTTTGGTCATCAATTTTGTCAAAATATCCAAAATTGTGCTAGCTTAACGGGGACGATAAATTCATGTCATTCTAAACTCTGAATCAAAATTTAAAGACGATTTTTGTGCCGACATGTCAAACTGATCGGTCAGTTAAATTGATCATTCTAAATTGATCATTGGTGCTCATTGAGCAAATGTTTACAAATGAAGCAGAATGAATGACATCACGCAATTTTGGGATAGACTGTATTACTTGGAGACTTTATCCTAGCTATTTAGTCTTAAACTCTGTCACAACATAGAAAGGTTAGCTAGATTAACGTGGGCGTTGGATTCGGGTCCTTCTGAACACTAAATCAAAAGTTAAAGACGATTGCGGACATGTCAAGTTGATCGGCCAGTTAAATTGATCATTCTAAAGTGATCATTGGTGCTCTTTGAGAAAAGGCTTATAAATGTAGTATAATGCATGGTATCAAGCAGTTTGGGATAGATTGAATTACTTTGAGGCTTTGTCGCAGCTCTTGCACTCTCAAATGTCGTCACATTATGGAAAATTGAGCTAGTTTAACCTGGGAGTTGAATTCATCTCATTTTCAGCTCTAGATCAAAATTTAAAGATGATTTAGTGCGGATATGTCAAGATGATCATCTAGTTAAAATGATCATTATAAACTTATCATTGGTGCTCATTGAGCAAAGGTTTACAAATGAGGCATAATGCATGGCATCATGCAGTTTGGGATAGATTGGATTACTTGGAGGCTTTTTCGTAGCTATTTCATTCTTAAATTTGGTCACAATATAGAAAATTGAGCTAGCTTAACATGGGCGTTGAATTCGTGTAATTCTTAACACCAAATCAAAAATTAAACACGATTTAGTGCGGACATGTCAAGTTGATCGGCCAGTTAAATTGATCATTTGAAACCTATCACTAGTGCTTATTAAGAAAAGATTTTAAAATGAAGCATAATGCATGGCAGCACGCATTTGGGGATAGATTAGATTATTTGGAGGCTTTGTCCTAGCTATTTCGGTCTTAAATTTTTTAAAAATATAGCAAATTGAGCTAACTTAACGAGGGTGTTGGATTCCTGTCATTCTGAACACTAAATCAAAAGTTAAAGACGATTTAGTGCGGACATGTCAAGTTGATCCGCCAGTTAAATTGATTATTCTAAAGTGATCATTGGTCCTCCTTGAGTAAAGGCTTATAAATGAAGCATAATGCATGACATCACACATTTTATGATAGATTGGATTAATTTGACATTCATGACATGGGCGTTAGATTCATGTGATTCTCACCACCAAATGAAAAGTTAAAGAAGGTTTAGTGCGAGTATGTTATGTTGGTTGGCCAGTTAAATTGATCATTATCAACTGATCACTGATTCTCATTGAGCAAAGGTTTACAAATGAAGCATAATGCATGACATCATGCAGTTTAGGATAGAATGGATTACTTGGAGGCTTTAAATTTTGGCCCCAAATTTTGTCACAATAGAGAAAACTGAGCTATCTTAACATGGGCGTTGGATTCGTGTCATTCTGAATTCTGAATCAAAAGTTAAAGACGATTTAGTGCGACCATGTCAAGTTGATTGGCTAGTAAAATTGATCATTCTAAACTTGTCATTGGTGATCATTGCGCAAAGGTTTACAAATGAAACATAATGCATGGCATCACGAAGTTTGAGATAGATTGGATTACTTGGAGGCTTTGTCGTAGCTATTTTGGTCTTAAATTTTGTCACAATTTAGAAAATTGTGCTAGCTTAACGTGGGCTTTGGATTCGTGTCATTATTAACGCTAAATCAAAAGTTAAAGACAATTTAGTCCGAACATGTCAACTGGATCGGCTATTAAAGTGATCATTCTAAACTGGTCATTGGTGCTCATTCAGCGAAGGTTTACAAATGAAACATAATGCATGGCATCACGCAGTTTGGGATAGATTGGATTACTTGGAAGCTTTGTCATAGCTATTTTGGTCTTCATTTTTGTCACAATACTGAAAATTTTGCTAGTTTAACGTGGGCGTTGAATTCGTGTCATTCTAAACTGTGAATCAAAAATAAAAAACGATTTGGTGCGGACATGTCAAACTTCTCCGCCAGTTAAATTGATCATTCCAAACTGATCACTAGTGCTGATTGAGCAAAGGTTTACAAAAGTAGCATAATGCATGACCCCACACAGGTTGGATAGATTGGATTACTTTTAGGGTTTGTCTTAGCTATATCGGTGTTAAATTTTGTCACAATAGACAAAATGTAGCTAGCTTAACGTGGGCATTGGATTCGTGTCATTCTTAACTCTGAAACAAAAATTAAAGAGGATACAGTGCAGATATGTCATACTGATCGTCCTGTTCAATAGACCATTTTAAACTGATCATTGTTGCTCATTGAGCAAAGGTTTACAAATGAAGCATGATGCATGGCATTACGATATTTGAGATAGATTGGATTACTTGGAGACTTTGTCGTAGCTATTTTGGTCTTAAATTATGTCACAATATAGAAAATTTAGCTACCTTAACTTGGGCGTTGGATTCGTGTCATTCTGAACATTAAAATAAAAAGTTCAGGACAATTTAGTGCGAACATGTGATGTTGATCAGGCAGTGAAATTATTCATTCTGAACTGATAATTGGTGCTCATTGAGTAAAGGTTTAAAAAGGAAACATAATGAATGGCAACATTTAGTTTCAGATAGATTGGGTTACGTAGGCTTTGTCGTAGCTATCTCAGTCTTAAATTTTGTCGCAATATAGAAAATTGAGCTAGTTTAACGTGGGCGTTGTCATTCTGAACTTTGAATCAAAAGTTAAAAAAAATTGGTAAGGACATGTCAAACTGCTCGGCCAGTTAAATTGATCATTCCAAACTTATCACTAGTGCTCATTGAGCAAAGGTTTACAAATGAAGAATAATGCATGGAATCACGCAGTTTGGGATAGATTGGATTACTTGGAGGCTTTGTTATAGCTATTTTGGTCTTAAATTTTGTCACAATATAAAAAATTGAGCTAGCTTAACGTGGGCTTTGGATACGTGTCATTCTGAACTCTAAATCAAAAGTTTAAAACAATTTAGTGCGGAAACGTCAAACTGATCGGCCAGTTAAATAGATCATTCAAAACTGATCATTGTTTCTAATTAAGCAAAGGTTTACAAATGAAGCATAATGCATGGCATGACGCAGCTTGGGATAGATTGGATTAATTGTAGGCTTTGTCATAGCTATTATGGTCTTAAATTTTATAACAATATAGAAAATTGTGCTAGTTTAATGTGGGCGTTGGATTCGTGTCATCCTGAACATTAAATAAAAAGTTAAAGACGATTTAGTGTGAACATGTCATTTTGATCGGCAAGTGAAATTAATTATTGTTAACTGATCATTTGTGCTCACGGAGAAAATTTTTAAAAATGAAACATGCTTGCCATCACTTAGTTTGGGATAGATTGGATTACTTGAAGGGTTTGTTGTAGCTATATCGGTGTTATATTTTGTCACAATGGAGAAAATGGAGCAAGCTTAACGTGGACGTTTGATTCGTGCCATTCGGAACTCTGAATAAAAAGTTAGAGGATTTAGTGTGTATATGTCACACTGATCGACTAGTTAAATAGATCATTCTAAACTGATCACTACTGCTCATTGAGCAAAGGTTTACAAATGAAGCATAATGCATGGCATCACGCAATTCGGGATAGATTGGATTACTTGGACGCTTTGTCGTAGCTGTTTTGGTCTTAAATTATGTCACAATATAGAAAATTGAGCTAGTTTAACGTGGGCGTTGGATTCCTGTCATTCTGAACACGAAATCAAAAGTTAAAGATGATTAAGTGTGAACATGTCAAGTCTATCGGCCAGTTAAATTGATCATTCTACACTAATCACTGGTGCTCATTGAGCAAAATTTTACAAATGAAACATAATGCACGTCATCACGTAGTTTGGGATAGATTCAATTATTCAGAGGGTTTGTCGTAGCTATTTCGTTCTTAAATTCTGTCGCAATATAGAAAATTGAGCTAGTTTAACGTGGGCGTTGGATTTGTGTCATTCTGAACTTTGAATCAAAAGTTAAAAACAATTTAGTGCGGACATGTCAAACTGCTCGGCAATTTAAAGTGAGCATCCAAAGTGATCACTGGTGCTGATTGAGCTAAGGTTTACAAATGAAGCATAATGATAGCGTCACGTAGTTTGGGATAGATTGGATTACTTGAAGGGTTTGTCGTACCTATATCGGTGTTATATTTTGTCACAATATTGAAAATGGAGCAAGCTTAACGTGGACGTTCGATTCGTGTCATTCTGAACTCTGAATCAAAAGTTAAAGAGGATTTAGTGTGTATATGTAAAATTGATCGGCTAGTTAAATAGATCATTCTAAACTGATCACTACTGCTCATTGAGCAAAGGTTTACAAATGAAGCATAATGCATGGCATCACACACTTCGGGATAGATGGGATTACTTGGACGCTTTGTCATAGCTGTTTTGGTCTTAAATTTTGCCACAATATAGAAAATTGAGCTAGCTTAACGTGGGCGTTGGATTCGTGTCATTCTGAACACTAAATCAAAAGTTAAAGATGATTTAGTGTGAACATGTCAAGTCTATCGGCCAGTTAAATTGATCAATCTACACTGATCACTGGTGTTCATTGAGCAAAAGTTTACAAATGAAACATAATGCATGTCATCACGTAATTTGGGATAGATTCAATTATTCAGAGGGTTTGTCGTAGCTATTTTGTTCTTAAATTCTGTCGCACTATAGAAAATTGAGCTTGTTTAACGTGGCCGTTGGATTTGTGTCATTCTGAACTTTGAATCAAGAGTTAAAAACAATTTAGTGCGGACATGTCAAACTGCTCGGCAATTTAAATTGAGCATCAAAAGTGATCACTGGTGGTCATTGAGCAAAGGTTTACAAATGAAGCATAATGCATAGCATCACGTAGTTTGGGATAGATTGGATTACTTGGAGGTTTTTTCGTAGCTATTTTGATCTTAAATTTTGTCACAATATAGAAAATTTAGCTATATTTACGTGGGCGTTGGATTCGTGTCATTCTGAGCAATTAATCAAAAGTTAAAGACGATTTAGTGCACACACGTCAAGTCTATCAGCCAGTTAAAATGATCATTACAAACTTATCATTGGAGCTCATTGAGCAAAAGTTTACAAATGAAACATAATGCATGGCATCACATAGTTTGGGATAGATTGGATTTCTTAGAGGCTTTGTCATAGCTATTTTGGTCTTAAATTTTGTCGCAATATAGAAAATTAAGGTAGCTTAACGTGAGCGTTGGATTCGTGTCATTCGGAATTTTGAATCAAAAGTTAAAAACAATTTAGTGCGGACATGTAATTTAGTGCGGACATGTCAAACTGGTAGGCCAATTAAATTGATGATTCCAAACTCATCGCTGGTGCTCATTGACCAAAGGTTTACAAATGAAGCACAATGCATGGCATCACACAGTCTGGGATAGATTGGATTACTTGGAGTCTTTGCCGTAGCAATGTCGGTCTGAAATTTTTTCACAATATAGAAAATTGAGCTCGTTTAACGTGGGTGCTAAATTCGTGTCATTCTAAACTCAGAATCAGAAGTTAAAGACGATTTAGTGCGGAAATTTCAAACTGCTCGGCCAGTTAAATTGATCATTCCAAACTGATCACTGGTGCTGATTGAGCAAAGGTTTACTAATGAAGAATAATGCATGACACCACGCAGGTTGAGATAGATTGCATTACTTGGAGGGTTTGTCGTAGCTATATCGGTATTAAATTTTGTCACAATAGAGAAAATGGAGCTAGGCTAATGTGGGCTTTGGATTTGTGTCATTCTACCCTCTGAATCAAAAGTGAAAGAGGATTTAGTGTGGATATGTTAAACTGATCGGCTAGTTAAATAGATCATTCTAAACTGATCACTCTAGCTCATTGAACGAAAGTTTACAAATGAATCATAATGCATGGCATGACGCAGTTTGGGATTGATTGGATTATTTGGAGGCTTTGTCGTAGCTATTTTGTCTTAAATTTTGTTACAATACTGAAAATTTAGCTAGCTTAACGTGGACGTTGGATTCGTGTCATTCTGAACATTAAATAAAAAGTTAAGGATGATTTAGTGCGAATGTGTCATGTTGATTGGCCGGTGAAATTATTCATTCTGAACTGATCATTGGTGCTCATTGAGCAAAGGTTTAAAAATGAAACATAATGCATGTCATCACTTCGTTTCGGATAGATTGGATTACTTAGAGGCTTTGTCGTACCTATTTTGGTATTAAATTTTGTCACAATATCGAAAATTCAGCTAGCTTAACGTAGGTGTTGGATTCGTGTCATTCTGAACTCTAAAAAAAATGTTAAAGTTGATTTAATGTGGACATGTCAAACTGATCGACTAGTTAAATAGATCATTCTAAACTGATCACTGTTGGTATTTAAGCAAAGATTTACATATGAATCATAATGCATGGCATCACGCCTTTTTCGTAGCTATTTTGGTCTTAAATTTTGTCACAATATAGAAAATTGAGCTAGCTTAACGTGTGCATTGGATTCGTGTTACTCTAAACCCTATCATTAGTTAAAGATGATTTTGTACGAACATGTCAAGTCTATCGGCATGTTAAATTGATCATTCTACGCTGATCATTGGTGCTCATTGAGCAAAAGTTTACAAATGAAACATAATGCATTGCATCACGTAGTTTTCGATAGATTGGGTTACTTAGAGGCTTTGTCGTACCTATTTCGGTCTTAAATTTTGACGCCATATAAAAATTGAGCTAGCTTAACGTGGGTGTTGGATTCGTGTCATTTTAAACTTTGAAACAAATGTTAAAAAAAATTTAGTGCGGACATGTCAAACTTCTCGGGCAGTTAAATTGATCATTCCAAACTGATCACTAGTGCTCATTGAGCAAACATTTACAAATGAAGCATAATGCATGGCATCACATAGTTTGGGATAGATTGGACTAGTTAGAGGCTTTGTCATAGCTATTTTGGTCTTAAGTTTTGTCACAATATAGAAAATTGAGCTAGATTAATGTGGGCATTGGATTCGTGTCATTCTGTACATTTAATAAAAAGTTAAAGACGATTTAGTGCGAACAAGTTATGTTGATCGGCCTGTGAAATTAATCATTCTTAACTGATCATAGGTGCTCATTGCGAGAAGGTTTAAAAATGAAACATAATGCACGACATCACTTATTTTGGGATAGATTGGATTACTTAGAGGCTTTGTCGTAGCTATTTCGGTCTTAAATTTTGTCACAATATAGAAACTTGAGCTAGGTTAACCTGGGCCTTGGATTCGTGTCATTCCGAACTCTAAAGCAAAAGTTAAAGACGATTTACTGCGGACATGTCAAATTGATCGGCCAGTTAAATAGATCATTATAAACTGATCAATGTTGCTAATTAAGTAAAGGTGAACAAATGAAGCATAATGCATGACATCACGCAGTTTGGGATAGATTGGATTACTTGGAGGCTTTGTCATAGCTATTTAGGTCTTTAATTTTGTCACAATACAAAAAATTGAGCTAGCTTAACGTGGGCGTTGGATTCGTGTCATTCGGATCAGTAAATCCAAAGTTAAAGAGGATTTAGTACGAATATGTCAAGTCTATCGGCCTGTTAAATTGATCATTTTACACTGTTCTTTGCTGCTCGTTGAGCAAAAGCTTACAAATGAAACATAATGTGTGGCATCACGTAATTTTGGATATATGGGATAATTTGGAGGCTTTGTCGTAGCTATTTCGGTCCTAAATTTTGTTGCAATATTGAAAATTAAGCTAGTTTAACATGGGCATTGGATTCGTGTCATTCTGAATTTTGAATTAAAAGTTAAAAACAATTTAGTGCGGACATGACGAACTGCTCGGCCAGCTAAATTGATCATCTAAAGTGATCACTGGTGCTCATCCAACCCCCACGTTAAGCTAGTTCAATTTTCTATATTGTGACAAAATTTAAGACAAAAATAGCTACGACAAAGCCTCCAAGTAAACCAATCTATCCCCAACTGCATGATGCCATGCATTATGCTTCATTTGTAAACCTTTTCTTAATGAGCACCAGTGATAAGTTTCGATTGATCAATTTAACTGGCCGATCAAATTGGCGTGTCCGCACTAAACCGTATTTAATTTTTGATTCAGAGTTTAGAATGAAAGGAATCCAACACCTACATTAACCTAACTCGATTTTGTATATTGTGACAAAAGTTTATACCGAAATAGCTACAACAAATGCCTCCAAGTAATCCAATCTATCACAAATTGCGTGATGCCTTGCATTATGCTTCCTGTGTAAGCCTTTTCTCAATGAGCATCCATGATCAATTTAGAATGATCATTTTAACTACCTGATAACCTTGACATGTCCACACTAAATCTTCTTTAACTTTTGAGTGAGAATTCCGAATGACACAAATCCAACGTCCACGTAAAACAAGCTCAAATTTCTATATTGTGACAAAAATTTAAGACCGAAATTGCTACGACAAAGCCTCCAGTTAATCCAATATATCCCAAACTGCATGATGCCATGCATTATGTTTCTTTTGTAAACCTTTGCTCAATGGGCACCAATGATCAGTTTAGAATGATCAGTTTAAGTAATCAATCTACTTGCGATGTCCGAACCAAATCGTCTTTCACTTTGGATTTTGTGATCAGAATGACACGAATCCACTGACACGAGTCCACTGCCCACGTTAAGCTAACTCAAATTTCTATACTGTGACAAACTTTAAGACCAAAATACCTATGAGAAAGCCTCTAAGTAATCCAAATCTGTCCCGAAATGTGTGATGTCATGCATTATGATTCATTTGTAAACCTTTGCACAATGAGCACCAGTGATCAGTTTAGAATGATCAATTTAACTGGCCGATCAAATTGAGATGTTGGCACTAAATGGTCTTTCACTTTTGATTTAGTGTTATAATGACATGACTCCAACGCCCACGTTAAGCGAACTCAATTTTCTATATTGTATCAAAATTTAATACCGAAGTAGCTATGAGAAAGCCTCCAAGTAATCCAATCTATCTCTAACTGTGTGATGTCATGCATTAGGCTTCATTTGTAAACCTTTGCACAATTAGCACCAGTGATCAATTTTGAATGATCAATTTCACATGTCCGCACTAAGTCGTCTTTAACTTTTGATTCATAGTTCAGAATAACACGAATCCAACGCCCATGTTAAGCTAGTTCAATTTTCTATATTGTGACAAAATTTAAGATTAAAGCCTCCAAGTAATGCAATCTATCACAAACTTCGTGATGCCATGCATTATGTTTCATTTGTTAACCTTTGCTTAATGAGCACCAGTGATCAGTTTAAAATGATTATTTTTACTAGCCGATCAACTTGAGATGTCCGCACTAAATCTTCTTTAACTTTTGATTTAGTGTTCAGAATGACATGAATTCAAGGCCCACGTTAAGGTAGCTCAATTTTCTATATTGAGACATAATTGAAAACCGAAATAGCTACGACAAAGCCACCAATTAATTAAATCTATCCCAAACTATGTGATGAAATACATTATGTTTCATTTGTAAACCTTTGCTAAATGAGCACCAATGATCAATATAGAATGATCAATTTAACTGGCCGATCAATTTGAGATGTCGGCACTAAATCGTCTTTAATACAAGTCTCGATGGAGCTTCGTCCGTCGGTAATTCCCGACAGATTAGCGATAACGCATCCGTGAGAATTAACCAAACATTTGAAAAAAATATTTAATAATTGTTTTTTTAAATTTGTAAATAAAATTTTAAATTATTAAGTTTAATAAATATTTTTTAAATATTTAATGAAAATATTTAAACAATTAATTAAAAATAATATTTCAAATTGAAAATATAATAATTATTAAATTTTAACTGTTTTAAATTTAAAATCTACAAATTACATCAGAAGAGGAGCTGAAGGAGGAAAAAATTCAACCGGATAATCCGGAAATTTGATTTTCATAAAATCTACAAACTATTTCAGCCTGCTCATCTCTATCTCCATAGTCGCCATTTTTTATTTAAGTTGAGCGTTTTCCTCATTTCCAGCCCAAGATGTTGCACCACAGGTATCTACAACTCTATGGAGTCCTGGATGGCGACCCTTCGAAAATGGTATTTCATGTAAAATATTTAAAAATATTATTAGAAAAATATTATAATATTAAATATAAAAATAAATTAAAAGAGAAATCAAACTTACATTAAGAACCAGACGGTTAATCTTAGAACGAGGCAATTCAGCGACCAAATATTAAGAACCAACTTGATACTGCTAAAATATTACTTTTTTTCTTTTTCACTCTTTCGATGATCTCACTAACGAGAGCATTTTGGATGCAACCAGACTTTGTTTTTTTGTGGACAGCCACGAGATGTTGCAAATGATTTGGAGGCACTCCAAATTTTGGATATCGTCTCTAGTAAGTGATCTTGTACATAAATTTCAGAAAAAGCACCAATCCCTTCATAAAAAAAATTAATATCATATAATATATAAAATTATGATTAATTATATATAAAATAATGTAAACGTACCTGCAATTTCTCTGTGGAAGTTTTTAGGTAGAAGACCGCTAAATGCAAATGGAAATAGTCTTTCCATGACAACATGACAATCATGACTTTTCATCCCTGAAAATTTGCCTTCAATTGTATCGATACAATTATGAAGATTAGATGCGTATCCGTCTCGAAATTGGGCACAATGCTTAATCCACTCAAAGAACTCATCTTTTGCATGCGCATCCAACCGGAATACGGGAGACATTGATTTTCCATTTGACATTACATGTAGTTCCCTGCGGGAACAAATATCCTTCAAATCCAATCTGACTTTCAAATTATCTTTTGTGTTTTCCTTGCAAATTTAGAACGGTATTCATTATGTTATCGAAAAAATTCTTCTCAATTTGCATAACATCTAGATTATGGCGTAACAAATGGTCCTTCTAATATGGTAAATCCCTAAAACTACTCTTCTTGTGCCAATTATGGTATTCGCCACAACCATCAACAAGGTAATGTCTGTTACCTCCACAGGAAACCATTCTCTCAACACCAAAATCTATAAGTTGAGTCATCATATTATTCCCGTCAAGCATAGGAGGTGGACCATCAAAATTTTATTTGTTTTTCCTAAACAATGTCTTGCTCCGGTGATACGAATGATCTTGTGGTAGAATTCGACGATAACAATCGAACCAAATAGTCTTTCGTCCGTGTTTCAGTTGGAACGCATCAGTATTATCTTGACAATATGGGCATGCTAATTTTCCATGCGTCGACCATCCTGATAATATACCATATGCTGGAAAATCACTTATTTTCCACGTTAGTACTGCTCACATCAAGAAGTTATGTTGGTTGGAAACATCGGATTCTTCAACACCATTTTCCCATAACATTTTTAACTCAGTAATTAGTGGCTGCAAGAAAATATCAAGCGATCTCTTAGGATGCTCTGGACCGGGGATGAGAATTGTTAGAAACAAAAACTCTCGTTTTATGCACAACGAAGGAAGAAAATTATAAGGTGTCAGGATAACTGGCCACGATGAATATTGACTCCCATGCTTCCCAAACGGGTTGGATGACAAAATCGACACTTCATACGGTTTTTTATCATTTCTCCAATAGATCTTGCAATTTTCAATACCTACATCGATTATCTGATACGATAATCCAAGACAAGATACAAGTTTTTGAACCTCGTAATATGAAGCAAGTGCAATATTATCTTTAGGTAATATATCTTTGACAAAATCAGAAATCACATTCACACAATCTTCAGCCAAGTTGAAATCTGTCTTTATCGTCATCGACCTGCTTGCAGCAGATAAATGTGATAATCCATCTCTACATCCTTTATACAAAGGCTGCTTTGATGCATACTAAAATATCAAAAAATGTGGCTTCCAAATTAGGTTCCTCTATTCTACTCCTATCTTCAATGTACGATGCTCTTTGTTCCAAAACGCATAATTCACCATATGAACAGTACTTCCGTTAATATCAACTTCTGATGGCGGTTCCTCTATCCTAATATTAGTACTATCTAATGTTTTTGAAGTAATACCATAATATTGCATCATTGCATCAGTTTCTCCAAGTGAATACCAAATTTTGTAACCCAGCATAAATCCAGTCCTATACAAATGATTACATACTTCTCTAATAAAGATTAATCTATGATTTCGACATATAATGCACGGACAATACATTTTACCATATTCCGATGTCGCTATTGTTTGATGAAAATGTCATGAATTCCTCAACACCATACGCAAATTCATCCGTCAATTCCCTCGTAGTTGAATCATACCAAGGTTTATCCATACACGATCGAAAATAATCATAAGAACCTTAAGAAGATATTTTGTTAAGACTTTTTGTTCTGATGAAATTGTGAAGGACCAGATCGTATTTAAAATAGAAATTAGAAGATTATCACGAAATTTTAACAGATTATTACAAATTTTTAACAGATAATCACGAATTTTTAACAAATTATTCTAAAGAATATCGACTTTGCCAACGGATTTCCGATGGTTTCCGACCACATACAGACATCTCCGATGACCTACCGACGACCCTTTAGGTTTACAGTTCGGTCAAACAAACAACCGCAAAAAATAGGACTTTTTTGGAAAGTCATCGGAAATACTGATGTATTTCGGATGACATTTTGATTTATTCAAAAAAACATTATGTGGAATCGGTCAACCGATATATCACCGATGTATTACCGATGAATGTTGTAAAATGGAATCCGTCGGTAAGTAGTAGGTTACCGGCGTTATTTATTTCGTCGCAACTTACCTACGGTTTAGCGAGGAGGACCCGGTGCCTTTGATGTTGTCGGTAACTAGACGGAGATCCATCGGGTTTTAACATGGATTTCCTTACAGTGGTGCAGGCGTCGGGATTTACCGACAGATTACCGATGATTTTGCTTTGCTCAGGAAGCAGTCGGAAAACCATCGACTAACCATTGGAATATTCCAACAATAATATTGCAGTTGGAAAAGCCGTCGGAAATAGTAATGTTTTCTTGTAGTGGATGTCCACACTAAATCGTTTTTAACTTTTGATTTAGTGTTCAAAATGACATGAATCCAAGGCCCACGTTAAGGTAGCTCAATTTTATATATTGGTACAAAATTTAAAACCAAAATAGCTACGACAAAACTACCAAGTAATCCAATCTATACCAAACTATGTCATGAAATGTATTACGTTTCATTTGTAAACCTTTGCTTAATGAGCACCAATGATTAATTTTGAACGATCAAACTAACTGGCCGATAAACATTAGATGTCTGCACCAAAATTGCCTTTAAATTTTGATTTAGTGTTCAGAATGACACGAATCCAATGTCCACGTTAAGGTAGCTCAATTTTATATATTGGGACAAAATTTAATACCAAAATAGCTACGAAAAAGCCACCAAGTAATCCGATCTATCCAAAACTAAGATAGCTCAATTTTAAATATTGGGACAAAATTTAAGAACAAAATAGCTACGAAAAAGCCACCAAGTAATCCAATCTATCCCCAACTATGTGATGAAATGCATGATGTTTCATTTGCAAAACTTTGCACACTGAGCACCAGTGATTAGTTTAGAATGATCAATTTAACTAGCCGATCAATTTGACATACCCGCACTAAATCATTTTTAACTTTTGATTCAGAGTTCCGAAGGACACGAATCCAACGGCCTCGTTAAGCAAGCTCAATTTTCTGTATTGTGACAAAATTTAGTATCAAAATAGGTACGACAAAGCCTCCAAGTAATCCAATCTATCCCAAACTCTGTGATGTCATGCATTAAGATTTATTTGTACACCTTAGCTCAATGAGCACCAAAGATTAGTTTAGAATGATCAATTTAACTCACCGATCAACTTGACATGTCTGCACTAAATCTTTTTTAACTTTTGATTCAGAGTTGAGAATGAAACAAACCCAAAGCCCACGTTAAGCTAGCTCAATTTTCTATATATTGACAAAATTTAAGACCGAAATAGATACGACAAATCCTCCAATTAATCCAGTCTATCCCAAACTACGTGATACCATGTATTATGCTTCATTTGATCACCAATGATCAGTTTAGAAGGATCAATTTAACTGGCCTATCAACTTGATATCTCCGTACTAAATAGTCTTTAACTTTTGATTCATAGTTCAGAATGACACGAATCTAACGCCCACGTTAAGCGAACTCATTTTTCTATATTGTGAAAAAAAATTAAGACTGAAATAGCTAACACAAAGCCTCCAAGTAATCCAGTATATCCCAAACTGTGGGATTCCATGCATTATGCTTATTATGTAAACCTTTGCGCAACTAAGCACCAATGATAACTTTAGATTGATCAATTTAAGTGGCCGATCAACTTGACATGTCCGCATTAAATCATCTTTCACTTTTAATCCAGAGTTCAAAATGACACAAATCCAATGCCCACGTAAATTTAGCTCAATTTTCTATATTATTACAAAACATAAGACCAAAATAGCTATGAAAAAGCCACCACGTAATCCAATCTATCCCAACCTATGTGATGAAATGCATTATGTTTCATTTGTAAACCTTTGTTCAATGAGCACTAATGATCTGTTTAGAACGATCAATTTAACTGGCCGATCAACTTGAGATGTCTACACTAAATCGCCTTTAACTTTTGATTTAGTGTTCAGAGTGACATGAATCCAAGGGCCACGTTAAGCTAGCTCAATTTTATATATTGGGTCACAATTTAAGACCAAAATAGCTATGACAAAGCCACCAAGTAATCCAATCTATCCCAAACTATGTGATGAAATGCATTATGTTTCATATGTAAACCTTTGCTCAATGAGCACCAATGATCAATATAGAATAATCAATTTAACTGGCCGATCAACTTGAAAAGTTGGCACTAAATCTTCTTTAACTTTTGATTTATTGTTCAGAATGACACGAATCCAGCGCCCACGTTAAGCTAGCTCAATCTTCTATACTGTGACAAAATTTAAACCAAAATAACTACAAAAAACCTGCAAGTAATCAAATCTACCCCAAACTGCGTGATTCCATGCATTATGTTTCATTTGTAAAACTTTGTTCAATGAGCACCAGTGATCAAATTACAATGATACATTTAACTGGCCGATCAACTTGAGATTTCCGCATTAAATCGTCTTTAAATTTTGGTTTAGTGTTTAGAATGACACGAATTCAAGGCCCACATTAAGGTATCTCAATTTTATATATTGGGACAAAATGTAAGACATAAATAGCTATGACAAAGCCACCAAGTAATCCAATCTATCCTAAACTATGTGATGAAATGTTTTACGTTTCATTTGTATACCTTTGCTCAATGAGCACCAATGATCAGTTTAGAACGGTCAATTTAACTGGCCTATAAACATTGGATGTCTACACTAAATCGCCTTTAACTTTTGATTTAGTGTTCAAAATGACACTAATCCAATGCCCACGTTAAGGTAGCTCAATTTTATATATTGGGACAAAATTTAAGACCAAAATACCTACAAAAATCCACCAAGTAATTCAATCTATCCGAAACTATGGTAGCTCGATTTAATATATTGGAACAAAATTTAAGACCGAAAAAGCTACGAAAAAGCCACAAAGTAATCCAATCTATCCTAAACTATGTGATGAAATGCATTATGTTTCATTTGTAAACCTTTGCGCAATTAGCACCAATGATCAGTATAGAATGATCAATTTAACTGGCCATTCAACTTGAGATGTCGGCACTAAATCATCTTTAAGTTTTGATTTAGTGTTCAGAATGACACGAATCCACACCCACGTTAGGCTAGGTCAATTTCCCATATTGTGACAGATCACAATATCTACGACAAAACCTCCAAGTAATCCAATCTACTCCAAACTGCGTGATGACATGCATTATACTTCATTTGTAAACCTTTGCTCAATGAGTACCATTGATCAGTTTAAAATGATCAATTTAACTCGTCGATCAACTTGACATGTCTACATTTAATCTTTTTTAAATTTTGATTCACCGTTGAAACTGAAACAAATCCAAAGCCCACGTTAAGGTAGCTCAATTTTCTATATTGTGAAAACTTTAAGACCGAAATAGCTACGACAAAGCCTCCAAGTAACCCAATCTATCCCAAACTACATGATGCCATGCATTATGTTTCATTTGTAAACCTTTGCTTAATGAGCCTCAGTGATCCGTTTAGTGATCAATTTAACTGGTCAATCAACTTGAGAAGCCTGCACTAAATTTTCTTCCACTTTTGATTTAGTGTTCAGATGACACGAATCCAACGCCCACGTTAAACTAACTCAATTTTCTATATTGTGACAATATTTTAGACCAAAATGGCTATGAGAAAGCCTCCAAGTAAATCCAATCTTTCCGAAACTGCGTGATGCCATGTATTATGCTTCATTTTTAAACCTTTGCTAAATGTTCACGATTGATTAGTTTAGAATGATCAATTTAACCGGATGATCAACTTGAAATGTTTGCACTAAATAGTCTTTAACTATTGATTCATAGTTCAGAATGACACGAACTAATGCCAACGTTAAGCTAACTCAATTTTCTATATTATGAATAAATTTATGAATCAAAAGTCTCCAAGTAATTCAGTATACCCCAAACTGTGGGATACCATGCATTATGCGTATTTTGTAAACCTTTGCTCAACTAAACACCAATGATCAGTTTAGAATGATCAATTTAACTGGCCAATCAACTTTACATGTCCGCACTAAATGATCTTTGACTTTTAATCCAGAGTTCAAAATGACAAACATCTAGTCCCCACGTTAAGGTAGCTCAATTTTCAATATTATTTCAAAATTTAAGACCGAAATAGCTACGAAAAAACCTCCAAGTAATCCAATCTACCCCAAACTGTGTGATGCTATGCATTATGCTTCATTTGTAAAACTTTGCTCAATGAGCACCAGTGATCAGATTACAATGATAAATTTAACTGGCCGATCAACTTGAGATGTCCACACTGAATCATCTTTAAATTTTGGTTTAGTGTTCAGAATGACACGAATCCAAGGCCCACGTTAAGGTACCTCAATTTTATATATTGGGAAAAAATGTAAGACATAAATAGCTATGACAAAGCCACCAAGTAATCCAATCTATCCCAAACTATGTGATGAAATGCATTATGTTTCATTTGTAAACCTTTGCTCAATAAGCACCAATGATCACTATAGAATGATCAATTTAATTGGTCAATCAACTTGAGATGTCGGCTCTAAATCGTCTTTAACTTTTGATTTAGTGTTAAGAATGACACGAATCCAGCGCCCACGTTAAGCTAGCTAAATTTTCTATACTAGGACAAAATTTAAGACCGAAATAGCTACGACAAAGTCACCACGTAATCCAATCTATCCCAAACTATGTGATGAAATGCATTATGTTTCATTTGTAAACCTTTGATCAATGAGCACCAATGATCAGTATCGAATGATCAATTTAACAGGCCGATCAACTTGAGATGTCGGCACTAAATCGTCTTTAACATTTGATTTAGTGTTCAGAAAGACACGAATCTAGCCCCCATGTTAAGTTATATCAATTTTCTATATTGTGACAAAACTTAAATCCAAAGAGCTATGACAAAGCCTCCAAGTAATCCAATCTACCCCAAACTGCGTTATGCCATATGCTTCATTTGTAAACATTTGCTCATTGAGCACGAATGATCAGTTTAGAATGACCAATTAAACTGGCCGATCAACTTGACATGTCCAAACTAAATCGTCTTTAACTTTTGATTCACAGTTCAGAATGACACAAATTCAACGCCCACATTAAGCTAGCTGAAGTTTCTATATTGTGACAAAACTTAAGACCGACATAGCTATGACAAAGCCTCAAAGTAATCCAATCTATCCCAAACTGCTAATGCCATGCATTATATTTCATTTGTAAACCTTTGTTCAATGAGCACCAATAATCTGTTTAGAACGATCAATTTAACTGGCCGATCAACTTGAGATGTCTACACTAAATCGCCTTTAACTTTTGATTTAGTGTTCAGTGTGACATGAATCCAAGGGCCACGTTAAGCTAGCTCAATTTTATATATTGGGACATAATTTAAGACCGAAATAGCTATGACAAAGCCACCAAGTAATCCAATCTATCCCAAACTATGTGATGAAATTCATTATGTTTCATTTGTAAACCTTTGCTCAATGAGCACCAATGATCAGTATAGAATGATCAATTTAACTGGCCGATCAACTTGAAAAGTTGGCACTAAATCTTCTTTAACTTTTAATTTATTGTTCAGAATGACACGAATCCAGTGCCCACGTTAAGCAAGCTCAATCTTCTATATTGTGACAAAATTTAAAACCAATATAGCTACGAAAAAACCTGCAAGTAATCCAATCTATCGTAAACTGCGTGATGCCATGCATTATGTTTCATTTGTAAAACTTTGTTCAATGAGCACCAGTGATCAAATTACAATGATACATTTAACTGGCCGATCAACTTGAGATTTTTGCGCTAAATCGTCTTTAAATTTGGGTTTAGTGTTTAGAATGACACAAATCCAAGGCCCACGTTTAGGTATCTCAATTTTATATATTGGGACAAAATGTTTAGAATGACACGAATCCAAGGCCCACGTTAAGGTAGCTCAATTTTATATATTGGTACAAAATTTAAAACCAAAATAGCTACGACAAAACTACCAAGTAATCCAATCTATCCCAAACTATGTGATGAAATGTTTTACGTTTCATTTGTAAACCTTTGCTCAATGAACACCAATGATCAGTTTAGAACGATCAATTTAACTGGCCGATAAACATTAGATGTCTACACTAAATCGCCTTTAACTTTTGATTTAGTGTTCAGAATGATATGAATCCAATGCTTACGTTAAGGTAGCTCAATTTTATATATTGGGACAAAATTTAAGACCAAAATACCTACAAAAAAGCCACCAAGTAATCCAATCTATCCCAAACTAAGGTAGCTCGATTTAATATATTGGAACAAAATTTAAGACTGAAAAAGCTACGAAAAAGCCACAAAGAAATCCAATCTATTCCAAACTATGTGATGAAATGCATTATGTTTCATTTGTAAACCATTGCGCAATTAGCACCAATGATCAGTATAGAATGATCAATTTAACTGGCCATTCAACTTGAGATGTCGGCACTAAATCATCTTTAAGTTTTGATTTAGTGTTCAGAACGACACGAATCCACACCCACGTTAGGCTAGGTCAATTTCCTAAATTGTGACAAAATTTAAGATCACAATATCTACGACAAAACCTCCAAGTAATCCAATCTACCCCAAACTGCGTGATGACATGCATTATACTTCATTTGTAAACCTTTGCTCAATGAGTACCAATGATCAGTTTAAAATGATCAATTTAACTCGCCGATCAACTTGACATGTCTGCATTTAATCTTTTTTAACTTTTGATTCAGCGTTGAAAATGAAACAAATCCAAAGCCCACGTTAAGGTAGCTCAATTTTCTAAATTGTGAAAAAATTTAAGGCCAAAATAGCTACGACAAAGCCTCCAAGTAACCCAATCTATCCCAAACTACGTGATGCCATGCATTATGTTTCATTTGTAAACCTTTGCTTAATGAGCCTCAGTGATCTGTTTAGTGATCAATTTAACTGGCCAATCAACTTGAGATGCCTGCACTAAATCGTCTTCCACTCTTGATTTAGTTTTCAGATGACACGAATCCAACGCCCACGTTAAAGTAACTCAATTTTCTATATTGTGACAACATTTAAGACCAAAATGGCTATGAGAAAGCCTCCAAGTAATCCAATCCATCCCAAACTGGGTGATGCCAAACATTATGCTTCATTTGTAAACCTTTGCACATTGAGCACTAGTATCGTTTAGAATGATCAATTTAACTGGCCGATCAGTTTGACATGTCTGAACTAAATCATCTTTAACTTTTGATTCAGAGTTCAGAATAACACGAATATAACGACCACGGTAAGCTAGCTCAATTTTCTATAGTGTAAATAAAATTTAAGATCAAAATAGGTACAACAAAACGTCCAAGTAATCCAATCTATCCCAAACTCCGTGATACCATGCATTAAGCTTCATTTGTAAACCTTAGCTCAATGAGCACCAAAGATTTGTTTAGAATGATCAATTTAACTCGCCGATCATCTTGACATGTCTGGACTAAATCGTTTTTAAATTTTGATTCAGAGTTCAGAATGAAACAAACCCAAATCCCACGTTAAATTAACTCAATTTTCTATATTGTGACAAAATTTAAGACCGAAATAGCTACGACAAATCCTCCAAGTAATCCAATCTATCCCAAACTGCGTGATGCCATGTATTATGCTTCATTTGTAAACCTTTGCTAAATGTTCACCAATGATCAGTTTAGAATGATCAATTGAACCGGACGATCAACTTCAAATGTTCGCACTAAATAGTCTTTAACTATTGATTCATAGTTCAGAATGACACGAACTAATGCCCACATTAAGCTAACTCAATTTTCTATATTGTAAAAATTTATAGTGTCCTGTTGACAACTTCAGTTTGGCCATCGGTTTGAGGATGGCAGGTGGTAGAGAAGAGTAGCTTCGTGCCTAGATTTCTCCAAAGGGTCCTCCAGAAATGACTGAGGAACTTGGTGTCCCTGTCTGATACGATGGTCCTTGGCACTCCATGAAGCCGTACTATCTCCCTGAAGAACAGCTCAGCTGTTTGTGTGGCATCATTGACATGGCACATGGAATGAAGTGTGCCATCCTGGATGGTTGCATCTTTGTGGTTGATCTTGGGCAGACCTAGAACAAATTCCATTGAGATATCCACCCATGGATGTGTAGGTATGGGCAGTGGGATATACAACCCGTGGGGTTGCACTCGGGACTTTGCCTTCTTGCAAGTGATGCATCTTGCACAATGAGCTTCTACTGTCCTCTTGATGTGTGGCCAGTAGAAGTGCTCCTTGACCACTGCTAGAGTCTTGTCGACAGCCTTCTTTCTCGGAACAAGAATCCCTCATGGATGTAGAACTTGCCATGACTCCCTGTGCCACACTCCTTGTAGCTCTCAGCAAAGTCAGGATCATCCTTGTATAGGTCCTTGATGTGCTCGAATCCTAGGACCTTTGCCTCCATGGTTGATATCAAGGCAAACCTCCTTGATAGTGCATCGGCTACCACATCGTCTTTGCCCTTCTTGTACTTGATGACGTATGGGAAGGTCTCTATGAACTTCATCCACCTGGCATGTCTCCTCTTGAGATTGGTTTGCCCTCTGAGGTGTTTGAGAGTCTCATGATCAGTGTGGATCATAAACTCCTTGGACAGCAAGTAATGCTGCCAAGTCTCCAATGCTCGGACAAGGGCATAAAGCTCCTTGTCATAAGTGGGGGTAGTTCAGTGAGGCACCACCTAGCTTCTCACTGAAATATGCCACTGGTCTCCCTCCTTGGGTTAGCACTGCTCCTATGCCTATTCCAGAGGCATCACACTCCACTTCAAACGTCTTGTTGAAGTCGGGCAGGACTAGCACTGGTGCATGTGTAAGGCTGTCCTTCAAGGCCTGCAATGCCATCTCCTGAGCTTCTCCCCAGCTGAATCCCACGTTCTTCTTCACTACTGCCGTCAATGCTGAGGCAATACTGCTGAAGTTGGGCACGAATCTCCTATAGAAGCTTGCCAGTCCGTGGAAGCTCCTCACTTGGCTGATGTTGCCTGGTGTTGGCCATTCTTGTATGGCTCGAATCTTCTCTTCATCAACCTGTAGGCCCTGTGAACTTACAACAAAACCTAAAAAGACAAGTTTATGAGTACAAAAGATGCACTTCTTGAGATTGGCATAAAGCTCTTCTTGTCGAAGGGTTTTAAGTACCATCTCAAGATGTGTGAGGTGTTCCCGTAGGCACTTACTATAAACCAAGATGTCATCAAAGTAAACTACTACAAACTTACTGATGTACGCCCTAAGAACTTGGTTCCTAAGGCGCATGAAGGTGCTTGGGGCATTAGTCAAGCCAAATGGCATGACTGTCCACTCGTAGAGCCCCTGCTTTGTCTTGAAAGCAGTCTTCCATTCATCACCTTCTTTCATCCTGACCTGGTGGTATCCACTCTTGAGGTCTATCTTAGAGAAGACCGGGGCTCCACTCAGCTCATCTAGCATGTCATCCAGCCGTGGTATTGGATGCCGGTACTTGACTGTGATGTTGTTGATTGCTCGGCAGTCCACGCACATGCGCCAAGTCCCATCCTTCTTGGGCAGTAGTAGCACTGATACGGCACATGGACTGAGGCTCTCTCGAACATATCCTTTCTCCAGGAGCTCCTTGACTTGCTTCTCAAGCTCCTTGGACTCCTCTGGACTCATCCGGTAGGCTGGCCGGTTGGGCAGGGCTGCTCCAGGCACTAGATCAATCTGGTGTTCTATGCCATGTAAAGGAGGCAAGCCTGCTGGTATCTCCTATGGAAACACATCTTGGAACTTGTTGAGGAGAGTTGCTACTTCAGGAGGTAACTCTACCTGTTCTTTTTCTACACTCAACACTTCCTTGAAAACCATTAGTAACAATAGATCCTTCGAGGCTAAAGCTCTCCGGACATGGCTTGGTTGAATAAGAAAATTAGACTTGATAAGTTTCTTTTCCTTACTCATTTGGAGTTGTAGCTCATCTACCTGGGCAGGTGTAAGAGGAGCCAAGCTGACCTTTCTTTTGTCATGCACAAAAGTGTAGAGATTGGTTCGGCCATCATGCCTGGTCTCTTTGTCAAACTGCCATGGCCTTCCTAGCAGAAGATGGCCAGCTTGCATGGGCACCACGTCGCACACGACTTGGTCTTGGTACTTGCCCACACTGAATGGCACAGTGACTTGCTCATGGATCTTGAGCTCCACTTTGTCATCGAGCCATCTCAGTCTATATGGTCGAGGATGCCTTGTCTTCTCTAGACCTAGATTATCAACCATGTATGCACTAGCAACGTTAGTGCAAGAACCACCATCTATGATGAGGTTACATACCTTGCCCTTGATGGTGCAACGGCTGTGGAAGATGTTCTCCCTCTGGATGGTCTCTGAGGGATCCACCATTGCACTGAGAATGGGTCTAGTGACCAGCACTTCCCCCACATCAGGGTACTCAATGTCACCGTATTCTCCTTCTGGTTCATAGTCCTCTTCATCTTGGGACTCATACTCTCCAGCCTCCGTAATCAGCATGACCCGGTTGTTTGGGCACTCCCTTGAGATGTGTCTACGACCCCTAAATTTGAAACAAGTGATGTGACGTGATCTTTGAGGGTTAGAGGACTTACTAGGCTCTCTCTCGTCACGGGTTGGCTCAGGAGGCTTGCTCTTGAACCTTGAATCGATCTCTATGCCTTTGCCTTTGTCTACGGGCTTGGGAATGTTGCTTGGTGCCCAAGGCGTCTTAGGCTTGCTGCGGATGTCTTGGCTCTTATGTTTGATGAGCTGCTCAGCCTGGACAGATAGGTGGAACAAGTCTTTGAAGTCATTGTAGGTTTGCCTTTCCACCTTGCGGCCGATTCTTTCTTGGAGTCCATCCAAGAATTGTGCCATCAAAGCTTCCTCATCGTCATTGAGTTCCAGCTTGTTCCTTAGTCTTTCAAACTCTTCATAGTACTCCTCTACTGATCTGGTACCCTGCTTAAGAGTACGAAAACGTCGTTGCAAATCTCTATGAAAGTAAGGTGGAACAAACCTTTGTCGCATGAGGTCTTTCATGTCGACCCATGAGTATATGGGCCTCATTCTTTTCCTCCTTCGGTCAGATACCTCACGATCCCACCAGATGAGGGCATTGTCCGTGAGTTGCGCTACTGCCATTGAGACTCTCCTAGGCCCTGGTTGGTTGTAATGATCGAAGATATGATCCATCCTCCTCTCCCAATCAAGATAGGCTTCGGGGTCAACTTTTCCTGCAAAACTAGGAGGTGTTAGCTTGACATCAGGATGAGTTACCTGGTTTTAGGCGAGTTCATCTCCATCCTCATGATGTCTAGGAGGCATCCTTGGTCTCTGGTGAAGACCATATGGCTCGAAGCCATCATCTTCTGCCTCTGGTTTCCGTGGAGGTCCTCTCGGCCTAGGGTGATAGTCATGAGGCTGCACGTCCTCATCTCCATCTGGCTGGGGTTCCTCCTGTTTGTGCCGTGTCATAAGGTTCTCAGGACCCTCAGCATGGCCTTGCTCAGCCCTCACGTACCTTATATCCTGGAATCTCGCCGGCCTCTCCACGCGCTCCAACCTCTCGCCGATTGATGCGAGTTGCGTTTGAAGTGTGGTGAACATTGCCATCATGGCCGCGGCTGCATCTCTATTCTCTTCTCACATTGCGTACTACAAGAAAGAAATCAAGTTACTCTGCTCCTAGAATTGATTAGGAGGGTCCTTATATAGAGAATTCGAAAAATATGCAAAAAGGAAAAACTGGGAAATGGAAAATCCGAAAATATGGAGATTTGAGAAAAATGGAAACTTTCTTGACAACTATTGGTAGCTATCCAATTCGAATTCTTTTGGTATTTTTCCTATTTTCATTTTCTTTTCTTTTTAATTTAACTTAAAATAATGGAACTATGATCTAAACAAAAAGGAAAACGTGAATGGCAATGCAAAAGTGAATCTAAACCCTAGTGATACACGTAGCAGCTAGATGCACTCGGTTTGGAGTTTGATGTTATTTTTTTGATTTTCCTTGAATGAAACTTAAACTAATGCAAGAACTAGAAACAAAACAAGTTAAAGGATAGAAACAACCTGGTTTAGGAGCTTTAAGCTCTGATACCAAAATGATACAAGCCTCGACTCAAGGCTTATATGCGCGTGGGCTGTTTGGAGAAGGTTAGGTGAGAAACTCGACCTTAGACTTCTTGGATAGGGGTTTTTGGGTTGGTATTCGATGGAAAAGTGAAGTGAACCACACGAGGGGTGATGAACCTCGTGATAAATCACAAACTTAGAGCTAGGAGGGCTGGTCTCAACTAGGTTCTAAGCGCACAAGATTCTTAGAGAGAAAGCTTGTTAAAAGAAAGTTCTACTTTATTAATATCAAAAAGGTTGTCGAACTACAATGCTGGAAGGAGCCTTATTAATATGCTCGAGAGCTTGACCTTCTACGGTCGACTCAAAGAAAGAAAAGGAAAGTTTACAAAAGTGCACAAATGGAAAATATACAAAGGTGCATAACCGAAAAAAGGACCTATTCCTAAAATGTCTTTGACTCAAAAATTTAAACAATCTAGATCCTACCTTGCAAAACAGAAAGATGCATATATTCGAATTGAAAACTTACCTTTCTTACCTCACGGCCAAGAAATGGAAGGTGGCCGTCCTTGTGGCATGCACGCGCCTTGCTCCTAGTCTTCGACTTGGAGTAGGGTTAGGAATCTTTGGGCCCTGACATCTCTTGCCACTAAAGCCGAAGTCGATGAAGTCCCTTGCATTGTTGAGAAGCCTTTGGACTCTTCTTTGCACTTCTGGCCCATTGTCCTTAGTCGATCTTCCTCTAGGAGCTTGTCGACCCATAAGCTGAACTTGTGGAAGAGTGCTCTTGATCTGCTCCTTGCCATTGCTCCTGGTGGCACTACTGGTGTAGATACTTCCTCTAGATGCATATCCTTAAGCTGGTAGCCTATCTGGTCCGAGTCTCCTTTTGTAGAAGTTGAAATGCTCGTGTACTCGGCTGGATCGGCTGTACCGGCTGGACTGTGCGAGGTAATGACCGGAATGCCTTCTGGACCAGCCAAGTTGATCCCAGAGTCGGCGGCATCACCAAGGGGACTGGCGGTGTCATCCACGTCGCTACCAATTGTGCCGGAGGCTTGGGCCTCTCCGCCAGCAATGCTGATCGGTCCGGTCCTGTTGATCGAGGGTCCGGCGGTACCGCTTGGGCCGGCAGACGTGCCAAATGGCCCGGCTGTCTCGGGCAAGCTTCCTGGTCGGCCAGTCTGGTCTCCTGGCCGGACATACGACCTGATGTCCTCATCCAGCCAGGTTGTACATCCAGCCAGGAGACCAGACTGGCCGACCAGGAAGCTTGCCCGCGACAGCCGAGCCATTTGGCACATCTGCCGGACCAAGCAGTACCGCCGGACCCTCGACCAATAGGACCAGACCGGTCAGCATTGCCGGCGGAGAGGCCCAAGATTTCGGCACACTTGGTGGCGACGTGGATGACACCGCCGGTCTCCTTGGTGATGCCACGACTCCGGGATCAACTTGGCTGGTCCTGAAGGCATTCCGGCCAGTACCTCGCACAATCCAGCAGGTACAGCCAATCCAGCCGAGTACATGCGCATTTCCACTTCTACACAAGAAGACTCGGACCAAATGAGCTACCAGCTCCAGGACATGCACCTAGAGGAAGTCTCTACACCAGTGGTACCTCAAGGAGCACTGACAAGAAGCAGATCAAGGGCACTCTTCCACAAATTCAGCTTATGGGTCGACAAGCTCCTAGAGGAAAATCGACTACGGACAATGGGCCAGAAGTGCAACGGAGAGTCCAAAGGCTTCTTGATACAAGCCTTGATTCAAGGATGTATGCGCGTGGGCTGTTTGTAGAAGATTAGGTGAGAAACTCAACCTTAGGCTTCTAGATAGGGGTTTTCTGGTTGGTAAACGATGGAAGGGTGAAGTGAACCACACGAGGGGTGATGAACCTCGTGATAAATCACAAACTTAGAGCTAGGAGGGCTGGTCTCAACTAGGTTCTAAGCGCACAAGATTCTTAGAGAGAAAACTTGTAGGGAAAAAGTTCTACTTTATTAATAATCAAAAGGTTGTCGAACTACAATGCTAGAAGGAGCCTTATTAATATGCTCGACAGCTTGACCTTCTAGGGTCGACACAAATAAAGAAAAGGAAAGTTTACAAAAGTGCACAAAAGGAAAAAGATACAAAAGTGCATAACCGAAAAAGGACCTATTCCTAAAATGTTTTGACTCAAAAATGTAAAGCAACTAGATCCTACCCTGCAAAACAGAAAGAGGCATATATCCGAATGTAAACTTACCTTAACTCACCTCACGGCCAAGAAATGGAAGGTGGCCGTCCTTGTGGCATGCACGCGCCTTGCTCCTAGTCTTCGACTTGGAGTGGGGTTACAAATCTCTGGGCCTTGACCTCTCTTGCCACTAAAGCCCAAGTCTCTGATGTCCCTTGTGTTGTTGAGAAGCTATTGGACTCTTCCTTGTATTTCTGGCCCATTGTCCTTAGTTGATCTTCTTCTAGAAGCTTGTTGACCCATAGGCTGAATTTGTGGAAGAGCGCCCTTGATCTGCTTCTTGTCATTGCTCCTTGAGGTACTACTGGTGTTGAGACTTCCTCTAAGTGCATGTCCTGGAGCTGGTAGCTCATTTGGTCCAAGTCCTCTTGTGTAGAAGTGGAAGTGCGCGTGTACTCGGCTGGATCGCCTGTACCGGCTGGATCGCCTGTACCGGCTGGACTGTGCGCGGTACTGGCCGGAATGACTTCAGGACCGGCCAAGTTGATCCCGGAGTCGGCGGTGTCATCAGGGGACCGGCGGTGTCATTCACGTCCCCACCAAGTGTGCCGGAAGCTTGGGCCTCTCCGCCGGCGATGTTGACCGGTCTGGTCCTATAGGTCGAAGGTCCGGCGGTACTATCTGGTCCGGCAGGCGCGCCGGATGGTCCTGCTGTCTCGGGCAAGCTTCCTGGTCGGCCAGTCTGGTCTCCTGGCTGGATGTACGACCTGATGTCCTCATCATTCCCTCCCTCTTCAGTTGGTTTTGTCCTCAAAACTGGTTCATCTGCATGGAAAGGAGCCAAGTCAGTGACATTAAACGTATTGGACACATTAAACTCACCTGGAAGCTCGATCCGGTAGGCGTTGTTGTTGATCCTCTCGAGCACTCTGAATGGTCCATCTCCTCTTGGTGCTAGCTTGGAACTCCTTAGGTTTGGAAACCTCTCCTGCCGTAGGTGTAGCCACACCCAATCGCCTGGTTGAAAGATCACCTCCTTTCTTCCTTTGTTGGCATGAGTCACGTACTGTCCGGTCCTCTTCTCCAAGTTCTCTGCTACCTTCTGGTGTAACCTCCTTATGAACTCTGCTTTGGATGCTCCGTTGAGGTTGGTCATCTCAGCTGGTGGCAGTGGTGTTTGCTCCAATGGGGTGAGAGGGTTGAAGCCGATACCACTTCAAATGGGGTCTTCTTGGTTGCTGAGTGCACGCTCGGTTGTAGGCGAACTCAATGAATGGCAGGCACTCCACCCAAGTCTTTAGGTTCTTCCCTAGTGTTGTTCTGAGAAGAGTTGATAGGGTCCTGTTGACAACTTCAGTTTGGCCATCGGTTTGAGGATGGCAAGTGGTTGAGAAGAGTAGCTTCGTGCCTAGCTTTCTCCAAAGGGTCCTCAAGAAATGGCTGAGGAACTTGGTGTCCCTATCTGATACGATGGTCCTTGGCACTCCATGAAGCCGTACTACCTCTCTGAAGAACAGCTCAGCTGTTTGTGTGGCATCATTGACATTGGCACATGGGATGAAATGTGCCATCTTGGAGAATCTGTCCACCACTACAAAGATTGCATCTTTGTGGTTGATCTTGGGCAGACCTAGAACAAAATCCATCGAGATGTCCACCCATGGATGTGTTGGTATGGGCAGTGGGAGATACAACCCGTGAGGTTGCACTCGGGACTTTGCCTTCTTGCAAGTGGTGCATCTTGCACAATGTGCTTCTACTGTCCTCTTGATGTGTGGGCAGTAGAAGTGCTCCTTGACCACTGCTAGAGTCTTGTCGACACCAAAGTGGCCCATGAGTCCTCCTCCATGAGCTTCTCGGATGATAAGCTCCCATAGTGATCCTTGTGGTATGCACAGCCTTCTTTCTCAGAACAAGAATCCCTCATGGATGTAGAATTTGCCATTACTCCCTGTGCTACACTCCTTGTAGCTCTCAGCAAGGTCAGGATCATCCTTGTATAGATCCTTGATGTGCTCGAATCCTAGGACCTTTGCCTCCATGGTTGATATCAAGGCAAACCTCCTTGATAGTGCATCGGCTACCACATTGTCTTTGCCCTTCTTGTACTTGATGATGTACGGGAAGGTTTCTATGAACTCCATCCACCTGGCATGTCTCCTCTTGAGATTGGTTTGCCCTCTGAGGTGTTTGAGAGTCTCATGATCAGTGTGGATCATAAACTCCTTGGACAGCAAGTAATGCTGCCAAGTCTCCAATGCTCGGACAAGGGCATAAAGCTCCTTGTCATAAGTGGGGTAGTTCAGTGAGGCACCACCTAGCTTCTCACTGAAATATGCCACTGGTCTCCCTCCTTGGGTTAGCACTGCTCCTATGCCTATTCCAGAGGCATCACACTCCACTTCAAACGTCTTGTTGAAGTCGGGCAGGACTAGCACTGGTGCATGTGTAAGGCTGTCCTTCAAGGCCTGCAATGCCATCTCCTGAGCTTCTCCCCAGCTGAATCCCACGTTCTTCTTCACTACTGCCGTCAATGCTGAGGCAATACTGCTGAAGTTGGGCACGAATCTCCTATAGAAGCTTGCCAGTCCGTGGAAGCTCCTCACTTGGCTGATGTTGCCTGGTGTTGGCCATTCTTGTATGGCTCGAATCTTCTCTTCATCAACCTGTAGGCCCTGTGAACTTACAACAAAACCTAAAAAGACAAGTTTATGAGTACAAAAGATGCACTTCTTGAGATTGGCATAAAGCTCTTCTTGTCGAAGGGTTTTAAGTACCATCTCAAGATGTGTGAGGTGTTCCCGTAGGCACTTACTATAAACCAAGATGTCATCAAAGTAAACTACTACAAACTTACTGATGTACGCCCTAAGAACGTGGTTCCTAAGGCGCATGAAGGTGCTTGGGGCATTAGTCAAGCCAAATGGCATGACTGTCCACTCGTAGAGCCCCTGCTTTGTCTTGAAAGCAGTCTTCCATTCATCACCTTCTTTCATCCTGACCTGGTGGTATCCACTCTTGAGGTCTATCTTAGAGAAGACCGGGGCTCCACTCAGCTCATCTAGCATGTCATCCAGCCGTGGTATTGGATGCCGGTACTTGACTGTGATGTTGTTGATTGCTCGGCAGTCCACGCACATGCGCCAAGTCCCATCCTTCTTGGGCAGTAGTAGCACTGATACGGCACATGGACTGAGGCTCTCTCGAACATATCCTTTCTCCAGGAGCTCCTTGACTTGCTTCTCAAGCTCCTTGGACTCCTCTGGACTCATCCGGTAGGCTGGCCGGTTGGGCAGGGCTGCTCCGGGCACTAGATCAATCTGATGTTCTATGCCACGTAAAGGAGGCAAGCCTGCTGGTATCTCCTCTGGAAATACATCCTGGAATTTGTTGAGGAGTGTTGCTACTTCATGAGGTAGCTCTACCTGTCCCTGTTCTATACTCAACACTTCCTTGAAAACCATTAGTAACATTAAGTCCTTGGAGGCTAAAGCTCTCCGGACATGACTAGGTTGAATAAGGAAGTTAGACTTGACAAGTTTCTTTTCCTTACTCATTTGGAGTTGTAGCTCATGTACTTGGGCAGGTGTAAGAGGAGCTAGGCTGACCTTTCTCTTGTCATGCACAAAGGTGTATAGATTGGTTCGCCATCATGCCTGGTCTCTTTGTCAAACTGCCATGGTCTTCCTAGTAGAAGATGGCCAGCTTGCATGGGCACCACGTCGCACACGACCTGGTCTTGGTACTTGCCCACACTGAATGGCACAGTGACTTGCTCATGAATCTTGAGCTCCACTTTGTCATCAAGCCATCTCAGTCTATATGGTCGAGGATGCCGTGTCCTCTCTAGACCTAGCTTATCAACCATGTACACACTAGCAATGTTAGTGCAAGAACCACCATCTATGATGAGGTTACATACCTTGCCCTTGATGGTGTAACGGCTGTGGAAGATGTTCTCCCTCTGGATGGTCTTTGAGGGATCCACCATTGCACTGAGAATTCGTCTAGTGACCAGCACTTCCCCCACATCAGGGTACTCAATGTCACCATATTCTCCTTCTGGCTCATAGTCCTCTGCATCTTGGGACTCATATTCTCCCGCCTCCGTAATCAGCATGACTCGGTTGTTTGGGCACTCCCTTGAGATGTGTCCACGTCCCCCACACTTGAAACAAGGTATGTCACGTGATCTTTGAGGGTTAGAAGGCTTACCAGGCTCTCTCTGGTGGTTCAGGAGGCTTGCTCTTGAACCTTGACTCGATCTCCTTTTGCCTTTGTCCACTGTCTTAGGCATGTTGCTTGGTGCCCAAGGTGTCTTAGGCTGCGGATGTCTTGGCTCTTACGTTTGATGTGCTGTTCAGCTTGATAGGTGGAACAAGTCCTTGTGTAGATTTGCCTTTCCACCTTGCAGCTGATCCTTTCTTGGAGTCCATCCAAGAATTGCGCCATCAATGCTTCTTCATCATCATTGAGCTCCAATCTGTTCCTTAACTTCTCAAACTCTTCATAGTACTCCTCTACTGATCTGGTACCCTGCTTAAGAGTACGAAAACGACGTTGCAAATCCCTATGAAAGTAAGGTGGAACAAACCTTTGTCGGATGAGGTCTTTCATGTCGACCCATGAGTCTACGGGTCTCATTCTCTTCCTCGTTCTGTCAGATACCTCACGATCCCACCAGATGAGGGCATTGTCCGTGAGTTGTGCTACTGCCATTGAGACTCTCCTAGGTCCTGGTTGGTTGTAGTGATCAAAGATATGATCCATTCGCTTTTCCCAATCTAGGTAAGCCTCGGGTCTACTTTTCCTGCAAAAGTTGGACGAGTTAGTTTAACATCAGGATGAATTTCCCGGTTAAAGGTGTGTTCATCTCCATCCTCATGACGTCTAGGAGGCATTCTTGGTCTCTGGTGAAGACCATATGGCTCAAAGCCATCATCTTCTGCCTCTGGTTGCCGTGGAGGTACTCTCGGCCTATGGTGATAGTTATGAGGTTGTGTGTCCTCATCTCCATCTGGCTGGGGTTCCTCCTGTTCGTGCCATGTCCTAAGGTGCTCAGGACCCTCAGGACGGTCTGCTCAGCTCTCACGTGCCTTATGGCCTGGAATCTTACTGGTCTTTCCACGCGCTCCAACCTCTCGCCTATGGATGCGAGTTGTGTTTGGAGTGTGGTGAACATGGCCATCATGGCTTCGGTGGCTTCTCTATTTTCTTCTCCCATGGTGTGCTACAAAGAAAGAAGACAAGTTAGGTGCTCCTAAATTATTAGGAGGTTTTCTTTTTATAAGGATTCGAAAATATGCAAAAAGGAAAAAATCTGAGAATTGGAAATTCAAAGATATGAAGATTTGAGAAAAAGGAAACTTTCTTGACAACTTGTGCTAGCTGTCCAATTCGAATTCTTTTAGTATTCTTTCTATTTTCTTTTTCTTTTCTTTTTAATTTAACTTAAAAATAAAGGAAATATGATTTAAACAAAAAGGAAAACGTGAATGGCAATGCAAAAGTGAATCTAAACCCTAGTGATACACGTAGGAGGCTAGATGCACTCGGTTTGGAGTTTGATGTTGTTTTTTTTGATTTTTCTTGAATGCGACTTAAACTAATGCAAGAACTAGAAATAAGACAAGCAAAAGGATAGAAACAACCTGGTTTAGGAGCTTTAAGCTCTGATACCAAAATGATACAAGCCTTGATTCAAGGATGTATGCGCATGGGCTGTTTGTAGAAGATTAGGTGAGAAACTCAACCTTAGGCTTCTGGATAGGGGTTTTCTGGTTGGTAAACGATGGAAGGGTGAAGTGAACCACACGAGGGGTGATGAACCTCGTGATAAATCACAAACTTAGAGCTAGGAGGGCTGGTCTCAACTAGGTTCTAAGCGCACAAGATTCTTAGAGAAAACTTGTAGGGAAAAAGTTCTACTTTATTAATAATCAAAAAGGTTGTCGAACTACAATGCTGGAAGGAGCCTTATTAATATGCTCGACAGCTTGACCTTCTAGGGTCGACACAAATAAAAAGGAAAGTTTACAAAAGTGCACAAAAGGAAAAGATACAAAAGTGCATAACCGAAAAAGGACCTATTCCTAAAATGTTCTTGACTCAAAATGTAAAGCAACTAGATCCTACCCTGCAAAACAGAAAGAGGCATATATTCGAATGTAAACTTACCTTAACTCACCTCACGGCCAAGAAATGGAAGGTGGCCGTCCTTGTGGCATGCAGCGCCTTGCTCCTAGTCTTCGACTTGGAGTAGGGTTACAAATCTCTGGGCCTTGACCTCTCTTGCCACTAAAGCCCAAGTCTCTGATGTCCCTTGTGTTGTTGAGAAGCTATTGGACTCTTCCTTGTATTTCTGGCCCATTGTCCTTAGTCGATCTTCTTCTAGAAGCTTGTTGACCCATAGGCTGAATTTGTGGAAGAGCGCCCTTGATCTGCTTCTTGTCATTGCTCCTGAGGTACTACTGGTGTTGAGACTTCCTCTAAGTGCATGTCCTGGAGCTGGTAGCTCATTTGGTCCGAGTCCTCTTGTGTAGAAGTGGAAGTGCGCGTGTACTCAGCTGGATCGGCTGTACCGGCTGGACTGTGCGTGGTACTGGCCGGAATGACTTCAGGACCGGCCAAGTTGATCCCGAGTCGGCGGTGTCATCAGGGGGACCGGCGGTGTCATTCACGTCCCCACCAAGTGTGCGGAAGCTTGGGCCTCTCCGCGGCAATGTTGGTCTAGTCCTATAGGTCGAGGTCCGGGTCTGTCCGGCAGGCGCGCGATGGTCCTGCTGTCTCGGCAAGCTTCCTGGTCGGCCAGTCTGGTCTCCTGGCTGGATGTACCTGATGTCCTCATCAGTGTGGATCACAAACTCCTTGGACAGCAATGCTGCCAAGTCTCCAATGCTCGGACCAGGGCATAAAGCTCCTTGGAGTATAAGTGAGGCACCACCTAGCTTCTCACTGAAGTATGCCATTGGTCTCTCCTTGGGTTAGCACTGCTCCTATGCCTATTCCAGATCACACTCCACTTTAAACGTCTTGTTGAAGTCGGGCAGGACTAGCACCGGTGCATGTGTAAGGCTCCTTCAAGGCCTGGAATGCCTTCTCCTGAGCTTCTCCCCAGCTGAATCCCACGTTCTTCTTCACTACTGCCGTCAATGCTGAGGCAATACTGCTGAAGTTGGGCACGAATCTCCTGTAGAAGCTTGCCAGTCCGTGGAAGCTCCTCACTTGGCTGATGTTGCCTGGTGTTGGCCATTCTTGTATGGCTCGAATCTTCTCTTCATCAACCTGTAGGCCCTGTGAACTTACAACAAAACCTAAAAAGACAAGTTTATGAGTACAAAAGATGCACTTCTTGAGATTGGCATAAAGCCCTTCTTGTCGAAGGGTTTTAAGTACCATCTCAAGATGTGTGAGGTGTTCCCGTAGGCACTTACTATAAACTAATATATCATCAAAGTAAAGCACTACAAACTTACTGATGTACGCCCTAAGAACTTGGTTCATAAGGCGCATGAAGGTGCTTGGGGCATTAGTCAAGCCAAATGACATGACTGTCCACTCGTAGAGCCCTTGCTTTGTCTTGAAAGCAGTCTTCCATTCATCACCTTCCTTCATCCTGACCTGGCAGTATCCACTCTTGAGGTCTATCTTGGAGAAGACCGTGGCTCCACTCAGCTCATCTAGCATGTCATCAAGCCGTGGTATCCGATGCCGGTACTTGACTGTGATGGTGTTGATTGCTCCGCAGTCCACGCACATTCGCCAAGTTCCATCCTTCTTGGGCACTAGTAGCACTGGTACGGCACATGGACTGAGGCTCTCTCGAACATAGCCTTTCTCCAGGAGATCCTTGACTTGCTTCTCAAGCTCCTTGGACTCCTCTGGACTCATCCGGTAGGCTGGCCGGTTGGGCAGGACTGCTCTGGGTACTAAGTCGATCTGGTGTTCTATGCCACATAAAGGAGGCAAGCCTGCTGGTATCTCCTCTGGGAACACATCCTGGAACTTGTTGAGGAGAGTTGCCACTTCAGGAGATAGCTCTACCTGTTCTTTTTCTACATTCAACACTTATTTGAAAACCATTAGTAGTATTAGATCCTTCGAGGCTAAAGCTCTCCAGACATGACTCGGTTGAATAAGAAAGTTAGATTTAATGAGCTTCTTTTCCTTACTCATTTGCTGTTGAAGCTCATGTACCTTGGCGGGTGTAAGAGGAGCTAGGCTGACCTTTCTCTTGTCATGCACGAAAGTTTAGAGATTGGTTTGGCCATCATGCCTGGTCTCCTTGTCAAACTGCCATGGTCTTCCTAGCAGAAGATGGCCAGCTTGCATGGGCACCACGTTGCACACGACTTGGTCTTGGTACTTGCCCACACTGAATGGCACAGTGACTTGCTCATTGATCTTGAGCTCCACTTTGTCATCGAGCCATCTCAGTCTATATGGTCGAGGATGCCTTGTCTTCTCTAGACCTTGCTTATTAACCATATATGCACTAGCAACGTTAGTGCAAGAACCACCATCAATGATGAGGTTACATACCTTGCCTTTGATGGTGCAACGGCTGTGGAAGATGTTCTCCCTTTGGATGGTCTCTGAAGGATCCACCATTGCACTGAGGATGCGTCTAGTGACCAGCACTTCCCTCACATCAGGGTACTCAATGTCACCATATTCTTCTTCTGGTGCATATTCCTCTTCATCTTGGGACTCATATTCTCCGGCCTCCATAATCAGCATGACCCGGTTGTTTGGCCGCTCCCTTGAGATGTGTCCACGACCCCTACACTTGAAACAAGTGATGTCACGTGATCTTTGAGGGTTAGAAACTTACTAGGCTCTCTCTGGTCACGGGTGGGTTCAGGAGGCTTGCTCTTGAACCTTGACTCGATCTCTATGCTCTTGCCTTTGTCTACGAGCTTGGGAATGTTGCTTGGTGCCCAAGGCGTCTTAGGCTTTCTGCGGATGTCTTGGCTCTTACGTTTGATGTGCTGCTCAGCATGGACAGATAGGTGGAACAAGTCTTTGAAGTCATTGTAGATTTGCCTTTCCACCTTGCAGCTGATTCTTTCTTGGAGTCCATCCAAGAATTGTGCCATCAACGCTTCTTCATCATCATTGAGTTCCAGCCTGTTCCTTAGCTTCTCGAACTCTTCATAGTACTCCTCTACTGATCTTGTACCCTGCTTAAGAGTACGAAAACGACGTTGCAAGTCCCTATGAAAGTAAGGTGGAACAAACCTTTGTCGCATGACATCTTTCATGGCGACCCATGAGTCTATGGTCCTCATTCTTTTCCTCCTTCTGTCAGATACCTCACGATCCCATCAGATGAGGGCATTATCCGTGAGTTGTGCTACTGCCATTGAGACTCTCATAGGCCATGGTTGGTTGTAATGATCAAAGATATGATCCATTCTTCTCTCCCAATCTAGGTAAGCCTTGGGGTCTACTTTTCCTGCAAAACTTGGAGGAGTTAGCTTAACATCAGGATGAGTTACCCGGTTGTAGGCGTGTTCATCTCCATCCTCATGATGTCTAGGAGGCATCCTTGGTCTCTGGTGAAGACCATATGGCTCGAAGCCATCTTCTGCCTCTGGTTGCCGTGGAGGTCCTCTCGGCCTATGGTGATAGTTATGAGGTTGTGTGTCCTCATTTCCTTGATAGTGCATCGGCTATCACATTGTCTTTGCCCTTCTTGTACTTGATGACGTACAGGAAGGTCTCAATGAACTCCATCCACCTGGCATGTCTCCTCTTGAGATTGGTTTGCCCTCTGAGGTGTTTGAGAGTCTCGTGATTAGTGTGGATCACAAACTCCTTGGACAGCAAGTAATGCTGCCAAGTCTCCAATGCTCGGACCAGGGCATAAAGCTCCTTGTCGTAAGTGGGGTAATTAAGTGAGGCACCACCTAGCTTCTCACTGAAGTATGCCATTGGCCTCTCTCCTTGGGTTAGAACTGCTCCTATGCCTATTCTAGAGGCATCACACTCCACTTCAAACGTCTTGTTGAAGTCGGGCAGGACTAGCACTGGTGCATGTGTAAGGCTGTCCTTCAAGGCCTGCAATGCCATCTCCTGAGCTTCTCCCCAGCTGAATCCCACGTTCTTCTTCACTACTGCCGTCAATGCTGAGGCAATACTGCTGAAGTTGGGCACGAATCTCCTATAGAAGCTTGCCAGTCCGTGGAAGCTCCTCACTTGGCTGATGTTGCCTGGTGTTGGCCATTCTTGTATGGCTCGAATCTTCTCTTCATCAACCTGTAGGCCCTGTGAACTTACAACAAAACCTAAAAAGACAAGTTTATGAGTACAAAAGATGCACTTCTTGAGATTGGCATAAAGCTCTTCTTGTCGAAGGGTTTTAAGTACCATCTCAAGATGTGTGAGGTGTTCCCGTAGGCACTTACTATAAACTAATATATCATCAAAGTAAACTACTACAAACTTACTGATGTACGCCCTAAGAACTTGGTTCATAAGGCGCATGAAGGTGCTTGGGGCATTAGTCAAGCCGAATGGCATGACTATCCACTCGTAGAGCCCTTGCTTTGTCTTTAAAGCAGTCTTCCATTCATCACCTTCCTTCATTCTGACCTGGTGGTATCCACTCTTGAGGTCTACCTTGGAGAAAATCGTGGCTCCAGTCAGCTCATCTAGCATGTCATCCAGCCGTGGTATCGGATGCCGGTACTTGACTGTGATATTGTTGATTGCTCGGCAGTCCATGCACATTCGCCAAGTCCCATCCTTCTTGGGCACTAGTAGCACTGGTACGGCACATGGACTGAGGCTCTCTCGAACATAGCCTTTCTCCAGGAGCTCCTTGACTTGCTTCTCAAGCTCCTTGGACTCCTCTGGACTCATCCGGTAGGCTGGCCGGTTGGGCAGGACTGCTCCGGGTACTAAGTCGATCTGGTGTTCTATACCACGTAAAGGAGGCAAGCCTGCTGGTATCTCCTCTGGGAACACATCCTGGAACTTGTTGAGGAGAGTTGCCACTTCAGGAGGTAGCTCTACCTGTTCTTTTTCTACATTCAACACTTCTTTGAAAACCATTAGTAGCATTAGATCTTTCGAGGCTAAAGCTCTCCGGACATGACTTGGTTGAATAAGAAAATTAGATTTAATGAGCTTCTTTTCCTTACTCATTTGCTGTTGAAGCTCATGTACCTGGGCAGGTGTGAGAGGAGCTAGGCTGACCTTTCTCTTGTCATGCACGAAAGTGTAGAGATTGGTTCGGCCATCATGCCTGGTCTCCTTGTCAAACTGCCATGGCCTTCCTAGCAGAAGATGGCCAGCTTGCATGGGCACCACGTCACACACGACTTGGTCTTGGTACTTGCCCACACTGAATGGCACAGTGACTTGCTCATTGATCTTGAGCTCCACTTTGTCATCGAGCCATCTCAGTCTATATTGTCGAGGATGCCTTGTCTTCTCTATACCTAGCTTATCAACCATATATGCAGTAGCAACGTTAGTGCAAGAACCACCACCAATGATGAGGTTACATACCTTGCCCTTGATGGTGCAACGGCTGTGGAAGATGTTCTCCCTTTGGATGGTCTCTGAAGGATCCACCATTGCACTGAGGATGAGTCTAGTGACCAGCACTTCCCTAACATCAGGGTACTCAATGTCACCATATTCTTCTTCTGGTTCATATTCCTCTTCATCTTGAGACTCATATTCTCCAGCCTCCGTAATCAGCATGACCCGGTTGTTTGGGCGCTCCCTTGAGATGTGTCCACGACCGCTACACTTGAAACAAGTGATGTCACGTGATCTTTGAGGGTTAGAAGACTTACTAGGCTCTCTCTGGTCACGGGTGGGTTCAGGAGGCTTGCTCTTGAACCTTAACTCGATCTCTATGCTCTTGCCTTTGTCTACCAGCTTGGGAATGTTGCTTGGTGCCCAAGGCGTCTTAGGCTTTCTGCGGATGTCTTGGCTCTTACGTTTAATGTGCTGCTCAGCGTGGACAGATAGGTGGAACAAGTCTTTGAAGTCATTGTAGATTTGCCTTTCCACCTTGCGGCTGATTCTTTCTTGGAGTCCATCCAAGAATTGTGCCATCAAGGCTTCTTCATCATCATTGAGCTCTAGTCTGTTCCTTAGCTTCTCGAACTCTTCATAGTACTCCTCTACTGATCTGGTACCCTGCTTAAGAGTACGAAAACGACGTTGCAAGTCCCTATGAAAGTAAGGTGGAACAAACCTTTGTCGCATGAGGTCTTTCATGTCGACCCATGAGTCTACGGGTCTCATTCTCTTCCTCCTTCTGTCAGATACCTCAAGATCCCACCAGATGAGGGCATTGTCCGTGAGTTGTGCTACTGCCATTGAGACTCTCCTAGGTCCTGGTTGGTTGTAGTGATCAAAGATATGATCCATTCGCTTCTCCCAATCTAGGTAAGCCTCGGGGTCTACTTTTCCTGCAAAACTTGGAGGAGTTAGCTTAACATCAGGATGAGTTACCCGGTTGTAGGCATGTTCATCTCCATCCTCATGATGTCTAGGAGGCATCCTTGGTCTCTGGTGAAGACCATATGGCTCGAAGCCATCTTCTGCCTCTGGTTGCCGTGGAGGTCCTCTCACCCTATGGTGATAGTTATGAGGTTGTGTGTCCTCATCTCCATCTGGCTGGGGCTCCTCCTGTTTGTGCCGTGTCCTAAGGTGCTCAGGACCCTCAGCACGGTCTTGCTCAGCTCTCACGTTCCTTATGGCCTGGAATCTCACAGGCCTCTCCACGCGCTCTAACCTCTCGCCTATTGATGCGAGTTGCGTTTGGAGGGTGGTGAACATGGTCATCATGGCTTCGGTTGCTTCTCTATTCTCTTTTGCCATTGCATACTACAAAGAAAGAAGACAAGTTATGCTGCTCTTAAATTATTAGGAGGGTTTTCTTTTATAAGGGCGATTCGAAAAAATGCAAAAAGGAAAAATCTGAGAAATGGAAATTTCGAAAATATGGAGATATGAACAAAAAGGAAACTTTCTTGACAACTATTGCTAGCTGTCCAATTCGAATCCTTTTGCTATTTTTCCTATTTTCTTTTTCTTTTCTTTTTAATTTAACTTAAATTTAATGGAAATATGATTCTAATAAAAAGAAAAGTCGAAAATAGCAATGCAAGAATGATTCTAGAACCTAGTGATACACGTAGGAACTAGATGCACTCGGTATGAACTTAGATGTTATTTTTTTGATTTTCTTGAATGAAACTTAAACTAATGCAAGAACAAGAAACAAGACAAGTTAAAGGATAGAAACAACCTGGTTTAGGAGCTTTAAGCTCTGATACGAAAATAATACAAGCCTCGATTCAAGGCTTATATGCGCGTGGGCTGTTTGGAGAAGGTTAGGTGAGAAACTCGACCTTAGACTTCTTGGATAAGGGTTTTTGGGTTGGTATTCGATGGAGGGGTGAAGTGAACCACATGAGGGGTGATGAACCTCGTGATAAATCACAAACTTAGAGCTAGGAGGGCTGGTCTCAACTAGGTTCTAAGCGCACAAGATTCTTAGAGAGAAAACGTGTTGGAAGAAAGTTCTATTTTATTAATATCAAAAAGGTTGTTGAACTACAATGCTGGAAGGAGCCTTATTAATATGCTCGACAGCACCTTCTAGGGTCGACTCAAAGAAAGAAAAGGAAAGATTACAAAAGTGCACAAATGGAAAATGTAGAAAAGTGCATTACCGAAAAACGACCTATTTCTAAAATGTCTTTGACTCAAGAAATGTAAATATTCTTATTGAAAACTTACCTTACTTACCTCACAGCCAAGAAATGGAAGGTGGCCGTCCTTGTGGCATGCACGCGCCTTGCTCCTAGTCTTCGACTTGGAGTAGGGTTAGGAATCTTTGGGCCCTGACCTCTCTTGCCACTAAAGCCCAAGTCTCTGAAGTCCCTTGCATTGTTGAGAAGCCTTTGGAATCTTCTTTGCACTTCTGGATCATTGTCCTTAGTCGATTTTCCTCTAGGAGCTTGTCCACCCATAAGCTGAACTTGTGGAAGAGTGCTCTTCATCTGCTCCTTGTCATTGCTCCTGATGGCACTAGTTGTGTGGAGACTTCCTCTAGATGCATTTCCTGTATCTGGTAGCTTATCTGGTCCGAGTTTCCTTGTGTAGAAGTTGAAATGCTCGTGCACTCGGCTGGATTGGCTGTACCGGCTGGACTGTGCGAGGTACTGGCCGGAATGCCTTCAGGACCGGCCAAGTTGATCCCGGAGTCGGCGGCGTCACCAGGGGGACCGGCGGTGTCATCCACGTTGCCACAAATTGTGCCAGAAGCTTGGGCCTCTCCGCCGGCAATGCTGATTGGTCGAGGGTCCGTTGGTACTGCTTGGGCCGGCAGACGTGCCAAATGGCCCGGTTGTCTCGGGTAAGCTTCCTGGTCGGCCAGTCTGGTCTCCTGGCTGGACGTACGACTTGATGTCCTCATCCGGAGGTGATACAAGCCTTGATTCAAGGATGTATGCGCGTGGGCTGTTTGGAGAAGTTTAGGTGAGAAACTCGACCTTAGACTTCTTGGATAGGGGTTTTTGGGTTGGTATTCGATGGAAAGATGAAGTGAACCACACGAGGGGTGATGAACCTCGTGATAAATCACAAACTTAGAGCTAGGAGGGCTGCTCTCAACTAGATTCTAAGCGCACAAGATTCTTGAGAGAAAACTTGTTGGGGAAAAAGTTCTATCTTTATTAACATCAAAAAGGTTGTCGAACTACAATGCTGGAAGGAGCCTTATTGATATGATCGACAGCTTGACCTTCTAGGGTCGACTCAAACAAGGAAAAGGAAAGTTTACAAAAGTGCACAAAAGAAAAGATACAAAAGTGTATAATCGAAAAAGGACCTATTCCTAAAATTTCTTTGACTCAATAAAGTAAATATTCTAGATCCTACCCTACAAAACAGAAAGAGGCATATATTCGAATTGAAACTTACCTTAACTTACCTCATGGCCAAGAAATGGAAGGTGGCCGTCCTTGTGGCATGCACGCGCCTTGCTCCTAGTCTTCGACTTGGAGTAGGGTTAAGAATCTTTGGGCCCTGACCTCTCTTGCCACTAAAGCCCAAGTCTCTGATGTCCCTTGTGTTGTTGAGAAGCCATTGGACTCTTCCTTGCATTTTGGCCCATTGTCCTTAGTCGATCTTCCTCTAGGAGCTTGTCGACCCATAAGCTAAATTTGTGGAAGAGTGCCCTTGATCTGCTTCTTGTCATTGCTCCTTGAGGTACCACTGGTGTAGATACTTCCTCTAGGTGCATGTCCTGGAGCTGGTAGCTCATTTGGTCCGAGTCCTCTTGTGTAGAAGTAGAAATGCGCGTGTACCCGGCTGGATCGGCTGGATTGTGCGAGGTACTGGCCAGAATGCCTTCAGGACCGGCCAAGTTGATCCCGGAGTTGGCGGCATCACCAGAGGGACCGGCGGTGTCATCCACGTCGCCACCAAGTATGCCGGAAGCTTGGGCCTCTCCGCTGGCAATGGTGGCTGCTCTGGTCCTTGTGGTCGAGGGTCCGGCGGTACTGCTTGGGCCGGCAGGCGTGCCAGATGGTCCGGCTGTCTCGGGCAAGCTTCCTGGTCGTCCAGTCTGGTCTCCTGGATGGATGTACGACCTGATATCCTCATCAGGAGGGCTGCTACTTCAGGAGGTAGCTCTATCTGTTCTGTCTCTACACTCAAAACCTCTTTGAAAACCATTAGTAACATTAAGTCGTTTGAGGGTAAAGCTCTCCGGACATGACTCGGTTGAATGAGAAAGTTAGATTGAATGAGTTTCTTTTCCTTACTCATTTTCTGTTGTAGCTCATGTACATGGGCAGGTGTGAGAGGAGCTAGGCTGACTTTTCTCTTATTGTGCACAAATGTGTAGAGATTGGTTCGGCCATCATGCCTTGTCACCTTGTCAAACTGCCATGGCCTTCCTAGCAAAAGATGGCCAGCTTGCATAGGTACTATATCACAGACTACCTGGTCCTGGTATCTGCCCACACTGAATGGCACGGTTACTTGCTTATGGATCTTGAGCTCCACCTTGTCATCTAGCCATCTCAATCTGTATGGCCAGGGGTGTTTTGTCTTTTCTAGGCCTAGCTTATCAACCATATAGGCACTGGTCACGTTAGTGCAAGAACCACAATCTATGATGAGATTACATACCTTGCCCTTGATGGTGCACCGGCTGTGGAAGATGTTCTCCCTTTGAATGGTCTCGGAGTGGTCTACCATTGCACTGAGGATACGTCTAGTGACCAGTACTTCCCCCACATCAGGGTACTCTATGTCACCGTATTCTGCTTTTGGTTCAAAGTCCTCTTCATCTTGAGACTCAAATTCTCCAGCTTCTGTGATCAGCATGACTCGGTTGTTTGGGCACTCCCTTGAGATGTGACCGCGACCCCTACAAAGTGATATCACCTGATCTCTAAGGGTTAGAAGACTTACTAGGCTCTCTCTGGTCACGGGTTTTCTCAGGAGGCTTGCTCTTGAACCGTGATTTGGTTTCTATGCTCTTGCCCTTGTCTATGGGCTTGGTGCTAATGCTTGGTGCCCAAGGAGTCTTAGGTTTGTTGCGTATGTCTTGGCTCTTATGCCTGATGTGCTGCTCAGCCTGGACAGAGAGGTGGAACAAGTCCTTGAAATCATTACAGATTTGTCTCTCCACCTTTCGGCTGATCCTCTCTTGTAAACCATCCAAAAATTGAGCCATCAATGCTTCATCATCGTCATTGAGCTCCAGCCTGTTCCTTAGCCATTCAAACTCCTCGTAGTACTCCTCTACTGATCTTGTGCCCTGTTTAAGAGTACGAAAACGTTGTTGCAAATCTCTATGGAAATAAGGTGGGACAAACCTTTGCCTCATGAGATCCTCTATGTCGACCAAAGAATCTACGGGCCTCAATCTCCTTCTCCTACGGTCAGAAGCCTCATGATCCCACCAGATGAGGGTATTATCCGTGAGTTGTGCTACTGCCATGGAGACTCTCCTAGGGCCTGGCTGGTTGTAATGGTCGAAGATGTGATCCATCCTTCTTTCCCAATCTAGATAGGCCTCGGGGTCTACTCTTCCTGCAAAACTAGGAGGTGTTAGCTTGACATCGTGACTGTTTACCCGATTGTAGGCTTAGTCATCTCCACCCTCATGATATCTAGGGGGCATCCTTGATCTCTGGGGATGACCATAGGGCTCGTAGCCATTGCCCTCTGCTTCTGCTTGCCGTGGAGGTCCTATCGGTCTAGGGTGATAGCCATGAGGCTGTTGGTCCTCATCTCCATCCGGCTGGGGTTCCTCCTGTTCTGGCGGTGTCCTAGGGTGATCAGGACCTTCAGCAGGGTCTTGGTCAGTCCTCACGTGCCTTATGGCCTGAAATCTCACCGGCCTATCCACACGCTCCAGCCTCTCGCTGATTGATGCGAGTTGTGTTTGGAGGGCGGTGAACATGGCCATCATGGCCTTGGTTGCATCTTGATTCCCTTCAGCCGTCATGTGCTACAAGAAGAAAAACAAGTTAGTTTGCTTCTAAGAATCCTTTAGGAGGGTTTTATTTTATATTAGAAGAAAATGCAAATAGAAAAGGAAAAATTAGAAAAAATGAAAGATCCTAACAATTAATTTTGCAAATCCTTACAATTAATACAAATCTCCTAGATTTATTTTTTTGGTCGATTTTCTTGATTTTTTATATTTAATTTAATTAATAATGGAAATATACTTTTAACAAAAAGGAAAAACGAAGTTGCAAGAGAGGATGAATCTAGACCCTAGTGATACACTTAGGAGATAGATGCACTCTGTTTGAATTTTACATGTTATTTTTTTGATTTTTCGAATGAAACTTAAACTAATGCACGAATTGGAAATAAGATTAAAGTAAAGGATAGAAACAACCTGGTTTTAGGAGCTTAACCTCTGATAACAAAATGATACAAGCCTTTAATCAAGACCGTACCACTCGCAGACTGGTTGGAGAACAATAGGCGAGAAACTCGGCCTTAGGCTTCTGGATAGGGGTTTTATGGTGGATATTGGATGGAGGGGTGATGTGAACCACACGAGGGGTGATGAACCTCGTGATAAATTACAACTTAGAAGCTAGGAGGGCTGGTCTCAACTAGGGTTCTAAGGGATAGAGTTTTAGGAGAAAACTCGTAGGAAAAAGTTCTATTTTTATTAATAATCAAAAGTTGTCGAACACATTGCTAAACAAGCCTTATTAATATGCTCGGCCGCCTTGGCCTTCTAGGGTCGACCCAAATTAAAAATGGAAAAGTTACAAAAGTGCATAAGGAAAATTACAAAAGGAAATAACCGAAAAAGGACACCTACCTAAATTGTTCTTGACTCAAAAATGGAAAACTACAAATTCCTACCCTGCAAAACAGAAAATGCAAGTGTATAAATGAAAACTTACCTTCCTTACCTTTCGGCCAAGAAATGGAAGGTGGCCAACCTTGTGGCATGCACGCGCCTAGCTCCTAGTCTTCAACTTGGAGTAGGGTTACGAAATGTTGGGCCTTGACCTCTTTCACCACGAGAAGCCAAGTCTCTGGACTCCTTTGCAATGTTGAGAAGCTTTTGGATTCTTCTTTGTACTCTTGGCCCAATGCTCCTTGTCGATGGTCTTCTAAGAGCTTGTTTACCCACAAGCTGAACTTGTGGAAGAGTGCCCTTGTCCTGCTCCTTGTCATGGCTTTTGGTGGCACCAATGGTGTAGAGACTTCATACAGGTTCATGTCGTGAAGCTGGTAGCTGAGTTGATCCGAGTCTCATTGTGTAGAGGTGGAAATGGTGGTGCAATCGCGTGAGCCAGCTGGATTGTGCATGGAGCTGGCTGAGTTGGGATCGAAGCCAGCCAGATTGATTTGTGAGCCGGTGGTGTCACCAGTTGGTGCAGCGGTGTCATTCACGTCACCGCCAGTTGGGCCGGAGGTTTGGGCCTCTCCACCAGAAAAGTTGATCGGCCCGGCCCGGCTGATCATAGGGTCGGCAGTACCACTTGGCCCGGTCGACAAGCCAAATGGCCCGGCTCTCTCAAGCAAGCTTTCTTGTCGGCCATTTTGGTCTTCTGGCTGGCCAGATGATCTGATGTCCTCATCACTTTGCTAAAACATGCCAAACTAGACAACTAATAACAAGCTTACAAGTAGAACGCAAAAATGTTAAGCCTAAAAGTGTTAAGGCAATAAAAGAGCTTCAATTTGAAATGTCCAGTACTAGCATAATGCACTTTTCTTTGCCAAAATTTGTTGAAACAGGTCTACAAAAGCAAGGATTCAACAAAGATCAAGAAGAGACACCTCCTACATTAAACCGATGTTCGGAATCAACAGGAGACCATGGAGAACCCAACATCTTGGAGGCAAAGTGATACAAGCCTCGATTCAAGGCTTATATGCGCGTGGGCTGTTTGGAGAAGGTTAGGTGAGAAACTCGACCTTAGACTTCTTGGATAGGGGTTTTTGGGTTGGTATTCGATGTAGGGGTGAAGTGAACCACACGAGGGGTGATGTACCTCGTGATAAATCACAAACTTAGAGCTAGGAGGGCTGGTCTCAACTAGGTTCTAAGCGCACAAGATTCTTAGAGAGAAAACTTGTTGGAAGAAAGTTCTACTTTATTAATATCAAAAAGGTTGTCGAACTACAATGCTGGAAGGAGCCTTATTAATATGCTTGACAGCTTGACCTTCTAGGGTCGACTCAAAGAAAGAAAAGGAAAGATTACAAAAGTGCACAAATGGAAAATGTACAAAAGTGCCTAACCGAAAAAGGACCTATTCCTAAAATGTCTTTGACTCAAAAAATGTAAATATTCTAGATCCTACCCTGCAAAACAGAAAGCGGCAAATATTCGAATTTAAAACTTACCTTACTTACCTCACGGCCAAGAAATGGAAGGTGGCCGTCCTTGTGGCATGGACAAACCATGCTCCTAGTCTTCGACTTGGAGTAGGGTTAGGAATCTTTGGGCCCTGACCTCTCTTGCCACTAAAGCGCAAGTCTCTGAAGTCCCTTGCATTGTTGAGAAGCCTTTGAACTCTTCTTTGCACTTCTGGCCCATTGTCCTTAGTCGATCTTCTTCTAGGAGCTTGTCGACCCATAAGCTGAACTTGTGGAAGAGTGCTCTTGATCTGCTCCTTGCCATTGCTCCTGGTGGCACTACTGGTGTAGATACTTCCTCTAGATGCATATCCTTAAGCTGGTAGCCTATCTGGTCCGAGTCTCCTTTTGTAGAAGTTGAAATGCTCGTGTACTCGGCTGGATCGGCTGTACCGGCTGGACTGTGCGAGGTAATGACCGGAATGCCTTCTGGACCAGCCAAGTTGATCCCAGAGTCGGCGGCATCACCAAGGGGACTGGCGGTGTCATCCACGTCGCTACCAATTGTGCCGGAGGCTTGGGCCTCTCCGCCAGCAATGCTGATCGGTCCGGTCCTGTTGATCGAGGGTCCGGCGGTACCGCTTGGGCCGGCAGACGTGCCAAATGGCCCGGCTGTCTCGGGCAAGCTTCCTGGTCGGCCAGTCTGGTCTCCTGGCCGGACATACGACCTGATGTCCTCATCCAGCCAGGTTGTACATCCAGCCAGGAGACCAGACTGGCCGACCAGGAAGCTTGCCCGCGACAGCCGAGCCATTTGGCACATCTGCCGGACCAAGCAGTACCGCCGGACCCTCGACCAATAGGACCAGACCGGTCAGCATTGCCGGCGGAGAGGCCCAAGATTTCGGCACACTTGGTGGCGACGTGGATGACACCGCCGGTCTCCTTGGTGATGCCACGACTCCGGGATCAACTTGGCTGGTCCTGAAGGCATTCCGGCCAGTACCTCGCACAATCCAGCAGGTACAGCCAATCCAGCCGAGTACATGCGCATTTCCACTTCTACACAAGAAGACTCGGACCAAATAAGCTACCAGCTCCAGGACATGCACCTAGAGGAAGTCTCTACACCAGTGGTACCTCAAGGAGCAATGACAAGAAGCAGATCAAGGGCACTCTTCCACAAATTCAGCTTATGGGTCGACAAGCTCCTAGAGGAAAATCGACTACGGACAATGGGCCAGAAGTGCAACGGAGAGTCCAAAGGCTTCTTGATACAAGCCTTGATTCAAGGATGTATGCGCGTGGGCTGTTTGTAGAAGATTAGGTGAGAAACTCAACCTTAGGCTTCTAGATAGGGGTTTTCTGGTTGGTAAACGATGGAAGGGTGAAGTGAACCACACGAGGGGTGATGAACCTCGTGATAAATCACAAACTTAGAGCTAGGAGGGCTGGTCTCAACTAGGTTCTAAGCGCACAAGATTCTTAGAGAGAAAGCTTGTTAAAAGAAAGTTCTACTTTATTAATATCAAAAAGGTTGTCGAACTACAATGCTGGAAGGAGCCTTATTAATATGCTCGAGAGCTTGACCTTCTACGGTCGACTCAAAGAAAGAAAAGGAAAGTTTACAAAAGTGCACAAATGGAAAATATACAAAGGTGCATAACCGAAAAAAGGACCTATTCCTAAAATGTCTTTGACTCAAAAATTTAAACAATCTAGATCCTACCTTGCAAAACAGAAAGATGCATATATTCGAATTGAAAACTTACCTTTCTTACCTCACGGCCAAGAAATGGAAGGTGGCTGTCCTTGTGGCATGCACGCGCCTTGCTCCTCGTCTTCGACTTTGAGTAGGGTTAGGAATCTTTGGGCCCTGACCTCTCTTGCCAATAAAGCCCAAGTCTCTGAAGTCCCTTGCATTGTTGAGAAGCCTTTGGAATTTTCTTTGCACTTCTGGCCCACTGTCCTTTGCCGAACATCCTCTAGGAGCTTGTCGACCCATACTCTGAATTTGTGGAAGAGTGCTCTTGATCTACTACTTGTCATTGCTCATGGTGGCACCACTGCTGTAGAGACTTCCTCTAGATGCATGTCCTGAAGCTGGTAGCTTATCTGGTCCGAGTTTCCTTGTGTGGAAGTTGAATTGCTCGTGCACTCGGCTGGATCGGCTGTACCGGCTGGACTGTGCGAGGTACTGGCCGGAATGCCTTCTGGGCCGGCCAAGTTGATCTCGGAGTCGGCGGCGTCACCAAGGGGGCCGGCGGTGTCATCCACGTCACCACCAATTGTGCCGGAAGCTTGGGCCTCTCCGCCGGCAATGCTGATCGGTCCGGTCCTATTGGTCGAGGGTCCGGCGGTACTGCTTGGGCCGGCAAACGTGCCAAATGGCCCGGCTGTCTCGGGCAAGCTTCCTGATCGGCCAGTCTGATCTCCTGGCCGGACATACGACCTGATGTCCTCATCAAAAAGCAAAGCAACCAGCTTCAACGGAATGCAGTAATTGCTTCCTTTCCTATCAGGGAGCAACCGCCAGATGCACCATGGCCACATCCTAATCATATAAGGGCCATAAACCGAGGTAATGCCCTAAACCCACAAGTAAATCAATGTATTAACTTTCCTTCTCTATGTGCAGGCAAAAATGCTTTGAGGGCAAAACATTTCAAAGGGGAAGATATGATGAGGTCATCGGCCCAACCCCCGGTCAATAGCATGGCCCGGCCGGCCCAAGGAACACAAAGGCGGCCAAATACGCACAAAAGAATACATGGGTGTATTTACATGAATTCAAGCCTAACCAAGAAGCGGCCAGCCAAGACCAAACCTGGCCTATAATTCTGACTCACAGAAGACAATCAGCAACATGGATCTCACCCCAAACTAGGCCAGATAAATTCATGCACCATACATCAAGTTGGAATTTCCGAAACTTACCATATTGGGAACATTTCTTATATTAAATCCTCCAAAATTTTCTTTGGTGACCAGGAGACGTTTTGGTACTTCAAGGTGCTCCCTTAAGCACTTCTAGAAGTGAAAAACGCCTTGGACAAGGCGGGTCTATCCGTGCCTTCAAATAAACCGATTGGAGCCGTTTATGGCAAGTGAGATGGCCAACTAGTTTAATCACTTGCAAACCAAAACATGGCGTCCAAGAAATATTATTAAGGCCCTAAGGAAGCCCAAAATAAACCAACCATGCACCAGCCACCATAGGATCAGGCGAATCCCTTTCCTCCAAGACTTGCCATATATGGACCGAAGTGCACTTAATGTGTTCAGATTGCAATATCTCTATTCCTTGCAACTTGGGCACATATTGAAGAATTTCCAAAGCATCGAGGATGTACCTAGAAATCATAAATTCGCCCCAAAGCTCTCAAGATACAAGCATCCACACTTTCTTTGTTGGCCAAACTACACATTAATGGCCAACAACCATATATTTTAAATGAATGATTTCCTTTTCTCTTTAGGTTTAGAACCGTTGCTAGGAGCACTATATAAGCTTAGCACGGACTCATTGTAAAGACAAACCACCATTGGAATAAAAAGTTGAATATAATTTTATTTTTCAAAGCCTTGTCTTTGAACTTGTTCTTATTCTTTAGATACTAAGTGTGTGATTCACATCCTTTTTATTGAAGCCACGGCCTGGTTAGTTTGAGTGATTCAAACTCCCTTGGTCCACCTTTGATCGTGTGATTCGATCAAAACCCCCTCCTTTTAGTTCTCTTGCCCGCTTAAGTCAAGAGAGATTCTCGGCCTTACGAGTCACGGCCGTACCGCTTGTAAGATTGATACTCAATCTTTCATCACTAAGGGTGTTTGGGAGAGAGTTGTACTGGAGATGGGTGACCTGGGAAGTCCTCGTGTTGCATTTCATTTTTATTTACTCAATTTTTTATGTGTCTATTGTAAAATGCCATCTTTTTGAAACCCCATACATTGTGCACCCGCGATGAACTACACGGCTGACAATACCATTTTGGGAAACTCTCTCAAAGACCTTAATAATCATGGTTTTTGCATTGTTTCACCATGCCTTTCACCACACTTTTTCGTGTCTTCATTAGCATTTTAGGCATTGTATCCGCCCATTTATATTCATTGGCATTCAGCATTGCATTCTATAGGTTAGTGCATACATTGTTGCATCTTGCATACCTTAATCTTTCATTTCAGGTAGAACGAGAAGTTAGACTAGACAAAGAGCCAAAAATGGTCAAGGAGTGTTCCGGAGGGCACAAGATCAGCCATCCGGTCAATCTTGGCAGGCCGATCCCAACCGATCGCACCAGGCCTGTCGCGCATCACCTTAAGAGTGTCCTGCCCGATCTCCCACACCAGCCGATCATGGGATCTGCCGGACCACGAGATCCATCATCCGGCCAATCGCACCAGGCCGATCGCGCACAACCTGGCCAGCTCCTGGCCAGCTCCTGCCCAGACCTACCGAGCCCAGACCTTCTGAGCCCAGACTGATCCTGCCGAATGCCTGCCAAGCCCTAGCCATGCCTGACCAAGCGATCGACCATCCAGCCCATCGCACCACACCGATAGCACACCACCCGGCAGGTCCTTCCCAGACCTGCCGAGCCCAAACCAATCCTGCCAAGTGCCTACCGAGTGCCTGCCGAGCCCGAACCACACTTGACCATGCGATTGGCCATCCGGCCGATCGCACCACACCAATCCCACGTGCCCATCACAAGATCACCCATCAAGCCGATCTCACCATGGCCGATCTCAGATCAACCCCACGGATCTACAGCTCATTATGAGATCATCCATATGGCCGATCTAGGGCCAGCCCGAGGCCAAATGATTTCAAACCTATTTTTACTACCCGGTTTATCCCATGATTAAACATAATTGTTAGGGATACTATAGAAACCCTTTCTAAACACTTTTAAAATAATTTTTATTCATGTTTCTTTTAGTTTATTACTCTGGTCTTTTTTATAGAGAGGAGAGATTGGTATCAACCTTTGTTCTTGCACTCTTGGTTTCTAGTGAAGGATGTCTCTTCCCTATCTCTTATCTTATGTTTCTTTGCTTTTACTTCTTTATGCTTACTGTTTTATTGAATATGCTAGTTTTCTGTATGGATCATGCGTAAGGTAGATTAGGGGAATATGATGTTGACTTAGGGTTGTTTATATAGATTAGATGACAAATCCCTGATGTTTAGGGTGTCCTTAACGCTAGGGATTGAAGTAGCTAATCAATTCTTAGATCGATGATGTTCTGCTCCTGATAAGTGTAGACAAAACGTGTAGGTAGGCCTAAACATCCTTATTTCATCTTCGCCAACAAGAGTTGATATCTAAGGTGATAGGTGGACAAGATTAGACTTGAACCTAATTATCACAAAGCGATAGATTGCTGTGCAAAAGACTTGTAGTCTATAGACTAGTGAATGGGCTGTTACCACAAGAGTGGATCAGTCTACTAGATAATGTTTTAAGTCTTAGGGGTTCGTTTAATCAAACCTGTAGAATTGTTAGTCAAAGGAAGATTGCCCCGAATCTAAGGCCTTGCCCACTGTCCATATTTCTTGTTCATTGAAATAACTCATCTTTACTTTCTTTGCAATTAAATTATTAGATAACCAATCAAAAAACCAATTTTTATTAACCTAGATTTATGTGTTTCATGCATTCCTAGTTGATACAAGCTTGGGATCGTGGCCGTGATGCTCTCGGACCGGGTGCAAGGATCTTAGGCGAGAAACTCGGCCTTAGGCTTCTTAGGGTAGTTTGGATGTGTGTTTCGGGTTGTGGGGTGAAGTGAACCACACGAGGTGTGACGGGTCTCGTGATAAATCACAACACTAATTCTAGGAGTACAAATCTCAACTAGGTTTAGAGCTAACAAGAGAACTTTGTGTGCAAAGACTCTTTGGAAGAAAATGCGTATCTTTATTAATATGGGGCAAAAAGTTGTTGAACTAAAATGCTGAAAGAGCCTTACAAAAGTTCACAAAGGATAATTTTTAACAAATGGAAACAACCAAAGAAAAAAGGAAAAGATAAAAAAGTGCACAAAGAAAAATTACAACAAATGGAAACAACCAAAAAATAAACTACTTAAAGTTCTTGACTCAACAAAAAGGAAAAAATAGTAAATTCTACCCGGAAAAACAGAAAATGCAACATATAGATATGTAAAAATTAATGTCTTATCTCTCGGCCAAGAAATAAAAAGTGGCCGACTTTATGGTAGGCACACGCCTTGCTCCTAATCTTGCAGTTGAAGTAGGTTTACACACCTTTGGGCATTGACCTCGTTTGGTAGAGAGCCCATGCTTCTGGAGCAAGTTGGTGAAGTGGTGGGCCCTTAGCTTGGTTGTTGCACTCTTGTCCCGTGGTTGAATCGCCTTGGTCTTCTAAAAGTCCTTCCACGAACAAGCTGAACTTGTGGTAGAGTGCTCCAGTTATGCTTCTCGGCATTGCTCATGGTGGCACCATTGGGGCTGAAGTATCTCCTAGATCCATGCCTTGAAGCTGGCTGCTCAGCTGGTCCAAGTCTTCTAGAGTGTGGCTCGTGCTGGCCGTCTGGCCAATTGATACGGCCATGTTGCCAATCAAGCCGGTCGTGTCGGGCAGGTCTTCTGGTCGGCCATCTTCTTGGTCAGGTCTTTCTGGCCGGCCATTTGATCTGGTGCCCTCATCATCCCCTCCCTCTTTAGTAGGGTTTGTCCTAAAAACTGGATCATCTGCTTGGAAGGGAGCTAAATCAGTTACGTTTAAGGTGTTAGACACGTTAAACTCACCTGGAAGCTCGAGCCGTTAGGCATTGTTGTTAATTCTTTTGAGTATCCTGAATGGTCCATCTCCTCTGGGGGCTAGGTTGGAACTCCGTAGGTGGTGAAACCTCTCCTGACTTAGGTGGAGCCACACCCAATCGCCTGGTTGGAAGATCATCTCGTTTCGCCCCTTGTTGGCATGAGTCACGTATTGCCCGGTACTCTTCTCTAGGTCTTCCATGACCTTCTGGTGTAGCTTCTTGACGAATTCTTCCTTAGACTCTCTGTTCAGACTGGTCATCTCAGCTGGTGGCAGTGGGGTTTTCTACAAGGGCGTTTGAGGATTGAATCCATAGACAACTTTAAAAGGTGTCTTCTTGGTGGCTGAGTGTATGGCCCTGTTGTAGGAAAATTTTATGAATGGCAGGCACTCCACCCATTTCTTGAGGTTCTTCCCGAGTGTTATTCTGAGAAGAGTAAATAACTTCCGGTTGACCACCTCAGTTTAGCCATCGGTTTGAGGGTGGCACGTGGTGGAGAACAAAAACTTAGTGTCCTCCAGAAAATACTCAAGAATTTGGTGTCTCCATCTGACACAATGGTCCTTGATACTCCATGAAGGCGCACTATTTCCTTGAAGAATAATTCTGTCATTTGTGTGGCATCATTGACATTTGCACAAGGTATGGAGTGGGCCATCTTGGAAAACGATCTACCACTACAAAGATGGCATCCTTGTAGTTAATCTTGGGAAGGTCTAGAACAAAGTCCATCAAAATATCTACCCATGGATGTGTTGGTATGGGCAGAGGCAGATACAACCCATGAGGGTGTAATCTGGGCTTAGCCTTCTTGCAAATTACATATCTTGCATAGTGGGCTTCTACGGCCCTACAGATGTGTTGCCAGTAGAAGTTCTCCTTGACTACGGCAAGGGTCTTATCAATACCAAACTAGCCCATAATACCACCACCATACTGGCCCATAAGACCACCACCATGAGCTTCTCATGTGATAAGCTTCTGTAGTGATCCTTGAGGTATGCACAACGTCCTTTCTCTGAACAAGAATCCATCATGAAGATAGGGCTTGACGTGACTTCCTAAATCATTTTGGTATCAGAGCTTAAAGCTCCTAAATCAGGTTGTTTCTATCCTTTAGTTAGTTTTGTTTTTAAGTTCTTGCATTAGTTTAAGTCGCACTCAAGAAAAATCAAAAAAATAACATCAAACTCCAAACCGAGTGCATCTAGCCTTCTACGTGTATCACTAGGGTTTAGATTCACTTTTGCATTACCATTCACGTTTTCCTTTTTGCTTAAATCATATTTCCATTATTTTTAATTTAAATTAAAAAGAAAAGAAAAAGAAAATAGGAAAATACCAAAAGAATTCGAATTGTCAAGAAAGTTTCCATTTTTCAAATCTTCCATTTTTTTCAAACCTTTCCTTTTCTCAGATTTTCCTTTTTGCATAATTTTTGAATTCTCTATATAAGCATCCACCTAATCGATTCTAGGAGCAGGATAACTTGTTTTCTTCCTGGTAGTACGCAATGGGAGAAGAAAATAGAGATGCAGCCGAGGCCATGATGGCCATGTTCACCACCCTCCAAACACAACTCGCATCAATAGGCGAGAGGTTAGAGCGCGTGGAGAGGCCTGTGAGATTCCAGGCCATAAGGCACGTGAGAGCAGAGCAAGACCGTGCTGAGGGTCCTGAGCACCTTAGGACATAGCACGAACAGGAGGAGCCCCAGCTAGATGGAGATGAGAACCCTCCTGTTGCTGTCCAATTCGAATTCTTTTGGTATTTTCCTATTTTCTTTTTCTTTTCTTTTTAATTTAACCTAAAAATAATGGAAATATAATTTAAGCAAAAAGGAAAATGTGAATGGTAATGCAAAAGTGAATCTAAACCCTAGTGATACACGTAGAAGGCTAGATGCACTCGGTTTGGAGTTTGATGTTATTTTTTTGATTTTTCTTGAATGCCACTTAAACTAATGCAAGAACTTAAAAACAAAACTACCTAAAGGATAGAAACAACTTGGTTTAGGAGCTTTAAGCTCTGATACCAAAATGATACAAGCTTCGATTCAAGGCTTGGATGCGCGTAGGCTGTTTGGAGAAGGTTAGGTGAGAAACTCGGCCTTAGACTTCTTGGATAGGGGTTTTTGGTTTGTTATTAGATGGAAGGGTGAGGTGGACCACATGAGGGGTGATGAACCTCGTGATAAATACAAAAGTGCACAAATGGAAAATGTACAAAAGTGCATAACCGAAAAAGGACCTATTCCTAAAATATCTTTGACTCAAAAATGTAAAGAATCTAAATCCTACCCTGCAAAACAGAAAGAGGCAAATATCCAAATTGAAAACTTACCTTTCTTACCTCACGGCCAAGAAATGGAAGGTGGCTGTCCTTGTGGCATGCACGCGCCTTGCTCCTCGTCTTCGACTTTGAGTAGGGTTAGGAATCTTTGGGCCCTGACCTCTCTTGCCAATAAAGCCCAAGTCTCTGAAGTCCCTTGCATTGTTGAGAAGCCTTTGGAATTTTCTTTGCACTTCTGGCCCACTGTCCTTTGCCGAACATCCTCTAGGAGCTTGTCGACCCATACTCTGAATTTGTGGAAGAGTGCTCTTGATCTACTACTTGTCATTGCTCATGGTGGCACCACTGCTGTAGAGACTTCCTCTAGATGCATGTCCTGAAGCTGGTAGCTTATCTGGTCCGAGTCTCCTTGTGTAGAAGTTGAAATGCCCGTGTACTCGGCTGGATCACTTGTACCGGCTGGACTGTGCGAGGTACTGGCCGGAATGCCTTCTGGACCGGCCAAGTTGATCCTGGAGTCGGCGGCGTCACCAATGGGACCGGAAGTGTCATCCACGTCACCAATTGTGCCGGAGGCTTGGCTCTCCGCCGGCAATGCTGATCGGTCCGGTCCTGTTGGTCGAGGTCCGGCGTACCGCTTGGGCCGCAGGCGTGCCAAATGGCTGGCTGTCTCGGGCAAGCTTCCTGGTCGGCCAGTCTGGTCTCCTGGCCGGCCATATGACCTGATGTCTCCATCAGGAGGTGATACAAGCCTTGATTCAAGGGTGTATGCGCGTGGGCTGTTTGGAGAAGTTTAGGTGAGAAACTCGACCTTAGACTTCTTGGATAGGGGTTTTTGGGTTGGTATTCGATGGAAAGGTGAAGTGAACCACACGAGGGGTGATGAACCTCGTGATAAATCACAAACTTAGAGCTAGGAGGGCTGGTCTCAACTAGATTCTAAGCGCACAAGATTCTTGAGAGAAAACTTGTTGGGGAAAAAGTTCTACTTTATTAATAATCAAAAAGGTTGTCGAACTACAATGCTGGAAGGAGCCTTATTAATATGCTCGACAGCTTGACCTTCTAGGGTCGACTCAAATAAGAAAAGGAAAGTTTACAAAAGTGCACAAAAGGAAAAGATACAAAAGTGCATAACCGAAAAAGGACCTATTCCTAAAATGTTATTGACTCAAAACTGTAAAGCATCTAGATCCTACCCTGCAAAACAGAAAGAGACATATATTCGAATTGAAACTTACCATAACTTACCTCACGGCCAAGAAATGGAAGGTGGCCGTCCTTGTGGCATGCACGCGCCTTGCTCCTAGTCTTCGACTTGGAGTAGGGTTAAAAATCTTTGGGCCCTGACCTCTCTTGCCACTTAAGCCCAAGTTTATGATGTTCTTTGTGTTGTTGAGAAGCCTTTGGACTCTACTTTGCTCTTCTGGCCCATTGTCCTTAGCTGATCTTCCTCTAGGAGCTTGTCCACCCATAAGCTGAATTTGTGGAAGAGTGCCCTTGATCTGCTTCTTGTCATTGCTCCTGGTGGCACTACTGGTGTGGATACTTCCTCTAGATGCATGTCCTGAAGCTGGTAGCTTATCTGGTCTGAGTTTCCTTGTGTGGAAGTTGAATTGCTCGTGCACTCGTCTGGATCGGCTGTACCGGGTGGACTCTGCGAGGTACTGGCCGGAATGCCTTCAGGACCGGCCAAGTTGATCCCGGGGTTGGTGGCATCACCAAGGGGACCGGCGGTGTCATCCACGTCCCCGCCAAGTGTGCAGGAAGCTTGGGCCTCTCCGCCGGCAATGCTGGTTGCTCTGGTCCTATTGGTCGAGGGTCCGGCGGTACTGCTTGGACCGGCAGGCGTGCCAGATGGCCCAGCTATCTCGGGCAAGCTTCCTGGTCGGCCAGTCTGGTCTCCTGGCTGGATATACGACCTGATGTCCTCATCATCCCCTCCCTCTTCAGTAGGTTTTGTCCTCAAAACTGGTTCATCTGCATGGAAAGGGGCTAAGTCAGTAACATTGAACGTATTGGACACATTAAACTCACCTAGTAGCTCGATCCGGTAGGTGTTGTTGTTGATCCTCTCGAGCACTCTGAATGGTCCATCTCCTCTTGGTGCTAGTTTGGAACTCCTTAGGTTTGGGAACCTCTCCTGCCGTAAGTGTAGCCACACCCAATCGCCCGGTTGAAAGATCACCTCCTTTCTTCCCTTGTTGGCATGAGTCACGTACTCTCCAATCCTCTTCTCCAAGTTTTCTGCTACCTTCTGGTGTAACCTCCTTATGAACTCTGCCTTGGATGCTCCGTTGAGGTTGGTCATCTCAGCTGGTGGTAGTGGTGTTTGCTCTAATGGGGTGAGAGGGTTGAAGCCGTATACCACTTCAAATGGTGTCTTCTTGGATGCTGAGTGCGCGGCTCGGTTGTAAGCGAACTCTATGAATGGCAGGCACTCCACCCAAGTCTTTAGGTTCTTCCCTAGTGTAGTCCTGAGAAGGGTTGATAGTGTCCTGTTGACAACTTCAGTTTGGCCATCGGTTTGAGGATGGCAGGTGGTAGAGAAGAGTAGCTTCGTGCCTAGCTTTCTCCAAAGGGTCTTCCAGAAATGGCTGAGGAACTTGGTGTCCCTGTCTGATACGATGGTCCTTGGCACTCCATGAAGCCGTACTATCTCCCTGAAGAACACCTCAGCTGTTTGTGTGGCATCATTGACATTGGTACATGGAATGAAGTGTGCCATCTTGGAGAATCTGTCCACCACTACAAAGATTGCATCTTTGTGGTTGATCTTGGGCAGACCTAGAACAAAGTCCATTGAGATGTCCACCCATGGATGTGTAGGTTTGGGCAGTCGGAGATACCACCCGTGAGGTTGCACTCAGGACTTTGCCTTCTTGCAAGTGATGCATCTTGCACAATGAGCTTCTACTGTCCTCTTGATGTGTGGCCAGTAGAAGTGATCCTTGACCACTGCTAGAGTCTTGTCGACACCAAAGTGGCCCATGAGTCCTCCTCCATGAGCTTCTCGGATGATAAGCTCCCTTAATGATCCTTTTGGTATGCACAGCCTTCTTTCTCGGAACAAGAATCCTTCATGGATGTTGAACTTGCCATGACTCCCTGTGCCACACTCCTTGTAGCTCTCAGCAAAGTTAGGATCATCCTTGTATAGGTCCTTGATGTGCTCGAACCCTAGGACCTTTGCCTCCATGGTGGATATCAAGGCAAACCTCCTTGATAGTGCATCGGCTACCACATTATCTTTGCCCTTCTTGTACTTGATGACGTACGGGAAGGTCTCTATGAACTCCATCCACCTGGCATGTCTCCTCTTGAGATTGGTTTGCCCTCTAAGGTGTTTGAGAGTCTCATGATCAGTGTGGATCACAAACTCCTTGGACAGCAAGTAATGCTGCCAAGTCTCCAATGCTCGGACAAGGGCATAGAGCTCCTTGTCATAAGTGAGGTAGTTCAGTGAGGCACCACCTAGCTTCTCACTGAAGTATGCCACTGGTCTCCGTCCTTGGGTTAGCACTGCTCCTATGCCTATTCCAGAGGCATCACACTCCACTTCAAACGTCTTATTGAAGTCGGGAAGGACTAGTACTGGTGCATGTGTAAGGCTGTCCTTCAAGGCCTGGAATCCCTTCTCCTGAGCTTCTCCCCAGCTGAATCCCACGTTCTTCTTCACTACTGCCGTCAGTGGTGAGGCAATACTGCTGAAGTTGGGCACGAATCTCCTATAGAAGCTGGCCAGTCCGTGGAAGCTCCTCACTTGGCTGATGCTGCCTGGTGTTGGCCATTCTTGTATGGCTCGAATCTTTTCCTCATCAACCTGTAGGCCCTGTGAACTTACAACAAAACCTAAAAAGACAAGCTTATCAGTACAAAAGTTGCACTTCTTGAGATTGGCATAAAGCTCTTCTTGTCGAAGGGTTTTAAGTACCATCTCAAGATGTGTGAGGTGTTCTCGTAGGCACTTACTATAAACTAGTATATCATCAAAGTAAACTACCACAAGCTTACTGATGTACGCCCTAAGAACTTGGTTCATAAGGCGCATGAAGGTGCTTGGGGCATTAGTCAAGCCGAATGGCATGACTGCCCACTCGTAGAGCCCTTGCTTTGTCTTGAAAGCAGTCTTCCACTCATCACCTTCCTTCATTCTTAGCTGGTGGTATCCACTTTTGAGGTCTATCTTGGAGAAGACCGTGGCTCCACTCAGCTCATCTAGCATGTCATCCAGTCGTGGTATTGGATGACGGTACTTGACTGTGACGTTGTTGATTGCTCGGCAGTCCACGCACATGCGCCAAGTCCCATCCTTCTTGGGCACTAGTAGCACTGGTACGGCACATGGACTGAGGCTCTTTCGAACATATCCTTTCTCCAGGAGCTCCTTGACTTGCTTCTCAAGCTCCTTGGACTCCTCTGGAATCATCCGGTATGCTGGCCGGTTGGGCAGGGCTGCTCCGGGCACTAGATCAATCTGGTGTTCTTTGCCACGTAAAGGAGGCAAGCCTGCTGGTATCTCCTATGGAAATACATCCTGGAACTTGTTAAGGAGAGTTGCTACTTCAGGAGGTAGCTCTACCTGTCCCTGTTCAATACTCAAAACTTCTTTGAACGCCATTAGTAACATTAAATCCTTTGAGGCTAAAGCTTTCCAGACATGGCTTGGTTGAATAAGAAAATTAAACTTGATAAGTTTCTTTTCCTTACTCATTTGGAGTTGTAGCTCGTGTACCTGGGCAGGTGTAAGAGGAGCTAGGCTGACCTTTCTCTTGTCAAGCACGAAGGTGTAGAGATTGGTTCGGCCATCATGCCTGGTCTCTTTGTCAAACTGCCATTGTCTTCCTAGTAGAAGATGACCAGCTTGCATGGGCACCACGTCGCACACGACTTGGTCTTGGTACTTGCCCACACTGAATGGCACACTGACTTGTTCATGGATCTTGAGCTCCACTTTGTCATCGAGCCATCTCAGTCTATATGGTCGAGGATGCCTTGTCTTCTCTAGACCTAGCTTATCAACCATATATGCACTAGCAACGTTAGTGCAAGAACCACCATCTATGATGAGGTTACATACCTTGCCCTTGGTGGTGCAACGGCTGTGGAAGATGTTCTCCCTTTGGATGGTCTCTGAAGGATCCACCATTGCACTGAGGATGCGTCTAGTGACCAGCACTTCCCCCACATCAGGGTACTCAATGTCACCGTATTCTTCTTCTGGTTCATAGTCCTCTTCATCTTGGGACTCATACTCTCCATCCTCCGTAATCAGCATGACCCGGTTGTTTGGGCACTCCCTTGATATGTGTCCACGACCCCTACACTTGAAACAAGTGATGTCACGTGACCTTTGAGGGTTAGAAGACTTACTAGGCTCTCTCTGGTCACGGGTTGGTTCAGGAGGCTTGCTCTTGAACCTTGACTCGATCTCTGTACTCTTGCCTTTGTCTACGGGTTTGGGAATGTTGCTTGGTGCCCAAGGCGTCTTAGGCTTGCTGCGGATGTCTTGGCTATTACGTTTGATGTGCCTCTCAGCCTGGACAAATAGGTGGAACAAGTCTTTGAAGTCATTGTAGATTTGCCTTTCCACCTTGCGGCTGATTCTTTCTTGGAGTCCATCCAAGAATAGTGCAATCAATGCTTCTTCATCATCATTGAGCTCCAATCTGTTCCTTAGCTACTCGAACTCTTCATAGTACTCCTCTACTGATCTAGTACCCTGCTTAAGAGTACGAAAACGACGTTGCAAGTCTCTATGAAATTAAGGTCGAAAAACCTTTGTCGCATGAGGTCTTTCATGTCGACCCATGAGTCTATGGGCCTCATTCTCTTCCTCCTTCTGTCAGATACCTCACGATCCCACCAGATGAGGGCACTGTCCGTGAGTTGTGCTACTGCCATTGAGACTCTCCTAGGTCCTGGTTGGTTGTAATGATCAAAGATATGATCCATTCTTCTCTCCCAATCTAGGTAAGCCTCGGGGTCTACTTTTCCTGCAAAACTTGGAGGAGTTAGCTTAACATCAGGATGAGTTACCCGGTTATAGGCATGTTCATCTCCATCCTCATGATGTCTAGGAGACATTCTTGGTCTCTGGTGAAGACCATATGGCTCAAAGCCATCATCTTCTGCCTCTGGTTGCCATGGAGGTCCTCTCGGCCTATGGTGATAGTTATGAGGTTGTGTGTCCTCATCTCCATCTGGCTGGGGTTCCTCCTGTTCGTGCCGTGTCCTAAGGTGCTCAGGACCCTCAGGACGGTCTTGCTCAGCTCTCACGTGCCTTATGGCCTGGAATCTCACCGGTCTTTCCACGCGCTCCAACCTCTCGCCTATGCATGCGAGTTGTGTTTGGAGTGTGGTGAACATGGCCATCATGGCTTCGGTGGCTTCTCTATTTTCTTCTGCCATTGTGCTACAAAGAAAGAAGACAAGTTAGGATGCTCCTAAATTATTAGGAGGGTTTTCTTTTTATAAGGGGGGGGGGATTCGAAAAATGCAAAAATGAAAAAAAATCTGAGAATTGGAAATTCAAAAATATGAAGATCTGAAAAAAAGGAAACTTTCTTGACAACTTGTGCTAGCTGTCCAATTCGAATTCCTTTGGTGTTTTTCCTATTTTCTTTTTCTTTTCTTTTTAATTTAATTTAAAAATAAAGGAAATATGACTTAAACAAAAAGGAAAACGTGAATGGTAATGCAAAAGTGAATCTAAACCCTAGTGATACACGTAGAAGGCTAGATGCACTCGGTTTGGAGTTTGATGTTATTTTTTTGATTTTTCTTGAATGCCACTTAAACTAATGCAAGAACTTAAAAACAAAACTACCTAAAGGATAGAAACAACTTGGTTTAGGAGCTTTAAGCTCTGATACCAAAATGATACAAGCTTCGATTCAAGGCTTGGATGCGCGTAGGCTGTTTGGAGAAGGTTAGGTGAGAAACTCGGCCTTAGACTTCTTGGATAGGGGTTTTTGGTTTGTTATTAGATGGAAGGGTGAGGTGGACCACATGAGGGGTGATGAACCTCGTGATAAATCACAAACTTAGAGCTAGGAGGGCTGGTATCAACTAGGTTCTAAGGGCACAAGTCTCTTGAGAGAATAACTTGTTGGGGAAAAAGTTCTATCTTTATTAATATCAAAAAGGTTGTCGAACTACAATGCTGGAAGGAGCCTTATTAATATGCTCGACAGCTTGACCTTCTAGGGTCGACTCAAACAGAGAAAAGGAAAGTTTACAAAAGTGCACAAAAGGAAAAGATACAAAAATGCATAACCAAAAAAAGACCTATTCCTAAAATGTTCTTGACTCAAAAATGTAAAGCATCTAGATCGTACCCTGAAAAACAGAAAGAGGCATATATTCGAATTGAAACTTACCTTAACTTACCTCACGGCCAAGAAATGGAAGGTGGCCGTCCTTGTGGCATGCACGCGCCTTGCTCCTAGTCTTCGACTTGGAGTAGGGTTAAAAATCTTTGGGCCCTGACCTATCTTGCCACTAAAGCCCAAGTTTCTGATGTTCCTTGTGTTGTTGAGAAGCCTTTGGACTCTACTTTGCTCTTCTGGCCCATTGTCCTTAGCTGATCTTCCTCTAAGAGCTTGTCCACCCATAAGCTGAATTTGTGGAAGAGTGCCCTTGATCTGCTTCTTGTCATTGCTCCTGGTGGCACTACTGGTGTGGATACTTCCTCTAGATGCATGTCCTGAAGCTGGTAGCTTATCTGGTCCGAGTTTCCTTGTGTGGAAGTTGAATTGCTCGTGCACTCGGCTGGATCGGCTGTACCGGCTGGACTGTGCGAGGTACTGGCCGGAATGCCTTCAGGACCGGCCAAGTTGATCCCGGAGTTGGTGGCATCACCAAGGGGACCGACGGTGTCATCCACGTCCCCACCAAGTGTGCCGGAAGCTTGGGCCTCTCCGCCGGCAATGCTGGTTGCTCTGGTCCTATTGGTCGAGGGTCCGGCGGTACTGCTTGGACCGGCAGGCGTGCCAGATGGCCCGGCTATCTCGGGCAAGCTTCCAGGTCGGCTAGTCTGGGCTCCTGGCTGGATGTAAAACCTGATGTCCTCATCACAGGTGGTAGAAAAGAGTAGCTTCGTGCCTAGCTTCCTCCAAAGGGTCCTCCAGAAATGGCTGAGGAACTTGGTGTCCCTGCCTGACACGATGGTCCTTGGCACTCCATGAAGCCGTACTATCTCTCTGAAAAACAGCTCGGCTGTTTGCGTGGCATCATTGACATTGGCACACGGAATGAAGTGTGCCATCTTGGAGAATCTGTCCACCACTACGAAGATTGCATCTTTGTGGTTGATCTTGGACAGACCTAGAACAAAGTCCATTGAGATGTCCACCCATGGATGTGTAGGTATGGGCAGTGGGAGGTACAACCTGTGAGGGTGCACTCGGCACTTCGCCTTTTTGCAAGTGATGCACCTTGCACAATGGGCTTCTACTGACCTATTGATGTGTGGCCAATAGAAGTGCTCCTTGTCATAGGTGGGGTAACTCAGTGAGGCCCGACCTAACTTCTCACTGAAGTATGCCACTGGCCTTCCTCCTTGGGTTAGCACTGCTCCTATGCCTATTCCAGAGGTATCACACTCCACTCCAAACGTCTTGTTGAAGTCGGGCAGGACTAGCACTGGTGCATGTGTAAGGCTGTCCTTCAAGGCCTGGAATGCCTTCTCCTGAGCTTCTCCCCAGCTGAATCCCACGTTCTTCTTCACTACTGCCATCAATGGTGAGGCAATACTGCTGAAGTTGGGCACGAATCTCCTGTAGAAGCTGGCCAGTCCGTTGAAGCTCCTCACTTGGCTGATGTTGCTTGGTGTTGGCCATTCTTGTATGGCTCGAATCTTCTCTTCATCAACCTCTAGGCCCTGTGAACTTACAACAAAACCTAAGAAGACAAGTTTATCAGTACAAAAGATGCACTTCTTGAGATTGGCACAAAGCTCTTCTTGTCAAAGGGTTTTAAGCACCAACTCACACTACAAGAAAACATGTCTTTTGCGACCACAGAAGTGGTCGCAAAGTGGTTGCAAAACCTTATTTTGCGACTACTTCGCGACCACGTGATGTGGTCGGAAAATAGTAGTCACAAAAAAAAATCAGTCGCAAATTTGTGACCACATGGTGGTGACAAATTTCCGAACACATAAATAGTGGTTCATTTTGCGACTAATTTGCGACCACATGGTGGTGACTAATTTTACGACTAATTTGCCACTGAATTTCCGTAATAAATTTTGCCACTGTTTTGCGACTACATATGTGGTTGCGAAATATGTAGTCATAGATTAGTTACAAAATTTTGTGACTGATTTGCGACTACGAGAGTAGTGCAGTCGTAAATCAGTCACAATATTTTGTGACTAATTTGCGACTACAGGAGTAGTGCAGTCGCAAATCAGTCACAAAGTTTTGTGACTGATTTGCGACTACAAGAGTACTGTAGTCGTAAATCAGTCACAAAAAATTGTGACTTAATTGCGACTATGTTTCTTCTGTAGTCACAAATCAGTCACAAAATTTTGTGACTCATTTACGACTGCGTTTCTCCTGTAGTCGCAAATCAGTCACAAAAAATTGTGACTGCTTTGCGACAACATTTTTCATGTAGTTATAAATCAGTCACAATTTTTTGTGACTGATTTGTGACCACGTGTATGAAGGACTCGCAAATCGGTGGCAAAAATTGCGACTGATTTGGGACTGATTTGCGACTACAACGTAATTAGATTTAAAAAAATAAGTTTTCGAAAATTCAAACTCCCACCAAATTAATTGGTGGTTGCAAATCAGTCGCAAATTTACGACTGATTTGTGACCATGTGTGTAATTTTTGATAAATTAACAAGTGGTCGCAAATCAGTCGCAAATCAATCGCAAATTTGCGACTGACTTGCGACCACCAATTAATTTGGTTGGATTTGAATTTTCGAAATTTTTCAAACTCCCACCCAATTAAATGGTGGTCGAAAATCAGTCGCAAATTTGCGACTGATTTGCGACCACTATTGTAATTCTCGAAAACATAACATGTAGTCGCAAATCAGTCGCAAATTTGCGACTGATTTACGACCACATTTACATATATTTAATATACTACATGTGGTTGCAAATCAGTCACAAATTGCGACTGAATTGCGACTACATTTATATATATTGAATTTATTACACGTGGTCCCAAATCAGTCGCAAATTTGCGACTGATTTGTGACCACGTTTAGGTATTGTGACTGAAATGCCACCACATTGCCAATGGAGAGGCAAAGTGGTGGCAAATCAGTCACAAATAATACCCTAAACCCTAAATTTTTGAGATTTTGATAAATACATCTAATTATATAAGATTGATTAATTGATTATAAGTTATTCAAATTTCAATTACTATGAAAACAATAACATTTCCCAAATTTGCAAATAACTTACCTAAAACACTTAACAAATTTACTTAACCTTATACTTCTTATATGCATTCCAAATGTTTTCTAAATATGAAATCATTAGAAATATGGTTTTCAATATATGTTATCACTTCTAATGGTAAGTAGTCTCATTAATATGGAAATAAAAGTTTTAAATGTGGAAAATACTTAGGGGAAATGTGAATTTTGCGACTGATTTGCGACTTCATATCAAATTTTGAGAATGTGGTCGAAAATCAGTCGCAAATTTGCGACTGATTTGCGACCACGTTTAGTTGTTGTGACTGAAATGCCACCACATTGCCAATGCAGTGGCAAAGTGGTGGCAAATCAGTCACAAATAATACCTTAAACCCTAAATTTTGAGATTTTGATAAATACATATAATTATATAAGATTGATTAATGATTATAAGTTATACAAATTTCAATTACTATGAAAACAATAACATTTCCCAAATTTGCAAATAACTTACCTAAAACACTTAACAAATTTACTTAACCTTATACTTCGTATATACATTCCAAATGTTTTCTAAATATGAAATCATGAGAAATATGGTTTTCAATATATGTTATCACTTCTAATGGTTAGTAGTCTCATTAATATGGAAATACAAGTTTTAAATGTGGAAAATACTTATGGGAAATGTGAATTTACCATATGTGGTCGCAAATCAGTCGCACATTTGCGACTGATTTGCGACCACGTTTAGTTTTTGTGACTGAAATGCCACCACATTGCCAATGCAGTGGCAAAGTGGTCGCAAATCAGTCACAATTACTGTAAAAATCACATTTATATGGTTATTGGTAATACATTGAATTATATAAAATCATATGTACAAAATACATAAGAGAATAACTATATTTATTATATTTCTTCGTTCTCGTCATCATCTGAAGATGAAATATTACATTGAAATTCATCTTCTAGTTCCGCATCTCCGACATCGAAATCAATTTCTTCCGTATGGTTAACTCTATCGACCAACCGATCTACTTCTATCTCTTGAACAAGCATTAACTCTTCATCATTTTCTTGTTGCAAGAGGCCAATCTCGTCTTTGTTTTTGTATTTTCCAAAAATGTTAGATCTTGGATTAACTTTCAAAACATTGAGCCATGTTTGTTTTGCTGAATATAACAAACTTGATCTGCTGGAGATGCTGTTACATCATAACTATTCAAATATAAATTAGTTATAATTTTTAAAAAATCATATATAGTAAATTATTAACTAATACGTACCGAGAATAAATGGTTCGTATTTGTAGTATTTCCCCAATTATAAGACATCAACGACGCCATTTAACGACTTCCGAGTACCTTTCGAGGGCGTAGGATTGTACCATTCACATTTAAAAAGCGTGCTCTTCAAATTTAGGAGTCCGCATACTCAAGTTTAATGATATCTGTTAAAATACCGTAGAAATCAGCTTCATCAGATGAGTCTGAGTAATTGTCCCCCTTCACACAAATACCGTAGTTACATGTCTTTCTCCTATTTCCATGTTTCTTCGTGTGGAACATATAACCTCTTGTAAAATACATCCGCCAAGTGGACGCTTTATTTATCGGACCTTGAACTAATTCTTGAGCCCATATAGGAAAGACACATGACTCTGTGGAAGTGCATGAATTGACCTATGATCATATATCAAAAATTAAACTTAATTAGTATTTCCAAATTAATAAATAAAATATAATATACATGTCAAATAGTTAATTAAACATACATAATCCCTAACCCATATGTGGAACTCTTCCTCTCTTTTCGATGAAATGTCATCTTCCGTAAGATATGGATACGTACATCAAATATGATCTTTAAACATGCTACAACAGTAAATATTAAAAATTAATATATATATTTCTTAATACAATGAACTGAAATGTAATAAATGTAATTATTGTTTTCATGTACTTCTCTAGTGGCCGAAAATATTCACAATTCCGTAATACATATGCATGTGCATATTTATATTCTTTTTCGGAGAGCCATATTTCTTTACATTTACCACTTGGACATTCCATGTGCCTAAATATATCCGGTACTCCGGGATCTGGATATACAGGCACGTCACCTTCATCGAATCTTATAGACCTGTTTATACATATTATATTACTTACATTCATATATCACAAAATAATTAATTCATAAACATAAAAATTAATTTAGGTTACCTGTTTTTCGTGCGTATGTGCACAGGAAAGTAATGTTCCGAAAAGTAAGATATCTCATCATTCACATATGATTCAACAATCGACCCTGTAGCATATCGTTTGTTCTTTGCCTTGCTTTTAAGTTTTTTAAAAAACATTTTAAATGGATACATCCACCTATATTGCACAGGTCCACCAAGCTCAGCTTCGTATGGTACATGTACAGGAAGATGCTCCATGACGTCGAAAAATGAAGGGGGAAATATTTTTTCCAAATTGCACAAAATTAGGACTATGTTTTCCTTCAGAATTCGGACACGGTTTTGTTGTAATGATCTGGAGCATAAATCACGGAAAAATCCTCCAATCCCTATATATATATATATTAATTATCATCGACAATTAATTAGTTCAGGCAATTATTATTAATTTATGTATTTCCAATTAAAAATATATTTATTACTATATTTACCTGATAATGCTAGATGAACGTTCCGTGGTAAAAGTTCTGCAAATATAAAAGGGAGAAGTCTTTCCATAAAAACATGGCAGTCATGGCTTTTCATGCCCGACAACTTTAGTCCATCCATATCCACACAATTTGCTAAATCTGCCGCATAGCCATCCGGAAATTTAACATCATTTTTTATACATTCCAATAACCGTTCTTTCGCTTTTGGGTCAATCGAAATATAGGGAATGGAGCATTACCCCGACCATCCACGTGCAACTCTTTTCGAGAGCAAAAATTCGCAATATCCAACCTTGACTTAACTGTATCTTTTGATTTCTCTTTCACATTCATAACAATATTAATGATGTTATCGAAGAAATTCTTCTCTATATGCATCACATCAAGATTATGTCGAAGGTTAAGATCCGTCCAATACGGCAACTCCCAAAATATACTTTCTTTGTGCCAATTATGCTAGCTGTCGTAACCTTCGTCTTTACTTTCATGACCGTTTCCGCCGCACTCAAATGTTCTTAAAGGATTGACAGTTTTTATTGGCTCGTATAAAACTTGTTCTCCTGTCAATGATTGTGGAGGACAGTCATTCAAAGCGTGCTTCCCTTTTAAAAAATTTGTTTTATTTTTCCGTAACGGATGACCATTAGGAAGAAACCTTCTATGACAATCAAACCAACACATCTTTCTCCCATTTGGTAATTGAAATGCCTTCGTATCATCCATACAAATTGGACAGGCCAGCCTTCCATTCGTTGTCCATCCTGACAACATTCCATAAGCGGGAAAATCGCTTATCGTCCAAAGTAACACAACTTTTAGATTGAAATTTTGGTTCAACGATACATTGTATGCATCAACTCCCGTAGACCATAATTCTTTCAATTCATCAATCAAAGGCCGGAGGAATATGTCCAGACTAGCACGTGGATGATTTGGCCCCAAATTCAAAATAGTTAGAAACAAATACTCTTTCTTCATACACATCTCCGGTGGCAAATTATATGGAGTGATAATCACCGGCCATAATGAATGATTACGAGACATCCCAAATGGGTTGAACCCATCAGTACATAAGCCAAGATAAACGTTTCGAGATTCAGCAGCAAATCTAGGATGTAGATATTGAAAAGTTTTCCACTCTACAGCATCAGATGGATGACTCATTTCTCTGTCTTCTGCTTCATGCTCTGCATGCCACCTCATTGCCTCTATGGTTTTCTCATTTTGATACATTCTTTTAAGTCTATCACCTATAGGTAAATACCACATACGACTGAAAGGTATTCTCGTCCTGCCCTCGCTTGGCTTATACCGGGGGGAATCGCAAAATTTGCATTTTTCCCATTTCTCATCTTCTTTCCAGAAAATCATACAATTTTGAACACACACGTCAATTGTATAAAACGGGAGGCCAAAATTTCGCATCAATTTTTCGGTTTCATAATATGAACCCGTTGCCTGATTCTCCTCGGGTAAATATTCTATAAACAGCTCCGCCCAAGAATCCATACAGTTTTTTGGTAAATTAAAATTAGACTTGATGTTCATAAACCGAGCAGCTAAAGATAACTGTGAGTGCCCTTCATGACAACCATCATACAATGGATTTTCCGCAACTTCTAACATGTTGTAAAATTTTTGTGCTTCTTCA
>CM032158.1:22532378-22552618 GCA_018901935.1 Pugionium cornutum | reverse complement strand
GTATAATCGAAAAAGGACCTATTCCTACAATGTCTTTGAATCAATAAATGTAAATATTCTAGATCCTACCCTGCAAAACAGAAAGAGGCAAATATTCTTATAGAAAACTTACCTTACTTACCTCACGGCCAAGAAATGGAAGGTGGCCGTCCTTGTGGTATGCACGCGCCTTGCTCCTAGTCTTCGACTTGGAGTAGGGTTAGGAATCTTTGGGCCCTGACCTCTTGCCACTAAAGCCCAAGTACCTGATGTCCCTTGTGTTGTTGAGAAGACTTTGGACTCTTCTTTGCACTTCTGGCCCATTGTCCTGATCTTCCTCAGGAGCTTGTCAACCCATAAGCTGAATTGTGGAAGAGTGCTCTTGATCTGCTTCTTGTCATTGCTCCTGAGGTACACTGGTGTAGACTTCCTAGTGCATGTCCGAGCTGGTAGCTCATTTGGTCCGAGTCCTCGTAGAAGTGAAATGTGTACTGCTGGATCGGCTGTACCGGCTGGATTGTGCAGGTACTGGCCGGAATGTCTTCAGGACCGGCCAAGTTGATCCCGGAGTTGGCGGCACCACCAGAGGGACCGGCGGTGTCATCCACGTCACCACCAAGTGTGCCGAAGCTTGGGCCTCTCCGCCGGCAATGCTGTTTGCTCTGGTCCTTGTGGTCGAGGGTCCGGCGGTACTGCTTGGGCCGGCAGGCGTGCCAGATGGTCCGGCTGTCTCGGGCAAGCTTCCTGGTCGGCCAGTCTGGTCTCCTGGCTGGATGTACGACCTGATGTCCTCATCATTCCCTCCCTCTTCAGTAGGTTTGTCCTCAAAACTGGTTCATCTGCATGGAAAGGGGCTAAGTCAGTAACATTGAACGTATTGGACACATTAAACTCACCTGGGAGCTCGATCTGGTAGGCATTGTTGTTGATCCTCTCGAGCACTCTGAATGGTCCATCTCCTCTGGTGCTAGCTTGGAACTCCTTAGGTTTTGGAACCTCTCCTGCCGTAGGTGTAGCCACACCCAATCGCCTGGTTGAAAGATCACCTCCTTTCTTCCCTTGTTGGCATGAGTCACGTACTGCCCGGTCCTTTTCTCCAAGTTTTCTGCTACCTTCTGGTGTAACTCCCTTATGAACTCTGCCTTGGATGCTCCGTTGAGGTTGGTCATCTCTGCTGGTGGTAGTGGTGTTTGCTCCAATGGGGTGAGAGAGTTGAAGCCGTATACTACTTCAAATGGTGTCTTCTTGGTTGCTGAGTGCACGGCTCGGTTGTAAGGAACTCATGAATGGCTCCATCTTTGAGGATGGCAGGTGGTAGAGAAGAGTAGCTTCGTGCCTAGCTTCCTCCAAAGGGTCCTCCAGAAATGGCTGAGGAACTTGGTGTCCCTGTCTGATACGATGGTCCTTGGCACTCCATGAAGCCGCATTATCTCCCTGAAGAACAGCTCAGCTGTTGTGGCATTGACATTGGCACATGGAATGAAGTGTGCCATCTTGGAGAATCTTCCACCACTACAAAGATTGCATCTTTGTGGTTGATCTTGGCAGACCTAGAACAAAGTCCATTGAGATGTCCACCCATGGATGTGTGGTATGGGCAGTGGGAGATACAACCCGTGAGGTTGCACTCGGACTTTGCCTTCTTGCAAGTGACGCATCTTGCACAATGAGCTTCTACTGTCCTCTTAATGTGTGGCAAGTAGAAGTGCTCCTTGACCACTGCTAGAGTCTTGTCGACACCAAAGTGGCCCATGAGTCCTCCTCCATGGGCTTCTCGGATGATAAGCTCCCTTAGTGATCCCTGTGGTATGCACAACCTTCTTTCTCGGAACAAAAATCCCTCATGGATGTAGAATTTGCCATGACTCCCTGTGCTACACTCCTTGTAGCTCTCAGCAAGGTCAGGATCATCCTTGTATAGATCCTTGATGTGCTCGAATCCTAGGACCTTTGCTCCATGGTTGATATCAAGGCAAACCTCCTTGATAGTGCATCGGCTACCACATTATCTTTGCCCTTCTTGTACTTGATGATGTACAGGAAGGTCTCTATGAACTCCATCCACCTGGCATGTCTCCTCTTGAGATTGGTTTGCCCTCTGAGGTGTTTGAGAGTCTCGTGATCAGTGTGGATCACAAACTCTTGGACAGCAAGTAATGCTGCCAAGTCTCCAATGCTCGGACAAGGGCATAGAGCTCCTTGTCATAAGTGGGGTAGTTCAGTGAGGCACCACCTAGCTTCTCACTGAAGTATGCCACTGGTCCCCCTCCTTGGGTTAGCACTGCTCCTATGCCTATTCCAGAGGCATCACACTCCACTTCAAACGTCTTGTTGAAGTCGGGCAGGACTAGCACTGGTGCATGTGTAAGGTTGTCCTTCAAGGCCTGGAATGCCTTCTCCTGAGCTTCTCCCAGCTGAATCCCACGTTCTTCTTCACTACTGCCGTCAGTGGTGAGGCAATACTGCTGAAGTTGGGCTCGAATCTCCTATAGAAGCTGGCCAGTCCGTGGAAGCTCCTTACTTGGGTGATGTTGCCTGGTGTTGGCCATTCTTGTATGGCTCAAATCTTCTTCATCAACCTGTAGGCCCTGTGAACTTACAACAAAACCTAAAAAGACAAGTTTATCAGTACAAAAGGTGCACTTCTTGAGATTGGCATAAAGCTCTTCTTGTCGAAGGGTTTTAAGTACCATCTCAAGATGTGAGAGGTGTTCCCGTAGGCACTTACTATAAACTAGTATATCATCAAAGTAAACTACCACAAACTTACTGATGTACGCCCTAAGAACTTGGTTCATAAGGCATGAAGGTGCTCGGGGCATTAGTCAAGCTGAATGGCATGACTGTCCACTCATAGAGCCCTTGCTTGGTCTTGAAGGCGGTCTTCCACTCATCACCTTCCTTCATCCTGACCTGGTGGTATCCACTTTGAGGTCTATCTTGGAGAAGACCGTGGTTCCACTCAGCTCATCTAGCATGTCATCCAGCCGTGGTATCGGATGCCGATACTTGACTGTGATGTTGTTGATTGCTCGGCAGTCCACGCACATTCGCCAAGTCCCATCCTTCTTGGGCACTAGTAGCACTGGTACGGCACATAGACTGAGGCTCTCTCGAACATAGCCCTATGAGGTCATCGGCACAACCCCCGGGCAACTGCCCAGCCCGGCCGGCCCAAGGAACACAAAGGCGGCCAAATACGCGCAAAAGGATACATAGGTGTATCTTCATGAATCCAAGCTTAACCAAGAAGCGGCCAGCCAAGATCAAACCTGGCCTACAATCCTGACTCACAGAGGACACGCGGCGACATGGAGCTCACCCCAAAAAAGGCCAGATCAAGTCATGCACCATACATCAAATTGGAGTTTTCGAAACTTACCATATTTTGGACTTTCCTTATATGGAAGTCTCCAAACGTTTCTTTGCCGACCAGGAGAATTTTTGGTACTTCTAGGAGCTCCCTTAAACACTTCTAGAAGCTCAAACACTCCTTGGACCAGGCGGGTCCATCCGTGCCTTCAAATGAACCGATTGGAGCCGTTTATGGCAAGTTAGATGGCCAACTGGTTTAATCACTTGCAAACCAAAACATGGCGTCCAGGAGATATTATTGAAGGAAGCCCAAAATAAACCTACCATGCATGCACCAGAGGATCAGGCGAATCCTTCTCCAGACTTGCATATATGGACCAAGTGCACTTATGTTCAGATTGCAAAATCTCTATTCCTTGCAACTTGGGCACGTATTGAAGACTTCCAAAGCATCCAGGATGTACTCTAGACATTGCATTCGCCCCAAAGCTCTCATTAAGCATATATGACTTTCCTTGTTGGCCAAGAGACATTAATGGCCAACAGCCATATATTTTAAATGTATGATTTCCTTTCTCCTTTTAGGTTTAGGACCATTGCTAGAGCACTATTTAAGCTCATCACGACCTTAAAGAGACCACCATTGAAATTAAATTTGAATACAAAGTATTTTCTTCAAAGCTTGTCTTTGAGTCTTGTTCTTGTTCTTTAGAAATAAAAGTGATCTACTTCCTTTCTATGCCACGGCTGGTTAGTTTGAGATTCAAACTCCCTTGCACCTTGATCGTGGGATTCATCAAAAGCCCTCCTTTTAGTTTCCTTCCGCTTGCAGAGATGTCTTCAGTAGGCATACCATTTGTGAGATTGATATTCAATCTTACATCATTTGGTATCAGAGCTAAAAGCTCCTATCCCAGGTTGTGTTCATCCAACCTTTATCTTTTATCTTTTATGATTTTATTTTGCATTTTGTTATTTACATCTTATTGAAAATAAAAAAACAAATATTTGTTCTTATTCTTCATTTGCATTATTTTTTGTTGATTCTTGTTGATTCTTTTTGTCTCCTCTCATTTAAATCAAAAACCAAATAAAAAATTTGCATTTCATGTTTGCTTAATTTCGTCCAATTAAGAGAAAAAAAACCCAAAAATATAAACATCACTTCATTTTGTTATTTTCCAATTTAGTTGCTAGTTAAGTTTTTTTTTTAAAAAAGAAAAGATTTATATAATATTCTTATTATTTTTTGTCCTAATTTAATACCAAAAAAAATATTGTCTTTTAATTTGTTTTTAAGTTAGTTACCAAAAGTGACAAAAAAAACATAAAAATATTTTCTTGTGTTGATTTCCTTTTGATACTACTTGTGTGTTAATACCAAATATTCACTCAAGTCTAGTTTTCTTATTCGTGTATTTCGACTTAAATCTATCTCCTTCCTTGTGCAAGGTACAAATTTAAAATATGGAGTATTATGAGGAAGAAAGTCCTTACCAATTCTTTGAAGAAAATTATTGTGATGAATGGCACCAAGACTTGTCCGATGTAGATGATTCCTATGGATATGAGACATGGCATGAAGACTATTCAGAATATGATTTGACAATGAAACAGGAGTTGAAGATCTCGAGCCAGAATGCCAACCTACACCACTCCAACTAGATCAAAGAATCGGACTAGTAAGGTATATATTTACAATTCCAAATCTCTAACCTTTTCAGGGTATAACAAGGACCCAGATGAATACCTCCGATGGGAAACCAACATGAAACAATGGCTGCGCTCAAACAACATCCCCAAAGAAGAGAAGCTTTCATATGCCGTTGATATGCTCGTTGGAGATGCCTACAATTGGTGGTTGAAGGAAAATGCACGGACCTTCTACAACAAACCAGTCCTTGATTGGGGAGACCTTTAGGCACGAATGTATAGGGAGTTTGTGAAGAAGTACCAAACACGGAGAAACATCACCACACAACTTATGCACCCAACAACATCAAGGTGTGAGATGTCTACACCAAACATGCAGCCCTTTCATAAGCCCAAGCTTTCCTACTGCTCTGAGCATAACAACGTGTTTTCAAACACCTTAGAAGGACAAAAGGTAGCTAAGCCGATGGTCAAACCAAAAATTGACAAGCAAGTTCAAAAGCCTCAAGCCATAGCACACATGAAACCATCAAAGCCATTTCTTGGAATACACGTCAAGGAAACGCCAGGTAAGTCCTCTAACAATGTGAAAACAGATGAAATTATATTCTATAGATGTCAAGAAAGAGGACACTTTGCTAAGACATGCCAAACTAGACAACTAATAACAAGCTTACAAGTAGAACTCGAAAATATTAAGCCTAAAAGTGTTAAGGCAATAAAGTAGCTTCAATTTGAAATTTCCAGTACTAGCATAATGCACTTGTCTTTGCCACAAGTTGTTGAAACAGGTCTAACAAAGAAAAGATTCAACAAAGATCAAGAAGACCCACCTCCTACATTAAACCGATGTTCGGAATCAAGAGGAGACCATGGAGAACCCAACACCTTGGAGGCAAAGCAAAGCAACCAGCTGCAATGGAAAGGAGTAATTTCTTCCTTTCTTATCAGGGAGCAACCTCCAGATGCACTATGGTCACATCCGAACCATATAAGGGCCATAAACCGAGGTAATGCCCTAAACCCACAAGTAAATCATGGTATTAACTTGCCTTCTCTATGTGCAGACCAAAATGTTTTGAGGGCAAAACATTTCGAAGGGGGAGGGTATGATGAGGTCATCGGCACAACCCCCAGCTACCTGCCCAGCCCGGCCGGCCCAAGGAACACAAAGGCGGCCAAATACGCACAAAAGGATACATGGGTGTATCTTCATGAATAAAAGCTTAACCAAGAAGCAGCCAGCCAAGACCAAACCTGGCCTATAATCCTGACTCACAGAGGACACCCAGCGACATGCAGCTCACCCAAAACAAGGCCAGATCAAGTCATGCACCATACATCAAATTGGAGTTTTCAAAACTTACCATATTTTGAACTTTCCTTATATGAAAGTCTCCAAACGTTTCTTTGGCGACCAGGAGACTTTTTGGTACTTCTAGGAGTTCCCTTAAGCACTTCTAGAAGCTCAAAAACGCCTTGGACCAGGCGGGTCCATCCGTGCCTTCAAATGAACCGATTGGAGCCGTTTATAGCAAGTGAGTTGGCCAACTGGTTTAATCACTTGCAAACCAAAACATGGCGTCCAGGAGATATTATTAAGGCCCTAAGGAAGCCCAAAATAAACCTACCAGGCACCAGCCACCAGCCACCAGAGGATCAGGCGAATCCCTTTCCTCCAAGACATGCCATATATGGACCGAAGTGCACTTAATGTGTTCAGATTGCAATATCTCTATTCCTTGCAACTTGGGCACGTATTGAAGACTTTCCAAAGCATCCAGGATGTACCTAGACACATTAAATTCGCGCCAAAGCTCTCAAGATACAAGCATATACACTTTCCTTGTTGGCCAAACTAGACATTAATGGCCAACAGCCATATATTTTAAGTGTATGATTTCCTTTTCTCCTTTTTAGGTTTTGGACCATTGCTAGGAGCACTATATAAGCTCAGCACGACCTCATTGTAAAGATAGACCACCATTGAAATTAAATTTGAATACAAAGTATTTTCTTCAAAGCCTTGTCTTTGAGTCTTGTTCTTGTTCTTTAGAAATAAAGTGTGCGATTCACTTCCTTTCTATTGAAGCCACGGCCATGTTAGCTTGAGAGATTCAAACTCCCTTGGTTCACCTTTGATCGTGTGATTCGATCAAAACCCCCTCCTTTTAGTTCCCTTGCCCGCTTAAGCGAAGAGAGATTCTTGGTCTTGCGAGTCACGGCCGTACCGCTTGTGAGATTGATATTCGATCTTACATCATAGCCTTTCTCCAGGAGCTCCTTGACTTGCTTCTCAAGCTCCTTGGACTCCTGTGGACTCATCCGGTAGGCTGGCCGGTTGGGCAGGTCTGCTCCGGGCACTAGGTCGATCTGGTGTTCTATGCCACGTAAAGGAGGCAAGGCTGCTGGTATTTCCTCTGGGAACACATCCTGGAACTTGTTGAGGAGAGTTGCTACTTCAGGAGGTAGCTCTACCTGTTCTTTTTCTATATTCAACACTTCTTTGAAAACCATTAGTAGCATTATATCCTTCGAGGCTAAAGCTCTCCGAAAATGACTCGTTTGAATAAGAAAGTTAGATTTAATGAGCTTCTTTTCCTTACTCATTTGCTGTTGAAGCTCATGTACCTGGGCAGGTGTGAGAGGAGCTAGGCTGACCTTTCTCTTGTCATGCACGAAAGTGTAGAGATTGGTTCGGCCATCATGCCTGGTCTCCTTGTCAAACTGCCATGGCCTTCCTAGCAGAAGATGGCCAGCTTGCATTGGCACCACGTCGCACACGACTTGGTCTTGGTACTTGCCCAAACTGAATGGCACATCGACTTGCTCATGGATCTTGAGCTCCACTTTTTCATCGAGCCATCTCAGTCTATATGGTCGAGGATGCCTTGTCTTCTCTAGACCTAGCTTATCAACCATATATGCACTAGCAACGTTAGTGCAAGAACCACCATCTATGATGAGGTTACATACCTTGCCCTTGGTGGTGCAACGGCTGTGGAAGATGTTCTCCCTTTGGATGGTCTCTGAAGGATCCACCATTGCACTGAGGATGCGTCTAGTGACCAGCACTTCCCCCACATCAGGGTACTCAATGTCACCGTATTCTTCTTCTGGTTCATAGTCCTCTTCATCTTGGGACTCATACTCTCCATCCTCCGTAATCAGCATGACCCGGTTGTTTGGGCACTCCCTTGATATGTGTCCACGACCCCTACACTTGAAACAAGTGATGTCACGTGACCTTTGAGGGTTAGAAGACTTACTAGGCTCTCTCTGGTCACGGGTTGGTTCAGGAGGCTTGCTCTTGAACCTTGACTCGATCTCTGTACTCTTGCCTTTGTCTACGGGTTTGGGAATGTTGCTTGGTGCCCAAGGCGTCTTAGGCTTGCTGCGGATGTCTTGGCTATTACGTTTGATGTGCCTCTCAGCCTGGACAAATAGGTGGAACAAGTCTTTGAAGTCATTGTAGATTTGCCTTTCCACCTTGCGGCTGATTCTTTCTTGGAGTCCATCCAAGAATTGTGCCATCAACGCTTCTTCATCATCATTGAGCTCCAGCCTGTTCCTTAGCTTCTCGAACTCTTCATAGTACTCCTCTACTGATCTGGTACCCTGCTTAAGAGTACGAAAACGATGTTGCAAGTCCCTATGAAAGTAAGGTGGAACAAACCTTTGTCGCATGACATCTTTCATGTCGACCCATGAGTCTATGGGCCTCATTCTTTTCCTCCTTCTGTCAGATACCTCACGATCCCACAAGATGACAGCATTGTCCGTGAGTTGTGCTACTGCCATTTAGACTCTCCTAGGCCCTGGTTGGTTGTAATGATCGAAGATATGATCCATTCTTCTCTCCCAATCTAGGTAAGCCTCGGGGTTTACGTTTCCTGCAAAACTTGGAGGAGTTAGCTTAACATCAAGATGAGTTACCCAGTTGTAGGCGTGTTCATCTCCATCCTCATGATGTCTAGGAGGCATCCTTGGTCTCTGGTGAAGACAATATGGCTCGAAGCCATCATCTTCTGCCTCTGGTTGCCATGGAGGTCCTCTCGGCCTATGGTGATAGTTATGAGGTTGTGTGTCCTCATCTCCATCTGGCTGGGGCTCCTCCTGTTCGTGCCATGTCCTAAGGTTCTCAGGATCCTCAGAACGGTCTTGCTCAGCTTCACGTGCCTTATGGCCTCGAATCTCACAGGCCTCTCCACGCGCTCCAATCTCTCGCCTATTGATGCGAGTTGTGTTTGGAGGGTGGTGAACATGGCCATCATGGCTTCGGTTGCTTCTCTATTCTTTTCTACCATTGCGTACTACATAGAAAGAAGACAAGTTATGCTGCTCCTAAATTATTAGGAGGGTTTTCTTTTATAAGGGGATTCAAAAAAATGCAAAAAGGAAAATCTGAGAAATGGAAAATTTTAGAAAATATGGAGATTTGAATAAAAAGGAAATTTTCTTGACAACTATTGCTAGCTGTCCAATTCGAATTCCTTTGGTATTTTTCCTATTTTTTTTTTCTTTTCTTTTAATTTAACTTAAATATAATGGAAATATGATTTTAACCAAAAGGAAAGTCGAAAATGGTAATGCAAGAATGATTCTAGAACCTAGTGATGCACGTAGGAACTAGATGCACTCGGTATGAAATTAGATGTTATTTTTTTAATTTTCTTGAATGAAACTTAAACTAATGCAAGAACAAGAAACAAAACAAGTTAAATGAAAGAGACAACTTTGTTCAGGAGCATTAAGCTCTGATACCAAAATTATACAAGCCTCGATTCAAGGCTTATATGTGTGTGGGCTGTTTGGAGAAGGTTAGGTGAGAAACTCGATCATAGACGTCTTGGATAGGGGTTTTTGGGTTGGTATTCGATGGAGGGGTGAAGTGAACCACACGAGGGGTGATGAACCTCGTGATAAATCACAAACTTAGAGCTAGGAGGGCTGGTCTCAACTAGGTTCTAAGCGCACAAGATTCTTAGAGAGAAAACTTGTTGCAAGAAAGTGCTACTTTATTAATATCAAAAAGTTGTCGAACTACAATGCAGGAAGGAGCCTTATAAATATGCTCAACAGCTTGACCTTCTAGGGTCGACTCAAAGAAAGAAAAGGAAAGATTACAAAAGTGCACAAATGGAAAATGTACAAAAGTGCATAACCGAAAAAGGACCTATTCCTAAAATATCTTTGACTAACAAAATGTTCTAGATCCTACCCTGCAAAACAGAAAGAGGCAAATATTCAAATTGAAAACTTACCTTACTTACCTCACGGCAAAGAAATGGAAGGTGGCCGTCCTTGTGGCATGCACGCGCCTTGCTCCTAGTCTTCGACTTGGAGTAGGGTTAGGAATCTTTGGGCCCTGACCTCTCTTGCCACTAAAGCCCAAGTCTCTGAAGTCCCTTGCATTGTTGAGAAGCGTTTGGACTCTTCTTTGCACTTCTGGCCCATTGTCCTTAGTCGATCTTCCTCTAGGAGCTTGTCGACCCATAAGCTGAACTTGTGGAAGAGTGCTCTTTATCTGCTCCGTGTCATTGCTCCTGGTGGCACTACTAGTGTAGAGACTTCTTCTAGATGCATGTCCTGAAGCTGGTAGCTTATCTGGTTCGAGTCTCCTTGTGTAGAAGTTGAAATGCTCGGGTACTCGGCTGGATCGGCTGTACCGGCTGGACTGTGCGAGCAACTGGCCAGAATGCCTTCTGGACCGGCCAAGTTGATCCCGGAGTTGGCGGCGTCACCAAGGGGGCCGGTGGTGTCATCCACGTTGCCACCAATTGTGTCGGAAGCTTGGGCCTCTCCACCGTCAATGCTGATCGGTCCGGTCCTATTGGTCGAGGGTCCGGCGGTACTGCTTGGGCCGGCAGACGTGCCAAATGGCCCGGCTGTCTCGGGCAAGCTTCTTGGTCGGCCAGTCTGGTCTCCTGGCCGGACATACGACCTGATGTCCTCATCACACCAGATGAGGGCATTTTCCGTGAGTTGTGCTACTGCCATGGAGACTCTCCTAGGGCCTGGTTGGTTGTAGTGATTGAAGATGTGATCCATCCTCCTCTCCCAATCAAGATAGTCTTCGGGGTCTACTTTTCCTGCAAAACTAGGAGGTGTTAGTTTGACATCAGGATGAGTTACCTGGTTGTAGGTGTATTCATCTCCATCCTCATGATGTCTAGGAGGCATTCTTGGTCTCTGGTGATGACCATATGGCTCGAAGCCATCACCTTCTGCTTCTGGTTGCCGTGGAGGTGCTCTCGGCCTAGGGTGATAGCCGTGAGGCTGTGCGTCCACATCTCCATCCGGCTGGTGCTCCTCCTGTTCGTGCCGTGTCCTAGGGTGCTCAGGACCCTCAGCACGGTCTTGCTCAGCCCTCACGTGCCTTATTGCCTGGAATCTCACAGGCCTCTCCACGTGCTCCAACCTCTCGCCGATTGATGCGAGTTGTGTTTGGAGGGTGGTGAACATGGCCATCATGGCTTTGGCTGCATCTCTATTTTCTTCTGCCATTGCATACTACAAAAGAAAGGAACAAGTTACTCTGCTCCTAGAATGGATTAGGAGGGTTCCTTATATATAAAAATTCGAAAAATGCAAAAAGGAAAAACTGGAAAAAGGAAGTTCGAAAAAATGGAAGATTTGAAAAAAATGGAAACTTTCTAACAACTAGTGCTAGCTGTCTTGGTCGAATTCTTTTGGTGTTTTTCCTATTTTCTTTTTCTTTTCTTTTTAATTTAACTTAAAAAATAATGGAAATATGATTTAAGCAAAAAGGAAAACGTAATTTGCAATGCAAGAGTGAATCTAAGCCCTAGTGATACACGTATAAGCTAGATGCACTCGGTTTGGAGTTTGATGTTATTTTTTTGATTTTTCTTGAATGCGACTTAAACTAATGCAAGAACTAGAAACAAAACTAATTAAACGATAAAAAAAACCTTGTTTAGGAGCTTTAAGCTCTGATACCAAAATGATACAAGCCTCGATTCAAGGCTTATATGCACGTGGGCTGTGTGGAGAAGATTAGGTGAGAAACTCAACCTTAGGTTTCTTGATTGGGGTTTTCTGGTTGGTAAGAGATGGAAGGGTGAAGTGAACCACACGAGGGATGATGAACCAATGTCCTTCGTCGATCATCCTCTGGGAGCTTGTCGACCCACAAGCTGAATTTGTGGAAGAGTGCCCTTGTTCTGCTCCTTGACATTGCTCCTGGTGGCACCAATGGTGTAGAGACTTCCTCTAGATGCATATCTTGAAGCTGGTTGCTTATCTGGTCCAAGTCTCCTTGTGTAGATGTTGAAATGGTGGTGCACTCGGCTGGATCGGCTGTACTGGCTGGACTATGCAAGATACTGGCCGAAATGTCATTTGAGCCGGCCAAGTTTATCCCAGAGCTGGCAGCATCACCAATTGGACTGGCGGTGTCATCCACGTTGCCACCAGTTGGGCCGGAGGTTTGGGCCTCTCCGCCAGAAATGTTGGTCGGTCTGGCCCGGCGGTACCGCTTGGGCCGGCAGACGCGCCAAATGGCCCAGCTGTCTCGGGCAAGCTACCTGGTCGGCCAGTCTGGTCTCTTATCCCGCCATACGACCTGATGTCCCCATCACATGACAAGGAGCAGAACAAGGGCACTCTTCCACAAGTTGAGCTTGTTGGTGGACAAGCTCCTAGAAGACCATCGACAAGGAGCATTGGGCCAAGAGTACAAGGAGGAACCTAAAGGCTTCTCAACATTTGCAAAGGAATCCAGAGACTTTGGCTCTCGTGGCAAAAGAGGTTAAGGCCCAACATTTCGTAACCCTACTACAAGTTGAAGACTAGGAGCTAGGCGCGTGCATGCCACAAGGTCGGCCACCTTCCATTTCTTGGCCGAAAGGTAAGAAATGTAAGTTTTCAATTATACACTTGCCTTTTCTGTTTTGAAGGGTACGAATTAGTAGTTTTCCATTTTTGAGTCATGAACAATTTAGGTAGTTGTCCTTCTTCCGTTATTTCCTTTTTGTAATTTTCCTTATGCACTTTTGTAACTTTTCCATTTTTGTTTTGGGTCGACCCTAGAATGCCAAAGCTGCCGAGCATATTAATAAGGCTCCTCCAGCATTGTAGTTTGACAACTTTTTGATTATTAATAAAGATAGAACTTTTTCCTACGATTTTTTCTCCTAAAACTCTATCATTTGGAACCCTTGTTGAGACCAGCCCTCTTAACTTCTAAGTTGTTATTTATCACGAGGTTCATAATCCCTTGTTTGGTTGACTTCACCACTTCATCCAATACCCACCAGAAAATCTCCATCCAGAAGCCTAAGGCCGAGTTTCTCGCCTAATCTTCTCCAACCGATCCACGAGTGTTACGGCCTTGATTCAAGACTTGTATCATTTTGGTATCAGAGCTTAAGCTCCTAAAAGCAGGTTGTTTCTATCTTTTACTTTAGTCTTATTTCCAGTTCATATTGCATTATTTTAAGTTTCATTCAAAAAATCAAAAAACAATAACACCTAAAACTCAAACCGAGTGCATCTAGCTCCTATGTGCATCACTAGGGTCTAGATTCACCATTTTCTCGAAACTTCGTCTTTCCTTTTCTTAAAAGCCGATTTTCCATTATTAATTAAGTTAAATCAAAGCAAACAAAAAAAGAAAAAGAAAATCAAGAAAATCGACCAAATAAGAAATTTAGGAGATTTGCATTAATTGCTAAAATTTGCAAAACCCTGCTAATGAGTTCTTAAGAGCAAACTAACTAGTTTTTCTTCTTGTAGCACACGATGGCTGAAGGAAATCAAGATGCAACCGAGGCCATGATGCCCATGTTCACCACCCTCCCAACAAAACTCGCATCAATTGGTGAGAGGCTGGAGCGTGTGGAGAGGCCAGTGAGATTCCAGGCAATAAGGCACGTGAGGGCTGACCAAGACCCTGCTGAAGCTCCTAATCACCATAGGACACGGCCAGAACAGGAGGAACCTCAGCCAGATGGAGATGAGGACGCACAGCCTCACGGCTATTGCCCTAGGCCGAGAGGACCTCCACGGCAACCAGAAGCAGAGGGCAATGGCTACGAGCCCTATGGTCATCACCAGAGACCAAGGATGCCCCCTAGACATCATGAGGATGGAGATGACTATGCCTACAATCGGGTAAACAGTCACGATGTCGAGCTAACACCTCCTAGTTTTGCAGGAAAAGTAGACCCCGAGGCCTATCTAGCTTGGGAGAGGAGGATGGATCACATCTTCGACCATTACAACCAACCAGGCCCTAAGGGAGTCTCCATGGCAGTAGCACAACTCACGGATAGTGCCCTCATCTGGTGGGACCGTGGACTCTTGGGTCGACATGAGAGATCTCATGAGGCAAAAGTTTGTTCCACCTATTTCCATAGAGATTTGCAACGACGTTTTCGTACTCTTAAACAGGGCACAAGATCAGTAGGGGAGTACTACGAGGTGTTTGAAAGGCTAAGGAACATGCTGGAGCTCAATGACGATGAGGAAGCATTGATGGCTCAATTCTTGGATGGATTGCTAGAGAGGATCAGCAGAAAAGTAGAGAGACAAATCTACAATGATTTTAAGGACTTGTTCCACCTCTCTGTTCAGGCTGAGAAGCACATAAGGCGTAAGAGCCAAGACATACGAAGCAAACCTAAGCCGCCTTGGGCACCAAGCATTAGCACCAAGCCCATAGACAAGGGCAAGAGTATAGAAATCGAATCACTGTACAAGAGCAAGCCTCCTGAGCAAACCCGTGACCAGAGAGAGCCTAGTAGTTCTTCTAACCCTCAGAGATCACGTGATATCACTTTCTTTAAGTGTAGGGGTCGCGGTCATATCTCAAGGGAATGCCCAAACAACCGAGTCATGCCGGTCACGGAGGTGGAGAGTATGAGTCTAAAGATGAAGAGGACTTTGAACCAGAAGCAGAATACGGTGACATTGAGTACCCTGATGTGGGGGAAGTACTGGTCACTAGACGCATCCTTAGTGCAATGGCACACCCCTCCGAGACCACTCAGAGGGTGAACATCTTCCACAGCCGGTGCACCAACAAGGGCAAGGTATGTAATCTCATCATAGATGGTGGTTCTTGCACTAACGTGGTCAGTGCCTATATGGTTGATATGCTAGGTCTAGAGAAGGCAAAGCACCCCCGGGCATATCGACTGAGATGGCTAGATGACAAGGTGGAGCTCAAGATCCATGAGCAAGTAACCGTGCCATTCAGTGTGGGAAGATACCAGGATCAGGTAGTTTGTCACGTATTATCTATGCAACCTGGCCATCTTCTACTGGGAACACCATGGCAGTTCGACAAGGAGACAAGGCATGATGGTTGAACCAATCTCTACACCTTTGTGCATGATAAGAGAAAGGTCAGCCTAGCTCCTCCCACACTTGCCCAGGTACACGAGTGATAAAAGCCTCGATTCAAGGCTTATATGCGCGTGGGCTGTTTGGAGAAGGTTAGGTGAGAAACTCGATCTTAGACTTCTTAGATAGGGGGTTTTGGGTTGGTATTCGATGGAAAGGTGAAGTGAACCACACGAGGGGTGATGAACCGCGTGATCAATTACAAACTTAGAGCTAGGAGGGCTGGTCTCAACTAGGTTCTAAGCGTACAAGCTTCCTTGAGAGAAAAATTTGTAGAGAGAAAATTCGCACTTTATTAATATCAAAAAGGTTGTCAAACTACAATGCTGGAAGGAGCCTTATTAATATGCTCGACAGCTTGACCTTCTAGGGTTGACTCAAATAAGAAAAGGAAAGATTACAAAAGTGTACGAAAGGAAAAGATACAAAAGTGTATAATCGAAAAAGGACCTATTCCTACAATGTCTTTGAATCAATAAATGTAAATATTCTAGATCCTACCCTGCAAAACAGAAAGAGGCAAATATTCTTATAGAAAACTTACCTTACTTACCTCACGGCCAAGAAATGGAAGGTGGCCGTCCTTGTGGTATGCACGCGCCTTGCTCCTAGTCTTCGACTTGGAGTAGGGTTAGGAATCTTTGGGCCCTGACCTCTCTTGCCACTAAAGCCCAAGTCTCTAATGTCCCTTGTGTTGTTGAGAAGCCATTGGACTCTTCCTTGCACTTCTGGCCCATTGTCCTTAGTCGATCTTCTTCTAGGAGCTTGTCGACCCATAAGCTGAATTTGTGGAAGAGTGCCCTTGATCTGCTTCTTGTCATTGCTCCTTGAGGTACCACTGGTGTAGAGACTTCCTCTAGGTGCATGTCCTGGAGCTGGTAGCTCATCTGGTCCGAGTCTTCTTGTGTAGAAGTGGAAATGCGCGTGTACTCGGCTGGATCGGCTGTACCGGCTGGATTGTGCGAGGTACTGTCCGGAATGCCTTAAGGACCGGCCAAGTTGATCTCGGAGTCGGTGGCATCACCAAGGGGACCGGCGGTGTCATCCACGTCGCCACCAAGTGTGCCGGAAGCTTGGGCCTCTCTGCCGCCAATGCTGACCGGTCTGGTCCTATTGGTCGAGGGTCTGGCGGTACTGCTTGGTCCGGCAGACGTGCCAAATGGCCCGGCTGTCTCGGGCAAGCTTCCTGGTCGGCCAGTCTGGTCTCCTGGCTGGATGTACGACCTGATGTCCTCATAAACGAGCTACAACAGCAAATGAGTAAGGAAAAGAAACTCATTAAATCTAATTTTCTTATTAAACCGAGTCATGTCCGGAGAGATTTAGCCTCAACGGTCTTAATGTTACTAATGGTTTTCAAAGAAGTTTTGAGTGTAGAGAAAGAACAGGTATAGCTACCTCCTGAAGTAGCAGCCCTCCTCAACAAAATTCAAGGATGTATTCCCTGAGGAGATACCATCAGGCTTGCCTCCCTTATGCGGCATAGAGCACTAGATCGACCTCGTGTCCGGAGCAGCCTTACCCAATCGACCACTGATGAGGACATCAGGTCGTACATCCAGCCAGGAGACCAGACTGGCCGACCAGGAAGCTTGCCCGAGACAGCAGGACCATCTGGCGCGCCTGCCGGACCAGACAGTACCGCCGGACCCTCGACCTATAGGACCAGACCGGTCAACATTGCCGGCGGAGAGGCCCAAGCTTCCGCCACACTTGTTGGGGACGTGAATGACACCACCGGTCCCTCTGATGACACCGCCGACTCTGGGATCAACTTGGCCGGGTCCTGAAGTCATTCCGCCAGTATCAGCGACAATCCAGCCGGTACATCCAGCCGAAAGTACACGACACTTCCACTTCTACACAAGAGGACTCGGACCAAATGAGCTACCAGCTCCAGGAATGCACTTAGAGGGAAGTCTCACACCAGTGGTACCTCAGGAGCAATGACAAGAAGCAGATCAAGAGCACTCTTCCACAAATTCAGCTTATGGGTCGACAAGCTTCTAGAGGAAGAGCAGCTAAGGACAATGGGCCAGAAGAGCAAATTAGAGTCCAAAGGCTTCTCACAAACACAAGGAACATCAGAGACTTGGGCTTTAGTGGCAAGAGAGGTCAGGGCCCAAAGATATTTAACCCTATTCCAAGTCGAAGACTAGGAGCAAGGCGCGTGCATGCCACAAGGAAGGCCACCTTCCATTTCTTGGCCGTGAGGTGAGTTAAGGTAAGTTTACATTCGAATATATGCCTCTTTCTGTTTTGCAGGGTAGGATCTAGTTGCTTTACATTTTTGAGTCAAGAACATTTTAGGAATAGGTCCTTTTTCGGTTATGCACTTTTGTATCTTTTCCTTTTGTGCACTTTTGTAAACTTTACTTTTCTTTGTTTGAGTCGACCCTAGAAGGTCAAGCTGTCGAGCATATTAATAAGGCTCCTTCCAGCATTGTAGTTCGACAACCTTTTGCTAATTAATAAAGATCTAATTTTCTTTACAAGTTATTCTCTCAAAGAAGCTTGTGCGCTTAGAACCTAGTTGAGACCAGCCCTCCTAGCTCTAAGTTTGTGATTTATCACGAGGTTCATCACCCCTCGTGTGGTTCACTTAACCCTTCCATCTTTTTACCAACCAGAAAACCCCCATCCAGAAGCCTAAGGTTGAGTTTCTCACCTAATCTTCTCCAAACAGCCCACGCGGATACATCCTTGAATCAAGGCTTGTATCATTTTGGTATCAGAGCTTAAAGCTCCTAAACCAGGTTGTTTCTATCCTTTATCTTGTTTTATTTCTAGTTCTTGCATTAGTTTAAGTCGCATTCAAGAAAAATAAAAAAAATAACATCAAACTCCAAACCAAGTGCATCTAGCCTTCTACGTGTATCACTAGGGTTTAGATTCACTTTTGCATTGCCATTCACGTTTTCCTTTTTGTTTAATTCATATTTCCACTAATTTTAAGTTAAATTAAAAAGAAAACAAAAGAAAAGAAAAGAAAATAGGAAAATACCCAAAAGATTTCGAATTGGACAGCTAGCACGAGTTGTCTAGGAAGTTTCCTTTTTCCTTTTATTCGAATTTCCTTTCCTTAGGATTTTTCCTTTTTGCATTTTTTCGAACCCCTTATAAAAAGAAAACCCTCCTAACAAATTTAGGAGCACCTAACTTGTCTTCTTTATTTGTAGCACACCATGGGAGAAGAAATAGAGACAACCAAGCCATGATGGTTATGTTCACCACACTCCAAACACAACTCGCATCCATAGGCTAGAGGTTGGAGCGCTGGGGAGACCAGGAGGTTCCAGGCCATAAGGCACGTGAGGGCTGAGCAAGACCATCCTGAGGGTCCTGAGCACCTTAGGACACGGCACTAACAGGAGGAACCCCAGCCAGATGGAGATGAGGACACACAACCTCATAACTATCACCATAGGCCGAGAGGACCTCCACGGCAACCAGAGGCAGAAGATGATGGCTTTGAGCCATATGGTCTTCACCAGAGACCAAGAATGCCTCCTAGACGTCATGAGGATGGAGATGAACACACCTACAACCCGGTAATTCATCCTGATGTTAAGCTAACTCCTCCTAGTTTTGCAGGAAAAGTAGACCCCGAGGCTTACCTAGATTGGGAGAAGAGAATGGATCATATCTTTGATCACTACAACCAACCAGGACCTAGGAGAGTCTCAATGGCAGTAGCACAACTCACGGACAATGCCCTCATCTGGTGGGATCGTGAGGTATCTGACAGAAGGAGGAAGAGAATGAGACCCGTAGACTCATGGGTCGACATGAAAGACCTCATGCGACAAAGGTTTGTTCCACCTTACTTTCATAGAGATTTGCAACGCCGTTTTCGTACTCTTAAGCAGGGTACCAGATCAGTAGAGGAGTACTATGAAGAGTTCGAGAAGTTAAGGAACAGATTGGAGCTCAATGATGATGAAGAAGCATTGATGGCAAAATTCTTGGATGGACTCCAAGAAAGGATCAGCCGCAAGGTGGAAAGGCAAGTCTACAATGACTTCAAAGACTTGTTCCACCCATCTGTGCAAGCTGAGCAGCACATCAAACGTAAGAGCCAAGACATCCGCAGCAAGCCTAAGACACCTTGGGCACCAAGCAACATGCCCAAGACCGTGGACAAAGGCAAAAGCATAGAGATCGAGTCAAGGTTCAGGAGCAAGCCTCCTGAACCCACCCGTGACCAGAGAGAGCCTGGTAAGTCTTCTAACCCTCAAAGATCACGTGACATAACTTGTTTCAAGTGCAGGGGACGTGGACACATCTCAAGGAGTGCCCAAACAACCGAGTCATGCTGATTACGGAGGCAGGAGAATATGAGTCCCAAGATGAAGAGGACTATGAGCCAGAAGGAGAATATGGTGACATTGAGTACCCTGATGGGGGGGAAGTGCTGGTCACTAGACGTATCCTCAGTGCAATGGTGGATCCTTCAGAGACCATCCAAAGGGAGAACATCTTCTACAGCCGTTGCACCATCAAAGGAAAGGTATGTAACCTCATCATAGATGGTGGTTCTTGCACTAACGTTGCTAGTGCGTATATGGTTGATAAGCTAGGTCTAGAGAGGACACGCCATCCTCGACCATATAGACTGAGATGGCTCGATGACAAAGTGGAGCTCAAGATTCATGAGCAAGTCACTGTGCCATTCAGTGTGGGCAAGTACCAAGATCAGGTCGTGTGCGACGTGGTGCCCATGCAAGCTGGCCATCTTCTGCTAGGAAGACCATGGCAGTTTGACAAAGAGACCAGGCATGATGGCAGAACCAATCTCTACACCTTCGTGCATGACAAGAGAAAGGTCAGCCTAGCTCCTCTTACACCTGCCCAAGTACATGAGCTACAACTCCAAATGAGTAAGGAAAAGAAACTTGTCAAGTCTAATTTTCTTATTCAAC
>CM032158.1:22514382-22531878 GCA_018901935.1 Pugionium cornutum | reverse complement strand
GCATAGTCATCTTCATCCTCATGATGTCTAGGGGGCATCCTTGGTCTCTGGTGATGACCATAGGGCTCGTAGCCATTGCCCTATGCTTCTGGTTGCCGTGGAGGTCCTCTCGGCCTAGGGCAATAGCCGTGAGGCTGTGCGTCCTCATCTCCATCTGGCTGAGGTTCCTCCTGTTCTGGCCGTGTCCTATGGTGATTAGGAGCTTCAGCAGGGTCTTGGTCAGCCCTCACGTGCCTTATTGCCTGGAATCTCACTGGCCTCTCCACACGCTCCAGCCTCTCACCAATTGATGCGAGTTTTGTTGGGAGGGTGGTGAACATGGGCATCATGGCCTCGGTTGCATCTTGATTTCCTTCAGCCATCGTGTGCTACAAGAAGAAAAACTAGTTAGTTTGCTCTTAAGAACTCATTAGCAGGGTTTTGCAAATTTTAGCAATTAATGCAAATCTCCTAAATTTCTTATTTGGTCGATTTTCTTGATTTTCTTTTTCTTTTTTTGTTTGCTTTGATTTAACTTAATTAATAATGGAAAATCGGCTTTTAAGAAAAGGAAAGACGAAGTTTCGAGAAAATGGTGAATCTAGACCCTAGTGATGCACATAGGAGCTAGATGCACTCGGTTTGAGTTTTAGGTGTTATTGTTTTTTGATTTTTTGAATGAAACTTAAAATAATGCAATATGAACTGGAAATAAGACTAAAGTAAAAGATAGAAACAACCTGCTTTTAGGAGCTTAAGCTCTGATACCAAAATGATACAAGTCTTGAATCAAGGCCGTAACACTCGTGGATCGGTTGGAGAAGATTAGGCGAGAAACTCGGCCTTAGGCTTCTGGATGGAGATTTTCTGGTGGGTATTGGATGAAGTGGTGAAGTCAACCAAACAAGGGATTATGAACCTCGTGATAAATAACAACTTAGAAGTTAAGAGGGCTGGTCTCAACAAGGGTTCCAAATGATAGAGTTTTAGGAGAAAAAATCGTAGGAAAAAGTTCTATCTTTATTAATAATCAAAAAGTTGTCAAACTACAATGCTGGAGGAGCCTTATTAATATGCTCGGCAGCTTTGGCATTCTAGGGTCGACCCAAAACAAAAATGGAAAAGTTACAAAAGTGCATAAGGAAAATTACAAAAAGGAAATAACGGAAGAAGGACAACTACCTAAATTGTTCATGACTCAAAAATGGAAAACTACTAATTCGTACCCTTCAAAACAGAAAAGGCAAGTGTATAATTGAAAACTTACATTTCTTACCTTTCGGCCAAGAAATGGAAGGTGGCCGACCTTGTGGCATGCACGCGCCTAGCTCCTAGTCTTCAACTTGTAGTAGGGTTACGAAATGTTGGGCCTTAACCTCTTTTGCCACGAGAGCCAAAGTCTCTGGATTCCTTTGCAAATGTTGAGAAGCCTTTAGGTTCCTCCTTGTACTCTTGGCCCAATGCTCCTTGTCGATGGTCTTCTAGGAGCTTGTCCACCAACAAGCTCAACTTGTGGAAGAGTGCCCTTGTTCTGCTCCTTGTCATGTGATGGGGACATCAGGTCGTATGGCGGGATAAGAGACCAGACTGGCCGACCAGGTAGCTTGCCCGAGACAGCTGGGCCATTTGGCGCGTCTGCCGGCCCAAGCGGTACCGCCGGGCCAGACCGACCAACATTTCTGGCAGAGAGGCCCAAACCTCCGGCCCAACTGGTGGCAACGTGGATGACACCGCCAGTCCAATTGGTGATGCTGCCAGCTCCGGGATAAACTTGGCCGGCTCAAATGACATTTCGGCCAGTATCTTGCATAGTCCAGCCAGTACAGCCGATCCAGCCGAGTGCACCACCATTTCAACATCTACACAAGGAGACTTGGACCAGATAAGCAACCAGCTTCAAGATATGCATCTAGAGGAAGTCTCTACACCATTGGTGCCACCAGGAGCAATGTCAAGGAGCAGAACAAGGGCACTCTTCCACAAATTCAGCTTGTGGGTCGACAAGCTCCCAGAGGATGATCGACGAAGGACATTGGTTCATCATCCCTCGTGTGGTTCACTTCACCCTTCCATCTCTTACCAACCAGAAAACCCCAATCAAGAAACCTAAGGTTGAGTTTCTCACCTAATCTTCTCCACACAGCCCACGTGCATATAAGCCTTGAATCGAGGCTTGTATCATTTTGGTATCAGAGCTTAAAGCTCCTAAACAAGGTTTTTTTTATCGTTTAATTAGTTTTGTTTCTAGTTCTTGCATTAGTTTAAGTCGCATTCAAGAAAAATCAAAAAAATAACATCAAACTCCAAACCGAGTGCATCTAGCTTATACGTGTATCACTAGGGCTTAGATTCACTCTTGCATTGCAAATTACGTTTTCCTTTTTGCTTAAATCATATTTCCATTATTTTTTAAGTTAAATTAAAAAGAAAAGAAAAAGAAAATAGGAAAAACACCAAAAGAATTCGACCAAGACAGCTAGCACTAGTTGTTAGAAAGTTTCCATTTTTTTCAAATCTTCCATTTTTTCGAACTTCCTTTTTCCAGTTTTTCCTTTTTGCATTTTTCGAATTTTTATATATAAGGAACCCTCCTAATCCATTCTAGGAGCAGAGTAACTTGTTCCTTTCTTTTGTAGTATGCAATGGCAGAAGAAAATAGAGATGCAGCCAAAGCCATGATGGCCATGTTCACCACCCTCCAAACACAACTCGCATCAATCGGCGAGAGGTTGGAGCACGTGGAGAGGCCTGTGAGATTCCAGGCAATAAGGCACGTGAGGGCTGAGCAAGACCGTGCTGAGGGTCCTGAGCACCCTAGGACACGGCACGAACAGGAGGAGCACCAGCCGGATGGAGATGTGGACGCACAGCCTCACGGCTATCACCCTAGGCCGAGAGCACCTCCACGGCAACCAGAAGCAGAAGGTGATGGCTTCGAGCCATATGGTCATCACCAGAGACCAAGAATGCCTCCTAGACATCATGAGGATGGAGATGAATACACCTACAACCAGGTAACTCATCCTGATGTCAAACTAACACCTCCTAGTTTTGCAGGAAAAGTAGACCCCGAAGACTATCTTGATTGGGAGAGGAGGATGGATCACATCTTCAATCACTACAACCAACCAGGCCCTAGGAGAGTCTCCATGGCAGTAGCACAACTCACGGAAAATGCCCTCATCTGGTGTGATGAGGACATCAGGTCGTATGTCCGGCCAGGAGACCAGACTGGCCGACCAAGAAGCTTGCCCGAGACAGCCGGGCCATTTGGCACGTCTGCCGGCCCAAGCAGTACCGCCGGACCCTCGACCAATAGGACCGGACCGATCAGCATTGACGGTGGAGAGGCCCAAGCTTCCGACACAATTGGTGGCAACGTGGATGACACCACCGGCCCCCTTGGTGACGCCGCCAACTCCGGGATCAACTTGGCCGGTCCAGAAGGCATTCTGGCCAGTTGCTCGCACAGTCCAGCCGGTACAGCCGATCCAGCCGAGTACCCGAGCATTTCAACTTCTACACAAGGAGACTCGAACCAGATAAGCTACCAGCTTCAGGACATGCATCTAGAAGAAGTCTCTACACTAGTAGTGCCACCAGGAGCAATGACACGGAGCAGATAAAGAGCACTCTTCCACAAGTTCAGCTTATGGGTCGACAAGCTCCTAGAGGAAGATCGACTAAGGACAATGGGCCAGAAGTGCAAAGAAGAGTCCAAACGCTTCTCAACAATGCAAGGGACTTCAGAGACTTGGGCTTTAGTGGCAAGAGAGGTCAGGGCCCAAAGATTCCTAACCCTACTCCAAGTTGAAGACTAGGAGCAAGGCGCGTGCATGCCACAAGGACGGCCACCTTCCATTTCTTTGCCGTGAGGTAAGTAAGGTAAGTTTTCAATTTGAATATTTGCCTCTTTCTGTTTTGCAGGGTAGGATCTAGAACATTTTGTTAGTCAAAGATATTTTAGGAATAGGTCCTTTTTCGGTTATGCACTTTTGTACATTTTCCATTTGTGCACTTTTGTAATCTTTCCTTTTCTTTCTTTGAGTCGACCCTAGAAGGTCAAGCTGTTGAGCATATTTATAAGGCTCCTTCCTGCATTGTAGTTCGACAACTTTTTGATATTAATAAAGTAGCACTTTCTTGCAACAAGTTTTCTCTCTAAGAATCTTGTGCGCTTAGAACCTAGTTGAGACCAGCCCTCCTAGCTCTAAGTTTGTGATTTATCACGAGGTTCATCACCCCTCGTGTGGTTCACTTCACCCCTCCATCGAATACCAACCCAAAAACCCCTATCCAAGACGTCTATGATCGAGTTTCTCACCTAACCTTCTCCAAACAGCCCACACACATATAAGCCTTGAATCGAGGCTTGTATAATTTTGGTATCAGAGCTTAATGCTCCTGAACAAAGTTGTCTCTTTCATTTAACTTGTTTTGTTTCTTGTTCTTGCATTAGTTTAAGTTTCATTCAAGAAAATTAAAAAAATAACATCTAATTTCATACCGAGTGCATCTAGTTCCTACGTGCATCACTAGGTTCTAGAATCATTCTTGCATTACCATTTTCGACTTTCCTTTTGGTTAAAATCATATTTCCATTATATTTAAGTTAAATTAAAAGAAAAGAAAAAAAAAATAGGAAAAATACCAAAGGAATTCGAATTGGACAGCTAGCAATAGTTGTCAAGAAAATTTCCTTTTTATTCAAATCTCCATATTTTCTAAAATTTTCCATTTCTCAGATTTTCCTTTTTGCATTTTTTTGAATCCCCTTATAAAAGAAAACCCTCCTAATAATTTAGGAGCAGCATAACTTGTCTTCTTTCTATGTAGTACGCAATGGTAGAAAAGAATAGAGAAGCAACCGAAGCCATGATGGCCATGTTCACCACCCTCCAAACACAACTCGCATCAATAGGCGAGAGATTGGAGCGCGTGGAGAGGCCTGTGAGATTCGAGGCCATAAGGCACGTGAAGCTGAGCAAGACCGTTCTGAGGATCCTGAGAACCTTAGGACATGGCACGAACAGGAGGAGCCCCAGCCAGATGGAGATGAGGACACACAACCTCATAACTATCACCATAGGCCGAGAGGACCTCCATGGCAACCAGAGGCAGAAGATGATGGCTTCGAGCCATATGGTCTTCACCAGAGACCAAGGGTGCCTCCTAGACATCATGAGGATGGAGATGAACACGCCTACAACTGGGTAACTCATCTTGATGTTAAGCTAACTCCTCCAAGTTTTACAGGAAAAGTAGACCCCGAGGCTTACCTAGATTGGGAGAGAAGAATGGATCATATCTTTGATCATTACAACCAACCAGGGCCTAGGAGAGTCTCAATGGCAGTAGCACAACTCACGGACAATGCCCTCATCTGGTGGGATCGTGAGGTATCCGACAGAAGGAGGAAAAGAATGAGGCCCATAGACTCATGGGTCGACATGAAAGATGTCATGCGACAAAGGTTTGTTCCACCTTACTTTCATAGGGACTTGCAACGTCGTTTTCGTACTCTTAAGCAGGGTACCAGATCAGTAGAGGAGTACTATGAAGAGTTCGAAAAGCTAAGGAACAGGCTGGAGCTCAATGATGATGAAGAAGCTTTGATGGCACAATTCTTGGATGGACTTCAAGAAACGATCAGCCGCAAGGTGGGAAGGCAAATCTACAATGACTTCATGACTTGTTCCACCTATCTATCCTGGCTGAACACCACATCAAACGTAAGAACCAAGACATCCGCAGCAAGCCTAAGACGCCTTGGGCACCAAGCAACATTCCCAAGCCCGTAGACAAAGGCAAGAGCATAGAGATCGAGTCAAGGTTCAAGAGGAAGCCTCCTGAACCAACCCGTGACCAGAGAGATCCTAGTAAGTCTTCTAACCCTCAAAGATCACGTGACATCACTTGTTTCAAGTGTAGGGGTCGTGGACACATCTCAAGGGAGTGCCCAAACAACCGGGTCATGCTGATTACGGAGGCAGGAGAGTATGAGTCCCAAGATGAAGAGGACTATGAACCAGAAGAAGAATATGGTGACATTGAGTACCCTGATGTGGGGAAGTGCTGGTCACTAGACGCATCCTCAGTGCAATGGTGGATCCTTCAGAGACCATCCAAAGGGAGAACATCATCCACAGCCATTGCACCATCAAGGGCAAGGTATGTAACCTCATCATAGATGGTGGTTCTTGCACTAACGTTGCTAGTGCATATATGGTTGATAAGCTAGGTCTAGAGAAGACAAGGCATCCTCGACCATATAGACTGAGATGGCTCGATGAAAAAGTGGAGCTCAAGATCCATGAGCAAGTCGATGTGCCATTCAGTTTGGGCAAGTACCAAGACCAAGTCGTGTGCGACGTGGTGCCAATGCAAGCTGGCCATCTTCTGCTAGGAAGGCCATGGCAGTTTGACAAGGAGACCAGGCATGATGGCCGAACCAATCTCTACACTTTCGTGCATGACAAGAGAAAGGTCAGCCTAGCTCCTCTCACACCTGCCCAGGTACATGAGCTTCAACAGCAAATGAGTAAGGAAAAGAAGCTCATTAAATCTAACTTTCTTATTCAAACGAGTCATTTTCGGAGAGCTTTAGCCTCGAAGGATATAATGCTACTAATGGTTTTCAAAGAAGTGTTGAATATAGAAAAAGAACAGGTAGAGCTACCTCCTGAAGTAGCAACTCTCCTCAACAAGTTCCAGGATGTGTTCCCAGAGGAAATACCAGCAGCCTTGCCTCCTTTACGTGGCATAGAACACCAGATCGACCTAGTGCCCGGAGCAGACCTGCCCAACCGGCCAGCCTACCGGATGAGTCCACAGGAGTCCAAGGAGCTTGAGAAGCAAGTCAAGGAGCTCCTGGAGAAAGGCTATGATGTAAGATCGAATATCAATCTCACAAGCGGTACGGCCGTGACTCGCAAGACCAAGAATCTCTCTTCGCTTAAGCGGGCAAGGGAACTAAAAGGAGGGGGTTTTGATCGAATCACACGATCAAAGGTGAACCAAGGGAGTTTGAATCTCTCAAGCTAACATGGCCGTGGCTTCAATAGAAAGGAAGTGAATCGCACACTTTATTTCTAAAGAACAAGAACAAGACTCAAAGACAAGGCTTTGAAGAAAATACTTTGTATTCAAATTTAATTTCAATGGTGGTCTATCTTTACAATGAGGTCGTGCTGAGCTTATATAGTGCTCCTAGCAATGGTCCAAAACCTAAAAAGGAGAAAAGGAAATCATACACTTAAAATATATGGCTGTTGGCCATTAATGTCTAGTTTGGCCAACAAGGAAAGTGTATATGCTTGTATCTTGAGAGCTTTGGCGCGAATTTAATGTGTCTAGGTACATCCTGGATGCTTTGGAAAGTCTTCAATACGTGCCCAAGTTGCAAGGAATAGAGATATTGCAATCTGAACACATTAAGTGCACTTCGGTCCATATATGGCATGTCTTGGAGGAAAGGGATTCGCCTGATCCTCTGGTGGCTGGTGGCTGGTGCCTGGTAGGTTTATTTTGGGCTTCCTTAGGGCCTTAATAATATCTCCTGGACGCCATGTTTTGGTTTGCAAGTGATTAAACCAGTTGGCCAACTCACTTGCTATAAACGGCTCCAATCGGTTCATTTGAAGGCACGGATGGACCCGCCTGGTCCAAGGCGTTTTTGAGCTTCTAGAAGTGCTTAAGGGAACTCCTAGAAGTACCAAAAAGTCTCCTGGTCGCCAAAGAAACGTTTGGAGACTTTCATATAAGGAAAGTTCAAAATATGGTAAGTTTTGAAAACTCCAATTTGATGTATGGTGCATGACTTGATCTGGCCTTGTTTTGGGTGAGCTGCATGTCGCTGGGTGTCCTCTGTGAGTCAGGATTATAGGCCAGGTTTGGTCTTGGCTGGCTGCTTCTTGGTTAAGCTTTTATTCATGAAGATACACCCATGTATCCTTTTGTGCGTATTTGGCCGCCTTTGTGTTCCTTGGGCCGGCCGGGCTGGGCAGGTAGCTGGGGGTTGTGCCGATGACCTCATCATACCCTCCCCCTTCGAAATGTTTTGCCCTCAAAACATTTTGGTCTGCACATAGAGAAGGCAAGTTAATACCATGATTTACTTGTGGGTTTAGGGCATTACCTCGGTTTATGGCCCTTATATGGTTCGGATGTGACCATAGTGCATCTGGAGGTTGCTCCCTGATAAGAAAGGAAGAAATTACTCCTTTCCATTGCAGCTGGTTGCTTTGCTTTGCCTCCAAGGTGTTGGGTTCTCCATGGTCTCCTCTTGATTCCGAACATCGGTTTAATGTAGGAGGTGGGTCTTCTTGATCTTTGTTGAATCTTTTCTTTGTTAGACCTGTTTCAACAACTTGTGGCAAAGACAAGTGCATTATGCTAGTACTGGAAATTTCAAATTGAAGCTACTTTATTGCCTTAACACTTTTAGGCTTAATATTTTCGAGTTCTACTTGTAAGCTTGTTATTAGTTGTCTAGTTTGGCATGTCTTAGGAAAGTGTCCTCTTTCTTGACATCTATAGAATATAATTTCATCTGTTTTCACATTGTTAGAGGACTTACCTGGCGTTTCCTTGACGTGTATTCCAAGAAATGGCTTTGATGGTTTCATGTGTGCTATGGCTTGAGGCTTTTGAACTTGCTTGTCAATTTTTGGTTTGACCATCGGCTTAGCTACCTTTTGTCCTTCTAAGGTGTTTGAAAACACGTTGTTATGCTCAGAGCAGTAGGAAAGCTTGGGCTTATGAAAGGGCTGCATGTTTGGTGTAGACATCTCACACCTTGATGTTGTTGGGTGCATAAGTTGTGTGGTGATGTTTCTCCGTGTTTGGTACTTCTTCACAAACTCCCTATACATTCGTGCCTAAAGGTCTCCCCAATCAAGGACTGGTTTGTTGTAGAAGGTCCGTGCATTTTCCTTCAACCACCAATTGTAGGCATCTCCAACGAGCATATCAACGGCATATGAAAGCTTCTCTTCTTTGGGGATGTTGTTTGAGCGCAGCCATTGTTTCATGTTGGTTTCCCATCGGAGGTATTCATCTGGGTCCTTGTTATACCCTGAAAAGGTTAGAGATTTGGAATTGTAAATATATACCTTACTAGTCCGATTCTTTGATCTAGTTGGAGTGGTGTAGGTTGGCATTCTGGCTCGAGATCTTCAACTCCTGTTTCATTGTCAAATCATATTCTGAATAGTCTTCATGCCATGTCTCATATCCATAGGAATCATCTACATCGGACAAGTCTTGGTGCCATTCATCACAATAATTTTCTTCAAAGAATTGGTAAGGACTTTCTTCCTCATAATACTCCATATTTTAAATTTGTACCTTGCACAAGGAAGGAGATAGATTTAAGTCGAAATACACGAATAAGAAAACTAGACTTGAGTGAATATTTGGTATTAACACACAAGTAGTATCAAAAGGAAATCAACACAAGAAAATATTTTTATGTTTTTTTTGTCACTTTTGGTAACTAACTTAAAAACAAATTAAAAGACAATATTTTTTTTGGTATTAAATTAGGACAAAAAATAATAAGAATATTATATAAATCTTTTCTTTTTTAAAAAAAAAACTTAACTAGCAACTAAATTGGAAAATAACAAAATGAAGTGATGTTTATATTTTTGGGTTTTTTTTCTCTTAATTGGACGAAATTAAGCAAACATGAAATGCAAATTTTTTATTTGGTTTTTGATTTAAATGAGAGGAGACAAAAAGAATCAACAAGAATCAACAAAAAATAATGCAAATGAAGAATAAGAACAAATATTTGTTTTTTTATTTTCAATAAGATGTAAATAACAAAATGCAAAATAAAATCATAAAAGATAAAAGATAAAGGTTGGATGAACACAACCTGGGATAGGAGCTTTTAGCTCTGATACCAAATGATGTAAGATTGAATATCAATCTCACAAGTGGTACGGCCGTGACTCGCAAGACCGAGAATCTCTCTTGGCTTAAGCGGGAAAGGAAACTAAAAGGAGGGGCTTTTGATCGAATCACACGATCAAAGGTGAACCAAGGGAGTTTGAATCTCTCAAACTAACCTGGCCGTGGCTTCAATAGAAAGGAAGTGAATCACACATTTATTTCTAAAGAACAAGAACAAGACTCAAAGACAACGCTTTGAAGAAAATACTTTGTATTCAAATTTAATTTCAATGGTGGTCTATCTTTACAATGAGGTCGTGATGAGCTTAAATAGTGCTCCTAGCAATGGTCCTAAACCTAAAATGGAGAAAAGGAAATCATACATTTAAAATATATGGCTGTTGGCCATTAATGTCTAGTTTGGCCAACAAGGAAAGTGTATATGCTTAATCTTGAGAGCTTTGGGGCGAATGCAATGTGTCTAGGTACATCCTGGATGCTTTGGAAAGTCTTCAATACGTGCCCAAGTTGCAAGGAATAGAGATTTTGCAATCTGAACACATTAAGTGCACTTCGGTCCATATATGACAAGTCTTGGAGGAAAGGGATTCGCCTGATCCTCTGGTGGCTGGTGCATGGTAGGTTTATTTTGGGCTTCCTTAGGGCCTTAATAATATCTCCTGGACGCCATGTTTTGGTTTGCAAGTGATTAAACCAGTTGGCCATCTCACTTGCCATAAACGGCTCCAATCGGTTCATTTGAAGGCACGGATGGACCCGCCTGGTCCAAGGAGTGTTTGAGCTTCTAGAAGTGTTTAAGGGAGCTCCTAGAAGTACCAAAAATTCTCCTGGTCGGCAAAGAAACGTTTGGAGACTTTCATATAAGGAAAGTCCAAAATATGGTAAGTTTCGAAAACTCCAATTTGATGTATGGTGCATGACTTGATCTGGCCTTTTTTGGGGTGAGCTCCATGTCGCCGCGTGTCCTCTGTGAGTCAGGATTGTAGGCCAGGTTTGATCTTGGCTGGCCGCTTCTTGGTTAAGCTTGGATTCATGAAGATACACCTATGTATCCTTTTGCGCGTATTTGGCCGCCTTTGTGTTCCTTGGGCCGGCCGGGCTGGGCAGTTGCCCGGGGGTTGTGCCGATGACCTCATAGGGCTATGTTCGAGAGAGCCTCAGTCTATGTGCCGTACCAGTGCTACTAGTGCCCAAGAAGGATGGGACTTGGCGAATGTGCGTGGACTGCCGAGCAATCAACAACATCACAGTCAAGTATCGGCATCCGATACCACGGCTGGATGACATGCTAGATGAGCTGAGTGGAACCACGGTCTTATCTAAGATAGACCTCAAGAGTGGATACCACCAGGTCAGGATGAAGGAAGGTGATGAATGGAAGACTGCTTTCAAGACAAAGCAAGGGCTCTACGAGTGGACAGTCATGCCATTCGGCTTGACTAATGCCCCAAGCACCTTCATGCGCCTTATGAACCAAGTTCTTAGGGCGTACATCAGTAAGTTTGTAGTGGTTTACTTTGATGATATATTAGTTTATAGTAAGTGCCTATGGGAACACCTCACACATCTTGAGATGGTACTTAAAACCCTTCGATAAGAAGAGCTTTATGCCAATCTCAAGAAGTGTATCTTTTGTACTGATAAACTTGTCTTTTTAGGCTTCGTTGTAAGTTCACAGGGCCTACAGGTTGATGAAGGGGAAGATTTGAGCCATACAAGAGTGGCAAACACCAAGCAACATCAGCCAAGTGAGGAGCTTCCACGGACTGGCCAGCTTCTACAGGAGATTCATGCCCAACATCAGCAGTATTGCCTCACCATTGACGGCAGTAGTGAAGAAGAACGTGGGATTCAGATGGGGAGAAGCTCAGGAGAAGGCATTCCAGGCCTTGAAGGACAGCCTTACACATGCACCAGTGCTAGTCCTGCCCGACTTCAACAAGACGTTTGAAGTGGAGTGTGATGCCTCTGGAATAGGCATAGGAGCAGTGCTAACCCAAGGAGGAAGGCCAGTGGCATACTTCAGTGAGAAGCTAGGTGGTGCCTCACTGAACTACCCCACTTACGACAAGGAGCTTTATGCCCTAGTCCGAGCCTTGGAGACTTGGCAGCATTACTTGCTGTCGAAAGAGTTTGTGATCCACACTGATTACGAGACTCTAAAAAACCTCAGAGGGCAAACCAATCTCAAGAGGAGACATGCCAGGTGGATGTAGTTCATATAGACCTTCCCGTACGTCATCAAGTACAAGAAGGGCAAGGACAATGTGGTAGCCAATGCACTATCAAGGAGGTTTGCCTTGATATCCACCATGTAGACAAAGGTCTTAGGATTGGAGCACATCAAGGACCTATATAACAATGATCCTGACTTTGCTGAGAGCTACAAGGATTGTGGCACAGGAAGTCATGGCAAGTTCTACATCCATGAGGGGTTCTTGTTCCGAGAGAGAAGGCTGTGCATACCACAAGGATTGTTACGGGAGCTTATCATCCGAGAAGGTCATGGAGGAAGACTCATGGGCCACTTTGGTGTCGACAAGACTCTAGCAGTGGCCAAGGAGCACTTCTACTGGCCATAAATTAAGAGGACAGTAGAAGCTCATTGTGCAAGATGCATCACTTGCAAGAAGGCAAAGTCCGAGTGCAACCTCACGGGTTGTATCTCCCACTGCCCATACCCACACATCCATGGGTGGACATCTCAATGGAATTTGTTCTAGGTCTGCCCAAGATCAACCACAAAGATGCAATCTTTGTAGTGGTGGACAGATTCTCCAAGATGGCACACTTCATTCCATGTGCCAATGTCAATGATGCCACACAAACAGCTGAGCTGTTCTTCAGGGAGATAGTGCGGCTTCATGGAGTGCCAAGGACCATCATATCAGACAGGGACACCAAGTTCCTCAGCCACTTCTGGAGGACCCTTTGGAGAAAGCTAGGCACGAAGCTACTCTTCTCTACCACCTGCCATCCTCAAACCGATTGCCTTCATAGGATTAAACACAGCGAGCCGTGCACTCAGCAACCAAGAAGACACCATTTGAAGTAGTATACGGCTTCAACCCTCTCACCCCATTGGAGCAAACGCCACTGCCACCAGCAGAGATGACCAACCTCAACGGAGCATCCAAGGCAGAATTCATAAGGAAGTTACACCAGAAGGTAGCAGAGAACTTGGAGAAGAGGACTGGGCAGTAAGTGACTCATGCCAACAAGGGAAGAAAGAAGGTGATCTTTCGACCAGCCGATTGGGTGTGGCTATACCTACGGCAGGAGAGGTTCCCAAACCTAAGGAGTTCCAAGCTAGCACCAAGAGGAGATGGACAATTCAGAGTGCTGGAGAGGATCAACAACAATGCCTATCGGATCGAGCTCCCGGGTGAGTTAAATGTGTCCAACACGTTCAACGTAACTGACTTAGCCCCTTTCCATGCAGATGAACCAGTTTTGCGGTCAAAACCTACTGAAGAGGGAGGGGATGATGAGGACATCAGGTCGTATGTCTGGCCAGGAGACCAGACTGGCCGACCAGGAAGCTTGCCCGAAACAGCCGGGCCATTTGGCACGTCTGCCAGCCCTACCGCGGACCCTCGACCTATAGGACCAGACCGGTCAACATTGCCGGCGGAGAAGCTTCCGGCACACTTGGTGGGGACGTGGATGACACCGCCGGTCCCTCTGATGACACCGCCGACTCCGGGATCAACTTGGCCGGTCCTGAAGTCATTCCGGCCAGTACCGCGCACAATCCAGCGGTACAGCCGATCCAGCCGAGTATACGCGCACTTCCACTTCTACACAAGAGGACTCGGACCAAATGAGCTACCAGCTCCAGGACATGCACCTAGAAGAAGTATCTACACCAGTGGTACCTCCAGGAGCAATGACAAGAAGCAGATCAAGAGCACTCTTCCACAATTCAGCTTATGGGTCGACAAGCTTCTAGAGGAAGAGCAGCTAAGGACAATGGGCCAGAAGAGCAAATTAGAGTCCAAAGGCTTCTCAACAACACAAGGAACATCAGAGACTTTGGCTTTAGTGGCAAGAGAGGTCAGGGCCCAAAGATATTTAACCCTACTCCAAGTCGAAGACTAGGAGCAAGGCGCGTGCATGCCACAAGGAAGGCCACCTTCCATTTCTTGTCCGTGAGGTGAGTTAAGGTAAGTTTACATTCGAATATATGCCTCTTTCTGTTTTTCAGGGTAGGATCTAGTTGCTTTACATTTTTGAGTCAAAAACATTTTAGGAATAGGTCCTTTTTCGGTTATACACTTTTGTATCTTTTCCTTTTGTGCACTTTTGGCTTTCCTTTTTCTTATTTGAGTCGACCCTAGAAGGTCAAGCTGTCGAGCATATTAATAAGGCTCCTTCCAGCATTGTAGTTCGACCTTTTTGATATTAATAAAGTAGAACTTTTTCCTACAAGTTTTCTCTCAAGAGAGACTTGTGCGCTTAGAACCTAGTTGAGACCAGCCCTCCTAGCTCTAAGTTTGTGATTTATCACGAGGTTCATCACCCTCGTGTGGTTCACTTCACCTTCCATCGTTTACCAACCAGAAAACCCTATCCAGAAGCCTAAGGTTGAGTTTCTCACCTAATCTTCTCAAACAGCACGCGCCATCCTTGAATCAAGGCTTGTATCATTTTGGTATCAGAGCTTAAAGCTCCTAAACCAGGTTGTTTCTATCCTTTTGCTTGTTTTGTTTTGTGTTCTTGCATTAGTTTAAGTCGCATTCAAGAAAAATCAAAAAAAATAACCTCAAACTCCAAACCGAGTGCATCTAGCCTCCTACGTGTATCACTGGGGTTTAGATTCACTTTTGCATTGTCTTGCACGTTTTCCTTTTTGTTTAAATCATATTTCCTTTATTTTTAAGTTAAAATAAAAAGAAAATAAAAAGAAAATAGAAAGAATACTAAAGGAAGTCGAATTGGACAGCTAGCACAAGTTGTCAAGAAAGTTTCCTTTTTCTCAAATCTTCACATTTTTTTGAATTTCCTTTCCTTAGGATTTTCCTTTTTGCATTTTTTTCAAATCCCATATAAAAAGAAACTCTCCTAATAATTTAGGAGCACCCTAATTATCTTCTTCTTTGTAGCACACCATGGGAGAAGAGAATAGAGACGCAGCTGAAGCCATGATGGCCATGTTCACCACACTCCAAACACAACTCGCTTCCATAGGCGAGAGGTTGGAGCGCGTGGAGAGACCAGTAAGATTCCAGGCCATAAGGCACGTGAGAGCTGAGCCAGATCGTCCTGAGGGTCCTGAGTACCTTAGGACACGGCATGAACAGGAGGAACCCCAGCCAGATGGAGATGAGGACACGCAACCTCATAACTATCACCATAGGCCGAGAGGACCTCCACGGCAACCAGAGGCAGAAGGTGATGGCTTTGAGCCATATGGTCTTCACCAGAGACCAAGAATGCCTCCTAGACGTCATGAGGATGGAGATGAACACACCTATAACCGGGTAATTCATCCTGATGTTAAACTAACTCCTCCAACTTTTGCAGGAAAAGTAGACCCCGAGGCTTACCTAGATTGGGAGAAGGGAATGGATCATATCTTTGATCACTACAGCCAACCAGGACCTAGGAGAGTCTCAATGGCAGTAGCAAAACTCACGGACAATGCCCTCATCTGGTGGGATCGTGAGGTATCTGACAGAAGGAGGAAGGGAATGAGACCCGTAGACTCATGGGTCGACATGAAAGACCTCATGCGACAAAGGTATGTTCCACCTTACTTTCATAGGGATTTGCAACGACGTTTTCGTACTCTTAAGCAGGGTACCAGATCAGTAGAGGAGTACTATGAAGGTTGAGGTTAAATTGATTGCTCAATGATGATGAAGAAGCATTGATGGCACAATTCTTGGATGGACTCAAGAAAGGATCAGCTGCAAGGTGGAAAGGCAAATCTACAACGACTTCAAGACTTGTTCCACCTATCTGTGCAAGCTGAACAGCACATCAAACGTAAGAGCCAAGACATCCGCAGCAAGCCTAAGACACCTTGGGCACCAAGCAACATGCCTAAGACAGTGGACAAAGGCAAAAGCGTGGAGATCGAGTCAAGGTTCAAGAACAAGCCTCCTGAACCCACCCGTGACCAGAGAGGGCCTGGTAAGTCTTCTAACCCTCAAAGATCACGTGACATAACTTGTTTCAAGTGTAGGGGACGTGGACACATCTCAAGGGAGTGCCCAAACAACCGAGTCATGCTGATTACAGAGGCAGGAGAATATGAGTCCCAAGATGAAGAGGACTATGAACCAGAAGGAGAATATGGTGACATTGAGTACCCTGATGTGAAGTGCTGGTCACTAGGCGCTCCTCAGTGCAATGGTGGATCCTTCAGAGACCATCAAAGGAGAACATCTTCCACAATGCACCATCAAGAAAGGTATGTAACCTCATCATAGATGGTGGTTCTTGCATAGTGCGTATATGGTTGATAAGCTAGGTCTAGAGGACGGCATCCTCGACCATATAGACTGAGATTTGATGACAAAGTGGAGCTCAAGATTCATGAGCAGTCACTGTGCCATTCAGTGTGGGCAGTGAAGACCAGGTCATTAATGCGACGTGGCATGCAAGCTGGCCATCTTCTACTAGGAAGACCATGGCAGTTTGACAAAGAGACCAGGCATGATGGCCGAACCAATCTCTACACCTTTGTGCATGACAAGAAAAGGTCAGCCTAGCTCCTCTTACACCTGCCCAGGTACACGAGCTACAACTCCAAATGAGTAAGGAAAAGAAACTTATCAAGTCTAATTTTCTTATTCAACCAAGCCATGTCCGGAGAGCTTTAGCCTCGAAGGATTTAATGTTACTAATGGTCTTCAAAGAAGTTTTGAGTGTAGAACAGGGACAGGAAGAGCTACCTCCTGAAGTAGCAACTCTCCTCAACAAATTCCAGGATGTATTTCCAGAGGAGATACCAGCAGGCTTGCCTCCTTTACGTGGCATAGAACACCAGATTGATCTAGTGCCCGGAGCAGCCCTACCCAACCGGCCAGCCTACCGGATGAGTCCAGAGGAGTCCAAGGAGCTTGAGAAGCAAGTCAAGGAGCTCCTGGAGAAGGAATATGTTCGAGAGAGCCTCAGTCCATGTTCTGTACCAGTGCTACTAGTGCCCAAGAAGGATGGGACTTGGCGCATGTGCGTGGACTGCCGAGCAATCAACAACATCACAGTCAAATATAGGCATCCAATACCACGACTGGATGACATGCTAGATGAGCTGAGTGGAGCCACGGTCTTCTCCAAGATAGACCTCAAAAGTGGATACCACCAGGTAAGAATGAAGGAAGGTGATTAGTGGAAGACTGCTTTCAAGACAAAGCAAGGGCTCTACGAGTGGACAGTCATGCCATTTGGCTTGACAAATGCCCCTAGCACCTTCATGCGCCTTATGAACCAAGTTCTTAGGGCGTACATCAGTAAGTTCGTAGTAGTTTACTTTGATGACATTTTGGTTTATAGTAAGTGCCTACGGGAACACCTCACACATCTTGAGATGGTACTTAAAACCCTTGACAAGAAGAGCTTTATGCCAATCTCAAGAAGTGCACCTTT
>CM032158.1:22463281-22513882 GCA_018901935.1 Pugionium cornutum | reverse complement strand
CAAGATCAACCACAAAGATGCAATCTTTGTAGTGGTGGGAAGATTCTCCAAGATGGCACACTTCATTCCGTGTGCCAATGATAATGATGCCACGCAAACAGCCGAGCTATTCTTCAGGGAGATAGTACGGCTTCATGGAGTGCCAAGGACCATCGTGTCAGACAGGGACACCAAGTTCCTCAGCCATTTCTGGAGGACCCTCTGGAGGAAGCTAGGCACGAAGCTACTCTTCTCTACCACCTGCCATCGTCAAACCGATGGCCAAACTGAAGTTGTCAACCGGACACTATCAACTCTTCTCAGGACTACACTAGGGAAGAACCTCAAGACTTGGGTGGAGTGCCTGCCATTCATAGAGTTCGCTTACAACCGAGCCGTGCCCTCAGCAACCAAGAAGACACCCTTTGAGGTAGTATACGGCTTCAACCCTTTTACCCCATTGGAGCAAATGCCACTGCCACCAGCAGAGATGACCAACCTCAACGGAGCATCCAAGGAAGAGTTCATAAGGAAGTTACACCAGAAGGTAGCAGAGAACTTGGAGAAGTGGACCGGGTAGTACGTGACTCATGCTAACAAGGGAAGAAAGGAGGTGATCTTTCAACCAGGCGATTGGGTGTAACTACACCTACGGCAGGAGAGGTTCCCCAACCTAAGGAGTTCCAAGCTAGCACCAAGAGGAGATGGACCATTCAGAGTGCTGGAGAGGATCAACAACAACGCCTACCGGATCGAGCTCCCAGGTGAGTTTAATGTGTCCAACACGTTCAACGTAACTGACTTAGCCCCTTTCCATGTAGATGAACCAGTTTAGAGGTCAAAACCTACTGAAGAGGGAGGGGATGTGATACAAGCCTTGATTCAAGGATGTATGCGCGTGGGCTGTTTGTAGAAGATTAGGTGAGAAACTCAACCTTAGGCTTCTGGATAGGGGTTTTCTGGTTGGTAAACGGTGGAAGGGTGAAGTGAACCACACGAGGGGTGATGAACCTCGTGATAAATCACAAACTTAGAGCTAGGAGGGCTGGTCTCAACTAGGTTCTAAGCGCACAAGTCTCTTGAGAGAAAGCTTGTAGGAAAAAGTTCTACTTTATTAATAATCAAAAGGTTGTCGAACTACAATGCTGGAAGGAGCCTTATTAATATGCTCGACAGCTTGACCTTCTAGGGTCGACTCAAATAAAGAAAAGGAAAGTTTACAAAAGTGCACAAAAGGAAAAGATACAAAAGTGTATAACCTAAAAAGGACCTATTCCTAAAATGTTCTTGACTCAAAAATGTAAAGCAACTAGATCCTACCCTGCAAAACAGAAAGAGGCATATATTGAATGAAACTTACCTTAACTCACCTCACGGGCCAAGAAATGGAAGGTGGCTGTCCTTGTGGCATGCACGCCGCTTTGCTCCTAGTCTTCGACTTGGAGTAGGGTTAAAAATCTTTGGGCCCTGACCTCTCTTGCCACTAAAGCCCAAGTCTCTGATATTCCTTGTGTTGTTGAGAAGCCTTTGGACTCTACTTTGCTTTTCTGGCCCATTGTCCTTAGCTGATCTTCCTCTAGGAGCTTGTCGACCCATAAGCTGAATTTGTGGAAGAGTGCCCTTGATCTGCTTCTTGTCATTGCTCCTTGAGGTACCACTGGTGTAGATACTTCTTCTAGGTGCATGTCCTGGAGCTGGTAGCTCATTTGGTCCGAGTCCTCTTGTGTAGAAGTGGAAGTGTGCGTGTACTCGGCTGGATGGCCTGTACCGGCTGGATTGTGCGGTACTGGCCGGAATGACTTCAGGACCGGCCAAGTTGATCCCGGAGTCGGCGGTGTCATCAGGGGGACCGGCGGTGTCATTCACGTCCCCACCAAGTGTGCCGGAAGCTTGGGCCTCTCCGCCGGCGATGTTGACCGGTCTGGTCCTATAGGTCGAGGGTCCGGCGGTACTGTCTGGTCCGGCAGGCGCGCCAGATGGTCCTGCTGTCTCGGGCAAGCTTCCTGGTCGGCCAGTCTGGTCTCCTGGCTGGATGTACGACCTGATGTCCTCATCATTCCCTCCCTCTTCAGTAGGTTTTGTCCTCAAAACTGGTTCATCTGCATGGAAAGGGGCCAAGTCAGTAACATTAAACGTATTGGACACATTAAACTCACCTGGAAGCTCGATCCCGTAGGCGTTGTTGTTGATCCTCTCGAGCACTCTGAATGGTCCATCTCCTCTTGGTGCTAGCTTGGAACTCCTTAGGTTTGGGAACCTCTCCTGCCGTAGGTGTAGCCACACCCAATCGCCTGGTTGAAAGATCACCTCCTTTCTTCCCTTGTTGGCATGAGTCACGTACTGTCCGGTCCTCTTCTCCAAGTTCTCTGCTACCTTCTGGTGTAACCTCCTTATGAACTCTGCTTTGGATGCTCCGTTGAGGTTGGTCATCTCAGCTGGTGGCAGTGGTGTTTGCTCCAATGGGGTGAGAGGGTTGAAACCGTATACCACTTCAAATGGGGTCTTCTTGGTTGCTGAGTGCACGGCTCGGTTGTAGGCGAACTCAATGAATGGCAGGCACTCCACCCAAGTCTTTAGGTTCTTCCCTAGTGTTGTTCTGAGAAGAGTTGATAGTGTCCTGTTGACAACTTCAGTTTGGCCATCGGTTTGAGGATGGCAAGTGGTTGAGAAGAGTAGCTTCGTGCCTAGCTTTCTCCAAAGGGTCCTCCAGAAATGGCTGAGGAACTTGGTGTCCCTATCTGATACGATGGTCCTTGGCACTCCATGAAGCCGTACTATCTCCCTGAAGAACAGCTCAGCTGTTTGTGTGGCATCATTGACATTGGCACATGGGATGAAGTGTGCCATCTTGGAGAATCTGTCCACCACTACAAAGATTGCATCTTTGTGGTTGATCTTGGGCAGACCTAGAACAAAATCCATCGAGATGTCCACCCATGGATGTGTTGGTATGGGCAGTGGGAGATACAACCCGTGAGGTTGCACTCGGACTTTGCCTTCTTGCAAGTAATGCATCTTGCACAATGTGCTTCTACTGTCCTCTTGATGTGTGGCCAGTAGAAGTGCTCCTTGACCACTGCTAGAGTCTTGTCGACACCAAAGTGGCCCATGAGTCCTCCTCCATGAGCTTCTCGGATGATAAGCTTCCTTAGTGATCCTTGTGGTATGCACAGCCTTCTTTCTCGGAACAAGAATCCTCATGGATGTAGGATTTGCCATGACTCCCTGTGCTACACTCCTTGTAGCTCTCAGCAAGGTCAGGATCATCCTTGTATAGATCCTTGATGTGCTCGAATCCTAGGACCTTTGCCTCCATGGTTGATATCAAGGCAAACCTCCTTGATAGTGCATCGGCTACCACATTGTCTTTGCCCTTCTTGTACTTGATGATGTACGGGAAGGTCTCTATGAACTCCATCCACCTGGCATGTCTCCTCTTGAGATTGGTTTGCCCTCTGAGGTGTTTGAGAGTCTCATGATCAGTGTGGATCACAAACTCCTTGGACAGCAAGTAATGCTGCCAAGTCTCCAATGCTCGGACAAGGGCATAGAGCTCCTTGTCATAAGTGGGGTAGTTCAGTGAGGCACCACCTAGCTTCTCACTGAAGTATGCCACTGGTCTCCCTCCTTGGGTTAGCACTGCTCCTATGCCTATTCCAGAGGCATCACACTCCACTTCAAACGTCTTGTTGAAGTCGGAAGGACTAGCACTGGTGCATGTGTAAGGCTGTCCTTCAAGGCCTTGAATGCCTTCTCCTGAGCTTCTCCCCAGCTGAATCCCACGTTCTTCTTCACTACTGCCGTCAGTGGTGAGGCAATACTGCTGAAGTTGGGCACGAATCTCCTATAGAAGCTGGCCAGTCCGTGGAAGCTCCTTACTTGGCTGATGTTTCCTGGTGTTGGCCATTCTTGTATGGCTCGAATCTTCTCCTCATCAACCTGTAGGCCCTGTGAACTCACAACAAAACCTAAAAAGACAAGCTTATCAGTATAAAGGTGCACTTCTTGAGATTGGCATAAAGCTCTTCTTGTCAAGGGTTTTAAGGACCATCTCAAGATGTGTGAGGTGTTCTAGGCACTTACTATAAACAAGTATGTCATCAAAGTAAACAACTACAAACTTACTGATGTACGCCCTAAGAACTTGGTTCATAAGGCATGAAGGTGCTTGGGGCATTAGTCAAGCCGAATGGCATGACTGTCCACTCGTAGAGCCCTTGCTTTGTCTTGAAAGCAGTCTTCCACTCATCACCTTCCTTCATCCTGACCTGGTGGTATCCACTCTTGAGGTCTATCTTGAAGAAGACCGTGGCTCCACTCAGCTCATCTAGCATATCATCCAGCCATGGTATCGGATGCCGGTACTTGAATGTGATGTTATTGATTGCTCGGCAGTCCACGCATATTCGCCAAGTCCCATCCTTCTTGGGCACTAGTAGCACTGGTACAGCACATGGACTGAGGCTCTCTCAAACATATCCTTTCTCCAGGAGCTCCTTGACTTGCTTCTCAAGCTCCTTGGACTCCTCTGGACTCATCCGGTAGGCTGGCCGGTTGGGCAGGCCTGCCCCGGGCACTAGATCAATCTGGTGTTCTATGCCACGAAAGGAGGCAAGCCTGCTGGTATCTCCTCTGGAAATACATCCTGGAATTTGTTGAGGAGTGTTGCTACTTCATGAGGTAGCTCTACCTGTCTCTGTTCTATACTCAACACTTCCTTGAAAACCATTAGTAACATTAAGTCCTTCGAGGCTAAAGCTCTCCGGACATGACTAGGTTGAATAAGAAAGTTAGACTTGACAAGTTTCTTTTCCTTACTCATTTGGAGTTGTAGCTCATGTACTTGGGCAGGTGTAAGAGGAGCTAGGCTGACCTTTCTCTTGTCATGCACGAAGGTGTAGAGATTGGTTCTGCCATCATGCCGGGTCTCTTTGTCAAACTGCCATGGTCTTCCTAGTAGAAGATGGCCAGCTTGTATGGGCACCACGTCGCACACGACCTGGTCTTGGTACTTGCCCACACTGAATGGCACAGTGACTTGCTCATGAACTTTGAGCTCCACTTTGTCATCAAGCCATCTCAGTCTATATGGTCGAGGATGCCGTGTCCTCTCTAGACCTAGCTTATCAACCATATACGCACTAGCAACGTTAGTGCAAGAACCACCATCTATGATGAGGTTACATACATTTCCCTTGATGGTGCAACGGCTGTGGAAGATGTTCTCCTTTGGATGGTCTCTGAAGGATCCACCATTGCACTGAGGATACACCTAGTGACCAGCACTTCCCCCACATCAGGGTACTCAATGTCACCATATTCTCCTTCTGGTTCATAGTCCTCTTCATCTTGGGACTCATATTCTCCTGCCTCCGTAATCAGCATGACTCGGTTGTTTGGGCACCCCCTTGAGATGTGTCCACGTCCCCTGCACTTGAAACAAGTTATGTCACGTGATCTTTGAGGGTTAGAAGACTTACCAGGCTCTCTCTGGTCACGGGTGGGTTCAGGAGGCTTGCTCTTGAACCTTGACTCGATCTCTACGCTTTTGCCTTTGTCCACTATCTTAGGCATGTTGCTTGGTGCCCAAGGTGTCTTAGGCTTGCTGCGGATGTCTTGGCTCTTACGTTGATGTGCTGTTCAGCTTGCACAGATAGGTGGAACAAGTCCTTGAAGTCATTGTAGATTTGCCTTTCCACCTTGCAGCTGATCCTTTCTTGGAGTCCATCCAAGAATTGCGCCATCAATGCTTCTTCATCATCATTGAGCTCCAATCTGTTCCTTAACCTCTCGAACTCTTCATAGTACTCTTCTACTGATCTGGTACCCTGCTTAAGAGTACGAAAACGTCGTTGTAAATCCCTATGAAAGTAAGGTGGAACATACCTTTGTCGCATGAGGTCTTTCATGTCGACCCATGAGTCTACGGGTCTCATTCTCTTCTTCCTTCTGTCAGATACCTCACGATCCCACCAGATGAGGGCATTGTCCGTGAGTTGTGCTACTGCCATTGAGACTCTCCTAGGTCCTGGTTGGTTGTAGTGATCAAAGATATGATCCATTCGCTTCTCCCAATCTAGGTAAGCCTCGGGTCTACTTTTCCTGCAAAAGTTGGAGGAGTTAGTTTAACATCAGGATGAATTACCCGGTTATAGGTGTGTTCATCTCCATCCTCATGACGTCTAGGAGGCATTCTTGGTCTCTGGTGAAGACCATATGGCTCAAAGCCATCATCTTCTGCCTCTGGTTGCCGTGGAGGTCCTCTCGGCCTATGGTGATAGTTATGAGGTTGCGTGTCCTCATCTCCATCTGGCTGGGGTTCCTCCTGTTCGTGCCGTGTCCTAAGGTACTCAGGACCCTCAGGACGGTCTGGCTCAGCTCTCACGTGCCTTATGGCCTGGAATCTTACTGGTCTCTCCACACGCTCCAACCTCTCGCCTATGGATGCGAGTTGTGTTTGGAGTGTGGTGAACATGGCCATCATGGCTTCAGCTGCGTCTCTATTCTCTTCTCCCATGGTGTGCTACAAAGAAAGAAGATAATTAGGGTGCTCCTAAATTATTAGGAGAGTTTCCTTTTAAATGGGATTTGAAAAAAATGCAAAAAGGAAAATCCTAAGGAAAGGAAATTCGAAAAAAAAGGAAACTTCCTAGACAACTTGTGCTAGCTGTCCAATTCGAATTCTTTTGTGTATTTTCCTATTTTCTTTTCTTTTCTTTTTAATTAAACTTAAAAATAAAGGAAATATGACTTAAACAAAAAGGAAAACGTGTATGCAATGCAAAAAGTGAATCTAAACCCTAGTGATACACGTAGGAGGCTAGATGCACTCGGTTTGGAGTTTGATGTTGTTTTTCTGATTTTTCTTGAATACGACTTAAACTAATGCAAGAACTAGAAATAAGACAAGAAAAAGGATAGAAACAACCTGGTTTAGGAGCTTTAAGCTCTGATACCAAAATGATACAAGCCTCGATTCAAGGCTTGGATGCGCGTGGGCTGTTTGTAGAAGATTAGGTGAGAAACTCAACCTTAGGCTTCTGGATAGGGGATTTCTGGTTGGTAAACGATGAAAGGGTGAAGTGAACCACACGAGGGGTGATGAACCTCGTGATAAATCACAAACTTAGAGCTAGGAGGGCTGGTCTCAACTAGGTTCTAAGTGCACAAGATTCTTAGAGAGAAAACTTGTAGGGAAAAAGTTCTACTTTATTAATAATCAAAAGTTGTTGAACTACAATGCTGGAAGGAGCCTTATTAATATGCTCGACAGCTTGACCTTCTAGGGTCGACTCAAACAAATAAAAGGAAAGTTTACAAAAGTGCACAAAAGGAAAAGATACAAAAGTGCATAACCGAAAAAGGACCTATTCCTAAAATGTTTTTGACTCAAAAATGTAAAGCAACTAGATCCTACCCTGCAAAACAGAAAGAGGCATATATTCGAATGTAAACTTACCTTAACTCACCTCACGGCCAAGAAATGGAAGGTGGCCGTCCTTGTGGCATGCACGCGCTTGCTCCTAGTCTTCGACTTGGAGTAGGGTTAAATATCTTTGGGCCCTGACCTCTCTTGCCACTAAAGCCCAAGTCTCTGATGTTCCTTGTGTTTTTGAGAAGCCTTTGGACTCTAATTTGCTCTTCTGGCCCATTGTCCTTAGCTGCTCTTCTTCTAGAAGCTTGTCAACCCATAAGCTGAATTTGTGGAAGAGTGCTCTTAATCTGCTTCTTGTCATTGCTCCTGGAGGTACCACTGGTGTAGATACTTCCTCTAAGTGCATGTCCTGGAGCTGGTAGCTCATTTGGTCCGAGTCCTCTTGTGTAGAAGTGGCAGTGTGCGTGTACTCGGCTGGATGGCCTGTACCGGCTGGATTGTGCGCGGTACTGGCCGGAATGACTTCAGGACCGGCCAAGTTGATCCCAGAGTCGGCGGTGTCATCAGGGGGACCGGCGGTGTCATTCACGTCCCCAACAAGTGTGCCGGAAGCTTGGGCCTCTCCGCCGGCGATGTTGACCGGTCTGGTCCTATAGGTCGAGGGTCCGGCGGTGCTGTCTGGTCCGGCAGGTGCGCCAGATGGTCCTGCTGTCTCGGGCAAGCTTCCAGGTCGGCCAGTCTGGTCTCCTGGCTGGATGTACGACCTGATGTCCTCATCATGGTGCATCCTCATCTCCATCTGGCTGGGGCTCCTCCTGTTCGTGCCGTGTCCTTAGGTTCTCAGGACCCTCAGCACGGTCTTGCTCAGCTCTCACGTGCCTTATGGCCTGGAATCTCACAGGCCTCTCCATGCGCTCCAACCTCTCGCCTATTGATGTGAGTTGCGTTTGGAGGGTGGTGAACATGGCCATCATGGCCTCGGCTGCATCTCTATTCTCTTCTGCCATTGTGCTACAAGAAAGAAACACAAGTAAGATTAGGAGGGGAATTCGAATTTGCAAAAAGGAACAAATTGAGAAAAAGGAAAAACCTGAAAAAAGGAAAGTTTAGAAAAATGGAAACTTCCTACAACTTCTTTTGGTATTTTTTCTATTTTCTTTTTCTTTTCTTTTTAATTTAACTTAAAAATAATGGTAATATGGTTTGAACAAAAGGAAAAACGTGAATGGCAATGCAAAAGTGAATCTAAGCCCTAGTGATACACGTAGAAGCTAGATGCACTTGGTTTGGAGTTTAGTGTTTTTTTTTTTTAATTTTCTTGAATACGACTTAAACTAATGCAAGAACAAGAAACAAAACTAACTAAAGGATAGAAACAACCTAGTTTAGGAGCTTTAAGCTCTTATACCAAAATGATACAAGCCTCGATTCAAGGCTTGGATGCGCGTGGGCTGTTTGGAGAAGGTTAGGTGAGAAACTCGACCTTAGACTTCTGGATAGGGGGTTTTTGGTTTGGTATTGGGTGAAAGGTGAAGTGAACCACACGAGGGGTGATGAACCTCGTGATAAATCACAAACCTAGATCTAGGAGGGCTGGTCTCAGCTAGGTTCTAAGCGCACAAGCTTCTTTGAGAGAAAAACTTGTAGAAGAAAATTCGCACTTTATTAATATCAAAAAGGTTATCGAACTTCAATGCTGGAAGGAGCCTTATTAATATGCTCGACAGCTTGATCTTCTAGGGTCGACTCAAAGAAAAAAAGGAAAGTTTACAAAAATGCACACATGGAAAATGTACAAAAGTGCATAACCAAAAAAGGACCTATTCCTAAAATGTTTTTGACTCAACAATGTAAACCATCTAGATCCTACCCTGCAAAACACAAAGAGGCATATATTCAAATTGAAAACTTACCTTTCTTACCTCACGGCAAAGAAATGGAAGGTGGCCGTCCTTGTGGCATGCACGCGCCTTGCTCCTAGTCTTCGACTTGGAGTACGGTTAGGAATCTTTGGGCCCTGACCCCTCTTGCCACTAAATCCCAAGTCTCGGAAGTCCCTTGCATTGTTGAGAAGCCTTTGGACTCTTCTTTGCACTTCTAGCCCACTGTCGTGTGTCGATCATCCTCTAGGAGCTTGTCGACCCATAAGCTGAATTTGTGGAAGAGTGCTCTTGATCTGCTCCTTGTCATTGCTCCTGGCAGCACCACTGGTGTTGATACTTCCTCTAGATGCAAGTCCTGAAGCTGGTAGCTTATCTGGTCCGAGTCTCCTTGTGTAGAAGTTGAAATGCTCGTGTACTCGGCTGTATCGGCTGTACCGGCTGGACTGTGCGAGGTACTGGCCGGATTGCATTCTGGACCGGCCAAGTTGAACCCGGAGTCGGCGGCATCACCAAGGGGACTGGCGGTGTCATCCACACCGCCACCAGTTGGACCATAGGTATGGGCCTCTCCGCCGGCAATGCTGATTGGTCCGGTCCTGTTGGTCGAGGGTCCGGCGGTACCGTTTGGGCCGGCAGACGTGCCAAATGGCCCGACTGTCTTGGGCAAGCTTCCTGGTCGGCCAGTCTGGTCTCCTGGCAAGACATACAACCTGATGTCCCCATTACGTCTTGTGTCCAGTACCTCTCCCACACCAGGGTACTCTATGTCTCCGTATTCTGCTTCTGGTTCGAAGTCCTCTTCATCTTGAGACTCATATTCTCCAGCTTCCGTGATAAGCATGACCCGGTTTTTTGGGCACTCCCTTGAGATGTGACCGTGACCCCTACACTTAGAACGAATGATATCACGTGATCTCTGAGGGTTAGAAGACTTACTAGGCTCTCTCTGGTCACCGGTTTGTTCAGGAGGCTTGCTCTTGAACAGTGACTCTATCACGGATGAGGGCATTATCCGTGAGTTGGGCTACTGCCATGGAGACTCTACTAGGGTCTTGTTGGTTGTAGTGGTCGAAGATGTGATCCATCCTCCTTTCCCAATCTTGATAGGCCTCGGGGTCTACCTTTCCTGCAAAACTTGGAGGTGTTAGTTTGACATCATGACTGTTTACCCGGTTGTAGGCATAGTCATCCTCATCCTCATGATGCCTAGGGGGCATCCTTGGTCTCTGGTAGTGACCATATGGCTCGTGGCCATTGCCCTCTACTTCTGGTTGCCGTTGTGGTCCTCTCGGCCTAGGGTGATAGTTGTGAGGTTGTTGGCCCTCATCTTCATCTGGTTGGGGTTCCTCCTGTTCTGGCCGTGCCCTTGGGTGATCAGGACCTTCAGCAGGGTCTTGGTCAGCCCTCATGTGCCTTATGGCCTGGAATCTCACCGGCCTCTCCACACGCTCCATCCTCTGGCCAATTGATGCGAGTTGTGTTTGGAGGGTGGTGAACATGGCCATCATGGCCTTGTTGGCGTCTTGATTTCCTCCTTCAGCCATCATGTGCTACAAGAAGAAAACAAGGTTAGTTGCTCCTACGAATTTTTTACGAGTGGTTTTCTTTTATAATAGGAGAAGATTCAAATAAAAGGAAAGTAGAAAAAAGGAAAAAATCTGGTAATTAATGATGCAAATCTTAGCAATTAATGGTGCAAATCTCCTACATTTTTTGGTCGATTTTCTTTTCATTTTTCTTGGTAGTTTTTTTTTGATTTAACTTAAATAATAATAGAAAATATGCTCTAGTAAAAATGAAAAACGAAGTTGTAATGCAAAAATGAATCTTAACTCTAGTGATGCACATAGGAGATAGATGCACTCGGTTTGGTTTTTAGGTGATATTTTTTTGATTTTATTGAATGGAACTAAAATAATGCACGAAAATGAATAAAGATTGAATTAAAGGATAGAAACAACCTGGTTTAGGAGCTTAAGATATGATACCAAAATGATACAAGCCTTGAATCAAGACCGTAACACTCGCGGCTGGTTGGAGAAGATTAGACGAGAAACTCGGCCTTAGACTTCTGGATAGGGGCTTTCTGGTGGGTATTGGGTGGTGGGGTGAAGTGGAAGACACGAGGGGTGATGAACCTCGTGATAAATCACAACTTAGAAGGTAGGACGGCTGGTCTCAACTAGGGTTCTAAACGATAGAATTTTAGGAGAAAGTGTTCTCTTTATTAATCAAAAGTTGTAGAAATACAATTCTGAAGAAGTCTTATTAATATGCTCGGCAGCTTCGACCTTCTAGGGTCGATCCAAAATAAAAATGGAAAAGATACAAAAGTGCATAAGGAAAATTACAAAAAGGAAATAACCAAAAAAGGACAACTATCTAAATTGTATTTGACTCAATAAATGGAAAATTACTAATTCCTACCCTCTAAAAAGAAAAAAGGCAAGTATATAATTGAAAACTTACCTTTCTTACCTTTCAACCAAAACAATGAAGGAGGCCGACCTTGTGGCTTGCACGTGCCTAGCTCCTAGTATTCAATGAAATTTTGGGCCTTGACCTCTTTTGCCACGAGGGCCCAAGTCTCTGGAGTCCTTTGAAATGTTGAGAAGCCCTTGGATTCTTCCTTGTACTCTTGGCCCAATGCTCCTTGTCGTTGGTCTTCTAGGAGCATGTCTACCCACAAGCTGAACTCATGGAAGAGTGCCCTTGTTCTGCTCCTTGTCATGGCTCCTGGTGGCACCACTGGTGTAGAGACGTCATCTAGGTTCATGCCTTGAAGCTGGTGGCTGAGTTGCTCCGATTCTCCTTGAGTAGAGGTGGAAATGGTAGAGCCATCGCTTGAGCCGGCTGGATTGTGCGTGGAGCTGTCCGAGTTGAGATCGGAGCCGGCCAGATCAATTTGTGAGCCTGTGGCATCACCAGTTGGGCCGGCAGTGATTTTCACGTCGCCGCCAGTTGGGCCGGAGGTTTGGGCCAGCCTGGATGATCAAAGGGTCGGCGGTACCGCTTGGCCCGGCAGACGCACCAAATGGCCTGGCTGTCTTGAGCAAGCTTTTTGGTCGGCCATTTTATTCTTCTGGCCGGGCAGACGATCTGATGCCCTCATCACCTTTACTCAAGGAGCACCAACGATAAATTTAGAATGATCATTTAACTGGCCGATCAACTTGACATGTCCGCACTAAATCATCCGTAGCTTTTGATTTAGAGTTCAGAATGACCCTAATCTAATGCCCATGTTAAGCTAGTTCAATTTTTTATATTGGGACAATATTTGAGACTGAAAGAGCTACGAAAAAACCTTCAAATAATCCAATGTATCCCAAACTGCGTAGTGCCATTCATTATGCTTCATTTATAAGCCTTTACTCAAGGAGTACCAATGATCAATTTAGAATGATCAGTTTAACCAGCTGATCAACTTGACATGTCCGCACTAAATCTTCTTTAACATTTGATTTAGAGCTCAAAATGACATGAGTCCAATGCCCACGTTAAAATAGCTCAATTTTCTATATTGTGAAAAAATTTAACATCGAAATAGTTATGACAAAGCCTACAAGTAATATAATATATCCCAAACTGCGTGATATCTTGCATTTTGCTTCATTTATAAGCCTTTACTCAAGGAGCACCAATGATCAGTTTAGAATGATCATTTTAACTAGCTGATCAACTTGACATGTCCGCAATAAAATGTTTTTATCTTTTGATTTGGATCTCAAAATGACACGAGTCCAATGCTAACGTTAAGCTAGCTCAATTTTCCAGTTTTTGACAACATTTGAAATTGAAAGAGCTACTACGAAACCTCCAAGTAATCCAATGTATCAAAAACTATGTGATGCTATGCATTATGCTTCACTTATAGGTCTTTATTACTGGCCGATAAACTTGACATGACCACACTAAAATATAAGACCAAAATAGCTACGACAAAGCCTCTAAGTAATTCAATCTATCCCAAACGACGTGATACCATGTATTATGCTTCATTTTAAGCCTTTACTCAAGGATTACCAATGATTAGTTTAGAATGATCATTTTAACTAGCTGATCAAATTGACATGTCTGGCACTAAATCTTCTATAAATTTTTATTTAGAGCTCAAAATTATATAAATCCAACGCCCATGTTAAGCTAGCTCAATTTTCCATATTGTGACAACATTTTGAGACTTAAGGAGCTACGGCAAAGCCTTCAAGTAATTCAATGTATCCCAAATTTACTCAAGCAGCACCAATGATCAGTTTAGAATGATCATTTTAATTCACCGATCAACTTGACATGTCTTCAATAAATCGTTCGTAACTTTTAGTTTAGAGTTCAGAATGACAGGAATCCAAAGTCCACAATAAGCTAGCTCAAGTTTTTATATTGTGACAGAATTTATCATCTAAATAGCTACGACAAAGCATACAAGTAATCCAATCTATCCCAAACTTCGTGATGTCATGCATTATACCTCATTTATAAGCCTTTACTCAAGGAGAACCAATGATCAGTTTAGAATGATCATTTTAGCTAGCTGATCAACTTGACATGTCCGCAATAAATCACCTTTATCTTTTGATTTGGAGCTCAAAATGACATGAGTCAATCGCCCACGTTAAACTAGCTCAATTTTCGATATCGTCACAATATTTGAGATTGAAAGTGATGCAATAAAAACTTCCAAGTAATCCAATGTATGCCAAACTATGTGATGGCATGCATCATGCGTCATTCGTAAGCCTTTATTCAAGGAGCACCAATGATCAGTTTAGAATTATTATTTTAACTTTGCCTGTCTACACTAAATTGTCCGTATCAAATGTTGTTACAATATAGAAAATTGAGCTAGATTAACATGGGCGTTGGATTCGTGTAACTCTGAACTCTAATTCAAAAGTTACGGACGATTTAGTGCGGACATGTCAAGTTGATCAGCGAGATAAAATGATAATGCTAAACTGATCATTGGTGCTCGTTGAGTAGAGGCTTATAAATGAAGCATAATGCATGGCTTCACGCAGTTTGGGATACATTGGATTACTTGGAGGTTTTTCCGTTCCTCTTTTAGTCTCAAATGTTGTCACAATATGGAAAATTGATCTAGCTTAAGTTGGGCGTTGGATTACTCATGTTATTTTGAGCTCCAAATCAAATGTTAAAGACGATTTAGTGCGGACATGTCAAGTTGATTAGCTAGTTAAAATGATCATTATAAACTGATCATTGGTGCTACTTGAGTAAACGCTTATAAGTGAAGCATAATGCATCGCATCACGCATTTTGGGATAGATTGGATTACTTGGACAATATAGAAAATTGAGCTAACATAATGTGGGCGTTTTATTCATGTCATTTCAAACTCTAAATCAAAAGTTACAGTACATTTAGTGCGAACATGTCAGGTTGATCGGCCAGTTAAAATGATCATTTTGTGCTCCTTGAGTAAAGGCTTATATATAAAGCATAATGCATGGCATCACAGAGTTTAGGATAAATTCTATTACTCGTATGCTTTGTCGTCTCTCTAAGTCTCAAATGTTGTTATAATGTAAAAAATTGACCTATATTAACGTGGGCGTTGGATTCGTGTAATGCTGAACTCTAAGCCATTGGTGCTCCTTGAGTAAAGTTGATCAGCTAGTTAAAATGATCATCCTAAGCTGATCATTGGTGCTCCATGAGTAAAGGCTTGTAAAGATGCATAATGCGTGGTATCACGCAGTTTGGGATAGATTGGATTAATTGAAGGATTTTTCGTTGCTATTTTGGTGTTAAATTTTGTTACAATATAGAATAGTGAGCTAGCTTAACGTGGGTGTTGGATTCGTGTCATTCTGAACTTACGAACGATTTTGTGCGGGCATGTCAAGTTGATCGGCCAGTTAAAATGATTATTCTAAACTGATTAGTGGTGCTCCTTGAGTAAGTGCTTATAAATGAAGCATAATGCATGGCTTCACGCATTTTGGGATATATTGGACTACTTGGAGGTTGTTTTGTTGCTCTTTCAGTCACACATGTGGTCACAATATGGAAAATTGAGCTAGCTTAAGGTGGGCGTTGGACTCATGTTATTTTGAGCTCTAAATCAAGAGTTAAAGACGATTTGGTGCGGACATGCCAAGTTGATCAGCTAGTTAAAATGATCATTCTAAACTGATCATTGGTGCTCCTTGAGTAAAGGCTTATAATTGAACCATACTGTATGGCATCATGCACTTTGGGATGCATTGGATTACTTGGAGTCTTTTTTGTAGCTCTTTCAGTCTCAAATGTTTTTACAATATAGAAAATTGAGCTAGCTTAACGTGGACGTTAGATTCGTGTCATTCTGAACTCTAAATCAGGATGATTTAGTGCGGACATCTCATGTTGATCGAGCAGTTAAAATGATAATTCTACACTGGTCATTGGTGCTTCTTGAGTAAAGGCTTATAAATGAATCATAATGCATGGCATCGCGCAGTTTGGGATACATTGGATTACTTAGAGCCTTTTTCATAGCTCTTTCAGTCTCATTTGTTCCACAATATGGAAACTTGATCTAGCTTAACTTGGGCGTTAGATTCGTGTCATTCTGAGCTGTAAATCACAAATTACCGACTATTTAATGCGGAATGTCAAGTTGATCGACAGTTAAAATGATCATTTTAAACTGATCATTGGTGATCCTTAAGTAAAGGATTTTAAATGAAGCATAATGCATGGCATTACACAGTTTGGGATACATAGGATTATTTAGAGGCTTTGTAATAGCTCTTTCAGTCTCAAATGTTGTCACGATATGAAAAATTGTGTTAGCTTAATGTGGGTGTTATACTCATGTTATTTTGAGCTCTAAATGAAAAGTTCAATACGAATTAGTTCGGACATGTCAAGGTTATCACCTAGTTAAAATCATTATTCAAAACTGATCATTGGTGCTCCTTGAGTAAAGGCTTATAAAGAAGCATAATGCATGGCATAACACATTTTGGATAGATCTGATTACTTGGAGGCTTTTTCGTAGCTATTTCGTTGGTAAATTTTTAAACAATATACAATATTGAGCTAGCTTAACGTGGCCGTTGGATTCGTGTCATTCTGAACTCTAAATCAAAAGTCATGGATGATTTAGTTTTGACATGTCAAGTTGATCGGCCAATTAAAATGATCATTCTAAACTGATCATTGATTCTCCTTGAGTAAAGTCTTATAAATGAAGCATATTGCATGGCATCACGTAGTTTGGGATACATTGGATTACTTCGAGGCTTTGTCGTAGCTCTTTCAGTCTCAAATGTTGGCACATTATAGAAATTTGAGCTAGCTTCGTGCCATTCTAAACTCTAAAACAAAAGTTTTGGATGATTTATTGCGGACATGTGAAGTTGATCGGTCAGGTAAAATGATCTTTCGAAACTGATCATTGGTGATCTTTGAGTAAAGTCTTATAAATGAAGCATAAAGGATGACATCACGCTCTTGGGGATAGATTGGATCACTTGGAAGCTTTTTCGTTGCTATTTTGGTGTTAAAGTTTGTCAAAATATAGAAAATTGAGCTTGCTTAACATGCGCGTTGGATTCGTGTCATTTTGAACTCTATATCAAAAGTTACAAACGATGTAGTGCAGACATGTCAAGTTGATCGGCCAGTTAAAATGATCATTTTTACGTGATCATTGGTGCTCTTTGAGTAAAGGCTTATAAATGAAGCATAATGCATGATATCACGCAGTTTGGGATACATTGGATTACTTGGAGTCTTTGTTGTAGCTCTTTCAGTCTCAAATATTGTAACAATATAGAAAATTTAGCTAGCTTAACGTTGGTGTTGGATTCGTATCATTATGAACTCTAAATCAAAAGTACGGACGATTTTGTGCGCACAGGTCAAGTTGTCGGCAAGGTAAAATATTCATTCTAAATTGATCATTGGTGCTCCTTGAGTAAAGGCTTACAAATGAAGCATAAGGCATGACATCACACAGTTTGGGATACATTGGATCACTTGGAGGCTTTTTTGTAGCTCTTTTAGTCTCAAATATTTTCACAATATGGAAAATTGAGCTAGATTAACGTAGGTGTTTGACTCATATCATTGTGAGCTTTAAACTAAAAGTTAAAGACGATTTAGTGCCAACATGTAAAGTTGATCAGCTAGTTAAAGTGATCATTCTCAACTGATCATTGTTGCTCCTTGAGTAAAGGCTTATAAATGAAGCATAATGTGCGGCATCAGGCTGTTCGGGATAAATTGGAAACTTAGAGACTTTGTAGTAGCTATTTCGGACCTAAATCTTGTCACAATTTAGAAAATTAGCTGGCTTAACGTGGGCGTTAGATTTGTATGATTTTGAACTCTATATCAAAAGTTGTAGACGATTTAGTACGGACATATCAAGTTGATCGGTCAGTTAAAATGATCATTCTAACTCATCATTGATGCTCATTAAGTAAAAGCTTATAAATGAAGCATTATGCACTGCATCACGCAGTTTGGAATACATTGGATTACTTGGAGGCTTTTTCATAGCTCTTTAAGTCTCAAATTTTGTCACAATATAGGAAAGTGAGCTAGCTTAACGTAGGCGTTGGATTCGTGTAATTTTGAACTCTAAATCAAAAGTTATAGACGATTTAGTGTAGACATGTCAAGTTGATCGGCTAGTTAAAATGATCATTCTAAACTGATCATTGGTGCTCCTTAAGTTAAGCCTTATAAATGAAGCATAATGCATGGCATCATGCAGTCATGGATACATTGGATTACATGGAGGCTTTTTTGTAGCTCTTTCAGTCTCAAATTTTGTCACAATACGGAAAATTGAGCTAGCTTAACGTGGGTGTTACCTTCGTGTCAGTTTGAACTCTGGATCAAAAGTTACGGCCGATTTAATGCGGACATGTCAAGTTGATCGACCAGTTAGAATGATCATTGTAAATAGATCATTGATGCTCCTTGAGTAAAGACTTATAAATGACGCACAATGCATGGCATCACGAAGTTTGGGACACATTGGATTATTGGAGGCTTTGTAGTAGCTCTTTTAGTCTCAAATGTTGTCACAATATGTAAAATTGAGCTGAAAGAATATTGAGATTAGAGAAGAGAAATGTGAAGAATTGAATCCAGAAACTCAAAGAAAAGCATGAGAAGATGAGAAAATGTCTTAGACTTCTGGAGAAGAATCTCCTAAAAGTATTTTCATACATTGAGTCTTTACGGCCCTTTTATAGAGGATTTACAATGTGAACACAAAAGAAAACGAATTCAAACTTGTGGATGAGTTTGAATAGAGGAGGAGCCTGTCAACAACCAATGAGAAGAGAGGAGACAGCAGGCATGACTGTTTGGTGTGGTTACCAAGACTGTGTGCAGCAGGCATGACTGTTTGGTGTGGTTACCAAGACTGTGTGCAGCAAGCATGACTGTTTGGTGTGGTTACCAAGACTGTGTGCAGCAGGCATGACTGTTTGGTGTGGTTACCAAGACTGTGTGCAGCATGGACATGTCCTTTTCACCTTGATTCTTCTCCCAAGGTAGCTATTTAACCATTTTAACCATGTGGTTAATAATAACTCCCTCCTTTTTCATTTCCCTTGTTATTCAAACTGAATTTTTGTGCTCACACTTGCCTTGTAGGTCAAGATAGGTCTTATTTGATTTTCCTATGTCAATATGAGCTAGCTTAATGTTTGTGTTGGACTCATGTCATTTTGAGCTCTAAATCAAAGTTAAAGACAATTTAGTGCGGACATGTCAAATTGATCAACTAGTTAAAATGATCATTCAAAACTGATCATTAGTGCTCTTCGAGTAAAGGCTTATCAATGAATCACAATGCATGACATCACGCAGTTTGAGATAGATTGAACTACTTGGAGGCTTTATCGTAGCTATTTCGGTTATAAATTATTCACAATATAGAAAACTGAGCTAGCTTGACGTGGGCGTGGGACTCATGTCATTTTGATCTTTAAATCAAAACTTAAAAACGAATTTGTGTGGACATGTCCTGTTGATCAGTTAGTTAAAATGATAATTCTAAACTGATCATTAGTGCTCAAGGCTTTTAAATGAAGCATAATGCATGGCGTCACGCAGTTTGGGATAGATTGGATTACTTGGAGGCTTTGTCGTAGTTCTTTCAGTCTCAAATGTTGCCATAATAAAGAAAATTGAGGTAGCCTAACGTGGGTGTTCGCTTCGTGTCATTTTGAACTCTGAATCAAAAGTTTTGGAGTTTTTAGTGCGGACATGTCAAGTCGATTGGCGAGTTAAAATGATCATTCTAAATTGATCATTGAGTAAAGGCTTATAACTAAATCAAAAAGCAAGACATCATGCAGTATAGGACACATTGGATTATTGGAGACTTTGTAGTAGCTCTTTTAGTCTCAAATAATGTCACAATATGTAAAATTGAGCTAGCTTAACCTGTGTGTTGGACTCATGTCATTTTGAGCTCTTCAAAGTTAACGACGATTTAGTGTGGACATGTCAAGTTGATTAGCTAGATAAAATGATCATTCGAAGCTGATCATTGGTGCTCTTCGAGTAAAGGCTTATAAATGACTGTTGGCTTCGTGTCATTTTGAACTCTGATTCAAAAGTTACGGAGGATTTAGTGAGGACATGTCAAATGGATTGGCAAGTTGAAATGATCATTCTAAATAGATCCTTGATGCTAGTTGAGTAAATACTTATAAATAAAGCACAATGCATGTCATCACAATTTGGGACACATTGGATTATTGGAGGCTTTGTAGTAGCTCTATTGGTCTTAAATGTTGACACAATATTTAAAATTGAGCTAGCTTAACGTGAGCGTTGGACTCATATCATTTTGAGCTCTAAATAAAAGTTAAATACGATTTAGTGTGGACATGTCAAGTTGATCAGTTATTGAAAATGATCATTCTAAACTGATCATTGGTGCTCCTTGAGTAAAGGCTTATAAATGAAGCATAATGCATGACATCGAGAAATTTGGGATAGATTGGATTATTTGGAGGTTTTGTCATAGCTATTTCGGTCTTAAATTTTGTTATAATATAGGAAATTGAGCTAGCTTGACGTGGGCGTTAGAATAATGTCATTTTGATCTCTATATCAAAAGTTAACGAGGATTTAGTGCGTACATTTCAAATTGATCAGCTAGTTAAAATGATCATTCTAAACTGATCATTGGTGCTCCTTGTGTAAAGGCTTATAAATGAAACATAATGCATGGCATCACGTAGTTTAGGAGACATTTGATTACTTGGAGGCTTTTTCGTATCTCTTTCAGTCTCAAATTATGCCACAATACGGAAAATTGAGGTAGCTTAATGTGGGTGTTGGCTTGTTGTCAATTTGAACTCTGAATCAAAAGATACGGAGGATTTATTGCGGACATGTCAAGTTTATCAGCGAGTTAAGATGATCATTCTAAATAGATCATTGATGCTCCTTGAGTAAAGGCTTATAATGAAGCACAATGCATGGCATCACACAGTTTGGACACATTGGATTATTGGATGCTTTGTAGTAGCTCTTTTAGTCTCAAATATTGTAAAAATATGTAAAATTGAGCTACCTTAACGAGTGTGTTTGACTCATGTCATTTTGAGCTCTAACTCAAAGTTAAAGACAATTTAGTGCGGACATGTCAAGCTGATCAGTTAGTTAAAATGATCATTCGAAACTGGTCGTTGATGCTCTTCGAGTAAAGGCTTATTAAATGAAGCACAATGCATGACATCACGCAGTTTGAGATACATTGGATTACTTGGAGGCTTTATCGTAGCTATTTCGGTCTTAAATTACTGACAATATAGAAAACTTAGCTAGCTTGATGTGGGCGTGGGACTCATGTCATTTTGAACTTTAAATCAAAAGTTAAAGACGATTTAGTGTGGACATGTCATGTTGAACAGTTAGTTAAAATGATAATTTCTAAACTGATCATTAGTGCTCCTTTAGTAAAGGTTTATAAATGAAGCATAATGCATGGCATCACGCAGTTTGGGATAGATTCGATTACTTGGAGGCTTTTTATAACAATTTTGGTGTTAATTTTTGTCATGATATAGAAAATTGGGCTAGCTAATCGCGGGCGTTGGATTCGTGTCATTCTAAACTCAAAATGAAAAGTTATGGAAGATTTAGTGTGGACATGTCAAGTTGATCGGTCAGTGAAAATGATCATTCGAAACTGATCATTGGTGCTCCTTGAGTAAAGGCTTATAAATGAAGCATAATGCATGACATGATGTATTTTGGGATACATTGAATTACTTGGAGGCTTTTTCGTAGCTCTTTAAATCTCAAATGTTGTCACAATATCGAAAACTGAGCTAGCTTAGCGTGGGCGTTGGACTTATGTCATTTTGAGCTCTAAATCAAAAATTAAAGCTTATTTAGTGCATACATGTCAAGTTGATCAGCCAGTTAAAATGATCAATCTAAATTGATTGTTTTGGCTCCTTGAGTAAAGGCTGATGAATGAAGAGTAACGCATGGCATCACGCAGTTTGGGATACATTAGATTACTTGGAGGCTTGGTAGTATCTCTTTTTGTCTCAAATGTTGTCACAATATTAAATATTGATATAGCATAACATTGGCGTTTGACTCATGTCATTTTTAGCTGTAATTCAAAAGTTAAAGACGATTTAGTTCGTACATATCAAGTTCATCAGCTAGTTAAAATGATCATTTTAAACTGATCGTTGGTTCTCCTTGAGTAAAGGCTTATAAATGAAAAGCAACGCATGGCATCACACAGCTTGGGATTACTTTGAGACTTTGTCATAGCTCTTTTAGTCTCAAATGTTGTCACAAAAAATAAAATTGAGCTTGCTTAACGTGACTGTTGGCTTCGTGTCATTTTGAACTCTGAATCAAAAGTTACGGAGGATTTAGTAAGGACATGTCAAATTGATCGGCGAGTTAAAATGATCATTCTAAATAGATCATTGATGCTACTTGAGTAAAGACTTATAAATAAAGCACAATGCATGTCACCACAATTTGGGACACATTGGATTATTAGAGGCTTTGTAGTAGCTCTATTAGTCTCATATGGTTACACAATATTTAAAATTGATCTAGGTTAACGTAGGCGTTGGACTCATATCATTTTGAGCTCTAAATAAAAGTTAAAGACGATTTAGTGCGGACATGTCAAGTTGATCAGTTACTTAAAATGATCATTCTAAACTGATCATTGGTGCTCCTTGAGTAAAGGCTTATAAATGAAGCATAATGCATGACATCACACATTTTTGGATAGATTGGATTATTTGGAGGTTTTGTCATAGCTATTTCGGTCTTAAATTTTGTGATAATATAGAAAATTGAGCTAGCTTGACGTGGGCCTTAGAATAATGTCATTTTGATCTCTATATCAAAAGTTAAAGACGATTTAGTGCGTACATTCCAAGTTGATCAGCTAGTTAAAATGATCAATCTAAACTGATCATTTGTGCTCCTTGAGTAATGGCTTATAAATGAAACATAATGCATGATATCACGTAGTTTAGGAGACATTTGATTACTTGGAGGCTTTTTCATAGCTCTTTCAGTCTCAAATTTTTCCACAATACGGAAAATTGAGGTAGCTTAACTTGGGTGTTGGCTTCTTGTCACTTTGAACTCTGAATCAAAAGTTACAGAGGATTTAGTGCAGATATGTCAAGTTTATCGGCGAGTTAAAATGATCATTCTAAATAGATCATTGATTCTCCTTGAATAAAGGCTTATAAATGAAGCACAATGCATGACATCACGCAGCGTGATATAGATTGGATTACCTGGAGGCTTTATCGTAGGTATTTTGGTCTTAAATTAAACAAAATATAGAAAACTGAGCTAGCTTTAGGTGGGCGTAGGACTCTTGTCATTTTGATCTTTAAATCAAAAGTTAAAGACGATTTAGTGTCGACATATCATGTTGATCAGCTAGTTAAAATGTTAATTCTAAACTGATCAATTGTGCTCCTTGAGTAAAGGCTTATAAATGAAGCATAATGCATGGCATCACGCAGTTTGGGCGTAGATTGGATTACTTGGTGGCTATGTCGTAGCTCTTTTAGTCTCAAATGTTGTCACAATAAAGAAAATTGAGCTAGCTTAACGTGACTGTTGGCTTCGTGTCATTTTGAACTCTGAATCAAAAGTTATGCAGGATTTGGCGAGATGAAATGATCATTCTAAAGAGATCATTGATGGTACTTGAGTAAATACTTATAAATAAAGCACAATGCATGTCATCACAGTTTGGGACACATTGGATTATTGGAGGCTTTGTAGTAGCTCTATTGGTCTCAAATGTTGACACAATATTTAAAATTGAGCTAGCTTAACGTGAGCGTTGGACTCATATCATTTTCAGCTCTACATAAAAGTTATACGATTTAGTGCGGACATGTCAAGTTGATCACTTAGTGAAAATGATCATTCTAAACTGATCATTGGTGCTCCTTGAGGAAAGGCTTATAAATGAAGCATAATGCATGACATCGAGAAATTTGGGATAGATTGGATTATCTGGAGGTTTTGTCATAGCTATTTCGGTCTTAAATTTTGTGATAATATAGAAAATTGAGCTAGCTTGACGTGGGCATTAGAATAATGTCATTTTAATCTCTATATCAAAAGTTAAAGAGGATTGAGTGCGTACATTTCAAGTTGATCAGCTAGTTAAAATGATCATTCTAAACTGACCATTGGTGCTCCTGGAGTAAAGGCTTATAAATGAAACATAATGCATGGCATCACGTAGTTTAGGAGACATTTGATTACTTGGAGGCTTTTTCGTATCTCTTTCAGTCTCAAATTATTCCACAATACGGAAAATTGAGGTAACTTAACGTGGGTGTTGGCTTGTTGTCACTTTGAACTCTGAATCAAAACTTACGGAGGATTTATTGTGGACATATCAGGTTTATCAGCGAGTTAAAATGATCATTCTAAATAGATCATTGATGCTCCTTGAGTAAAGGCTTATAATGAAGCACAATGCATGACTTCACGTAGTTTGGACACATTGGATTATTGGATGCTTTGTAGTAGCTCTTTTAGTCTCAAATGTTGTCACAATATGTAAAATTGAGCTAGCTTAACGTGTGTGTTTGACTCATGTCATTTTGAGCTCCAACTCAAAGTTAAAGACAATTTAGTGCGGACATGTCAAGTTGATCAGTTAGTTAAAATCATCATTCAAAACTGATAATTGGTGCTCTTCGAGTAAAAGCTTATTAAATGAAGCACAATGCATGACATCACGTAGTTTGAGATAGATTGGATTACTTGGAGGCTTTATCGTAGCTATTTCGGTCTTAAATTACTCACAATATAGAAAACTTAGCTAGCTTGATGTGGGCGTGGGACTCATGTTATTTTGAACTTTAAATCAAAAGTTAAAGACGATTTAGTATGGACATGTCATGTTGAACAGTTATTTAAAATGATAATTCTAAACTGATCATTAGTGCTCCTTTAGTAAAGGCTTATAAATGAAGCATAATGCATGGCATCACGCAGTTTGGGATAGATTCGATTACTTGGAGGCTTTTTCATAACAATTGAAAACTGAGTTCAAATATAGAAAACTGAGTTAGCTTAGCATGAGCACTGGATTCGTGTCATTCTGAACTTAAAATCAAATTTACGGATGATTTAATGCGGACAGGTGAAGTTCATTCGCCAGTTAAAATGATCATTCTAAATTGATTACTAATGCTCCTTGAGTAAACGCTTATAAATGAAGTATAATGCATGGCATAACGCTGTTTCGGATACATTGGATTACTTGGAGGCTTTGTAGTAGCTCTTTCATTCTCAAATGTTGTCACAATATTGAAAATTGAGCTAGCTTAAATTGGGCGTTTGACTCATGTCATTTTGAGCTCCAAATCAAAAGTTAAAGACGATATGTCAAGTTTATCAGATAAATAAAATGATAATTCTAAACTGATCATTGGTGCTCCTTGAGTAAAGGCTTATAAATGAAGCATAATGCATGGCATCACGCATATACATTGGATTACTTGGAGGTTTTTCGTAGCTCTTTCAGTCTCAAATGTTGTCAAAATATAGAAAATGTAGCTAGCTTTGCCTGGGCATTGGATTCGTGTCATTCTGAACTCAAAATAAAATTTATGGATGATTTAGTTTGGACGGGTCAAGTTGATCCGCCAGTTAAAATTATCATTTTAAACTGATTACTAATGCTCCTTGACTAAAGGCTTTTCAATGAAGCATAATGCAAGACATCACGCAGTTTCAGACACATTCGATTACTTGGAGGCTTTGTCGTAGCTCTTTCAGTTTCAAATGTTGTCACAATATGGAAAATTGAGCTAGGTTAAGCTCGGTATTGGACTCATGTCATTTTGAGCTCTAAATCAAAAGTTAAAATTTAATGCGGACATGTCAAGTTTATCAGCTAGTTAAAATGATCATTCAAAATTGATCATTGGTGCTCCTTGAGTAAAGTTATCAATGAAGAATAATGCATTGCATCACGTAGTTTGGGATGCAATGGATTACTTGGAGGCTTTTTCCTATCTTTTTCAGTCTCAAATGTTGTCACAATATTGAAAATTGAGCTTCCTTAAGGTGAGCGTTGGATTTGTGTCTTTCCGAACTCTAAATAAAATCTTAAGGACGATTTAGTGCGTAAATGTCAAGTTGATCAGCTAGTTAAAATGATCATTCTAAACTTATTGTTGATGCTCCATGAGTAAAGGCTTATAAATGAAAAGTAAAGCATGGCATGACGCAGTTTGGGATACATTGGATTATTTGGAAGTTTTGTTGTAGCTCTTTCACTCTCAAATGTTGTCACAATATGGAAAATTGAGCTAGTGAAACGTGGGGGTTGGACTCATGTCATTTTGAGCTCTAAATCAAAAGTTAAAGACGATTTAATGCGGACAAGTCAAGTTTATCTGCTAGTTAAAATGATCATTCTGAACTGATCATTGTTGCTCCTTGAGTAAAGGCTTATAAATGAAGAATAATGCATTGTGTCATGTAGTTTGGGATACATTCGATTACTTAGAGTCTTTTTCGTATCTCTTTCAGTCTCAAATGTTGTCACAATATAGAATATTGAGCTTGATTAACGTGGGCATTATATTCATGTCATTTTGAGCTCTAATTCAAAAGTTAAAGACGATATAGTGCGGACATGTCAAGTTGATCAGCTAGTTAAAATGATCATTCTAAATTAATCATTGGTTCTCCTTGACTAAGGGCTTATCAATGAAGCATAGCACATGGCAACACACAGTTTGGGAGAGATTGGATTACTTGGAGGCTTTCTAGTAGCTTTCAGTCTCAAATGCTTTCACAATATGGAAAATCGTGCTACATTAGCCTAGGCATTGGACTCATGTCATTTTGAGCTCTACATCGAAAGTTAAAGACGATTTAATGTGGACATGTCAAGTTTATCAGCTAATTAAAATGATCATTCTAAACTGATCATTGTTGCTCCTTGAGTAAAGGCTTATAAACGAAGCATAATTCATGGCGTCATGCAATTTAAGATAGATTGGATTACTTAGAAGCTTCTTTGTAGCTATTTCAGTGTTAAATTTTTTCACAATATAGAAAATTGAGCTCGCTAAACATGGGCATTGGATTCGTGTCATTCGAAACTATAAATCAAAAGTTGCGGACGATTTTGTGCGGACATATCAAGTTGATTGACCAGTTAAATTTATCATTTGAAACTGATTATTGGTGCTCCTTGAGTAAAGACTTATAAATGAAGCAAAATGCATGGCATCACGCATTTTGGGATACATTGGATTACTTGGAAGCTTTTCCGTTGCTCTTTCACTCTGAAATGTTGTCACAATATACAAAAATGAAACTAGCTTAGCGTTGCCACTGGATTCATGTCATTCTGAACTCAAAATAAAATTAACGGACGATTTAGTGCGGACAGGTCAAGTTGATCCGCCAGTTAAAATGATCATTCTAAACCGAGTACTAATGCTCCTTGAGTAAGGGCTTTTAAATGAAGCATAATGCATGACATCATGCATTTTCGGATACATTGGATTACTTGGAGGCTTTCTAGTAGCTCTTTCATTCTCAATTGTTGATAGAATATCGAAAATTAAACTACCTTAAGCTAGGCATTGGACTCATGTTATTTTGATCTCTAAACCAAAAGTTAAAACTGATTTAATGCATACATGTCAAGTTTATCAGCTAGTTAAAATGATCATTCTTAACTTATCATTAGTGGTCCTTGAGTAAAAGCTTATAAATGAAGAATAATGCATTGCATCACGTAGTTTGGGATAAATTGGATTACTTAGAGACTTTTTCATAGCTTTTTTAGTCTCAAATGTTGTCCATATATAGAAAATTGAGATTGCTTAAGGTGAGCGTTGGATTTGTGTCATTCCGAACTCTAAATCAAAAGTTATGGACGATTTAGTGCGGACATGTCAAGTTTTTCAGCCAGATAAAATGATTATTCTAAACTGATCGTTGGTGCTCCTTGAGTAAAGACTTATAAATGAAAAGTAACGCATAGCATAACGCAGTTTGGGATACATTGGATTAATTAAAGGCTTTGTAGTAGCTCTTGAAGTATCAAATGTTCTCAGAATATGAAAAACTGAGATACCGTAACATGGGCGTTTGAGTCATGTCATTTTTAGATCTAAATCAAAAGTTAAGGACGATTTAGTGGAGAAATGTTAAGTTGATCGGCTAGTTAAAATGATCATTCTAAACTTATTGTTGATGCTCCTTGAGTAAAGGCTTATAAATGAAAAGTAAAGCATAGCATCATGCAGTTTGGGATACATTGGATTACTTGTAGGTTTTGTAGTAGCTCTTTCACTCTCAAATGTTGCCACAATATAGAAAATTGAGCTACTGTAACGTGGGCGTTGGACTCATGTCATTTTGAGCTCTAAATCAAAAGTTAAAGACGATTTAATACGAACATGTCCAGTTTATCTGCTAGTTAAAATGATCGTTCTAAACTGATCATTGTTGCTCCTTGAGTAAAGGCTTATAAATGAAAAGTAATGCATAGCGTCATGTAGTTTGGGATTCATTGGATTACTTGGAGTCTTTTTCGTATCTCTTTCAGTATCAAATGTTGTCACAATCTAGAAAATTTAGGTAGCTTAAGGTGGGCGTAGGGTTTGTGTGATTCCGAACTCTAAATCACAAGTTACGGACGATTGAGTGCGGACATGTCAAGTTGATTGGCCAGTTAAAATGATCATTCTAAACCGATCATTGGTGCTCCTTGAGTAAAGGCTTATAAATGAAGAGTAACGCATGGCATCACAGAGTTTTGGATATATTGGATTACTTCGAGGCTTTGTAGTAGCACTTTTAGTCTCAAATGTTGTCACAATATGGAATAGCTAACGTAACGTGGGCGTTGGACTCATGTAATGTTGAGCTCTAAATCAAAAAATTAAAGATGATTTAGTGCGGACATATCAAGTATATTAGCTAGTTAATATGACAATTCTAAACTAATCATTGGGGCTCCTTGAGTAAAAGCTTAGAGATGAAGCATAACGCATAGCATCACGTAGTTTGAGATATATTGGATTACTTGGAGGCTTTCTTGTAGCTATGTTGGTCTTAAATTTTGTCACAATATAGAAAATTGAGCTAGATTAACATGGGCGTTGGATTCATGTTATTCTGAACTCTAAATCAACAGTTAGAGACGATTTAGTCCAGATTTGTCAAGTTGATTTTCCTGTTAAAATGATCATTCTAAACTTATCACTCGTGCTCCTTGAGTAAGGGCTTATAAATGAATCATAATGCATGGTATCATGCAGTTTGGAAAACATTGGATTACTTGGAGACTTTTTAGTAGCTCTTTAAGTCTCAAATGTTGTCATAGTATGGAAAATTGAGCTAGTTTAACATTGGCATTGGACTCATGTCATTTTGAGCTCTAACTCAAAAGTTAAAGACGATATAGTGTGGACATGTCTAGTTGATCAGCTAGATACAATGATAATCCTAAACTGATCATTGGTGCTGCTTGACTAAAGGCTTATAAATGAAGCATAGCGCATGGCATCACACAGTTTGGGATACATTGGGTTACTTGGAGGTTCTTACGTAGCTCTTTCAATCTCAAAAGTTGTCACAATATGGATGATTGAGCTAGCTTAACCTGGGCGTTGTACTCATGTCCTTTTGAGCTCTAAATCAAAAGTTAAATACGGTTTAATGCGGACATGTCAAGTTTATCAGCTAGTTAAAGCGATCGTTCTAAACTGATCATTGTTGCTCCTTGAGTAAAGGCTTATAAATGAAGCATAATTCATGGCTTCACACAGTTTGGGATCGATTGGATTACTTAAAGGCTTCTTCGTAGCTATTTCGGTGTTAAAGTTTTTCACAATACAGAAAATTGAGGTCGCTAAACGTGGACATTGGATTCGTCTCATTCTAAACTCTAAATCAAAAGCTACGTATGAATTAGTGCAGACATGTCAAGGTTATCGGCCATTTAAAATGATCATTCGAAACTGATCATTGGTGCCCATTGAGTAAAGGCTTATAAATGAAGCATAATGCATGGCATCACGTATTTTGGGATACATTGGTTTACTAGGACGCTTTTTTGTAGCTTTTTTCAGTCTCAAATGTTGTCACAATATAGAAAATTGAGCTAGCTTAGCGTGGGCACTGGATTCGTGTCATTCTGAACTCAAAATAAAATTTATGGATGATTTAGTGCGGACAGGTCAAGTTAATCTGCCAGTTAAAAGGATCATTCTAAACTGAGTACTAATGCTCCTTGAGTAAAGGCTTATAAGTGAAGCATAATGCATGGCATCAAGGAGTTTGGGATACATTTGATAACTTGGAGGCTTCTTCGTAACTCTTTAAGTCTTAAATATTGTCATAATATGGAACATTGAGCTAGCTTAACGTGGGCGTTGGACTCATGTCATTTTGAGCTCTAAATCAAAATTTTTAAAGACAATTTAGTGCGGACATGTAAGTTGAACTGATACTTTAAATGATAATTCTAAACTGATCGTTGGTGCTCCTTAGGTAAACGCTAAAAATGAAGCATAATGCATGACACCACGAATTTTTGGATAGATAAGATTCCTTGGAGGCTTTTGTCGTAGCTATTTTGGTTGTAAATTTCTTTGCAATGTAGAAAATTGAGCTAGCGTAACATGGGCGTTGGATCCGTGTCATTTTGAACTCTAAATCAAAAGTTACGGACGATTTAGTGCGGACATGTCAAGTTCATCGGCCACTTAAAATGATGATTCCAAACTGATCATTGGAGCTCCTCGAGTAAAGGTTTATAAATGAATGATAATGCATGGAATCATCCCGTTTGGGATACATTGGATTACATAGAGGCTTTTTCGTAGCTCTTTCAGTCTCAAATTTTGTCATAGTATAGAATATCGAGCTAGCTTAACGTGGGCATTGGATTCGTGTCATTCTGAACTCTAAATCAAAAGTTACGCATGATTTAGTGCAGACATCTCAAGTTGATCGACCAGTTAAAATGATGATTCTAAACTGATCATTGGTGCTCCTTGAGTAAAGGCTTATAAATGAAGCGTAATGCATGGCATCACGCAGTTTTGGATACATTGGATTACTGGGAGGCTTTTTCGTCGCTTTTCATTCTCAAGTGTTGTCACAATACGGAAAATTCAGCTAGATTAATGTGGGCTTGGACATATGTGATTTTAAGATATAAATCAAAAGTTAAAGATGATTTAGTGCGGACATGTAAGTTGAATAGCTAGTAAAAATGATCATTTTAAACTCATCAATGGTGCTCCATGAATAAAGGTTAATAAATGAAGCACAATGCACTGCATCACACAATTTGGGATAGATTGGCTTACTTATAGGTTTTGTCGTAGCTATTTCGGTCTTAATTTTTGTCACACTATAGAAAATTGAGCTAGCTTAATGTTGGCGTTCGATTCGGGTCATTTTGAACTCTAAAATAATAGGTACGGACGATTTATTGCGCTCATGTCAACTTGATCTGCCAGTTAAAATGATCATTCTAAACTGATCATTGTTGCTCCTTGAGTGAAGGCTTATAAATGAAGCATAATGCAAGGCATCATGCAGTTTGTGATACATTGGATTACTGGGAGGCTTTGTCGTAGATCTTTTAGTCCCAAATGTTGTCACAAAATAAAAAATTGAGCGAGATGAATGTGGGCGTTGGATTCTAAAATTTAAATCAAAATTTATGGACGATTTAGTGCACACATGTCATGTTAATCGGCTAGTTAAAATGACCATCCTAATTAGATCATTGGTGCTGCTTGAGTAAAGGCTTATAATTGAAGAATAAAGCATGGCATCACGCAGTTTGGGTTATATTGGATTACTTGGAGACTTTTTCGTAGCTCTTTTAGTCTCAAATGTTGTAACAGTATAGAAAATTGAGCTAGTTTAACATGGGTGTTGGATTCGTATTATTCTGAACTCTAGATCAAAAGTTATGGACGATTTAGTACGGAAATCTCAAGTTGATCGGCCAGTTAATATGATCATTCTAAACAGATTATTGGTGCTCTTTGAGTAAAGGCTTATAAATGAAGCATAATGCATAGCATGACGCAGTTTGGGATACATTGGATTACTTGGAGGTTTTTTAGTAGCTATTTCAGTCTAAAATGTTCTCAAAATATGGAAAATTGAGCTAGCATAGCGTGGGCGTTGGACTCATGTCATTTTGAGCTCTAAATAAAAAGTTAGATTCGATTTAGTGCGGACATGTCAAGTTGATAAGCTAGTTAAAATGATCATTTTAAACTGATCATTGGTGCTCATTAAGTAAGAGAGTATAAATGAAACATAATGCATAACATCACAAAGTTTGGGATAGATTGGATTACTTGGAGGGTTTGTTGTAACTGTTTTGATATTAAAATTTGTCACAATATAGAAAATTGAGCTAGCTTAACGTCGGTGTAGGATTTGTGTTATTTTGAACTATAAATCAAAAGTTACAGCGGTTTAGTGTGGACATATCAAGTTGTTCAGCCAGTTAAAATGATTATTCTAAACTGATCATTGGTGCTCCTTGATTAAAGGCTTATAAATGTAGCATAATGCATGGGATCACGCAGTTTGGGATACATTGGATTACTTGGAGGCTTTGTCTTAGCTCTTTTAGTCTCAAATGTTGTCACAATATGGAAAATTAACCTAGCTTAATGTGGGGGTTAGATTCATGTCATTCTGAACTCTAAATCAAAAGTTATCGACGATATTGTGTGGACATGTCAAGTTGATGGCCCAATTAAAATGATCATTCTAAGCTGATCATTGTTGCTCCTTGAGTGAAGGCTTATAAATGAAGCATAATGCAAGGCATCATGCAGTTTGTGATACATTGGATTACTGGGAGGCTTTGTCGTAGATCTTTTAGTCCCAAATGTTGTCACAAACTAAAAAATTGAGCGAGATGAATGTGGGCGTTGGATTCTAAAATTTAAGTCAAAATTTATGGACGATTTAGTGCAGACATGTCATGTTAATCGGCTAGTTAAAATGACCATCCTAATTAGATCATTGGTGCTGCTTGAGTAAAGGCTTATAATTGAAGAATAAAGCATGGCATCACGCAGTTTGGGTTATATTGGATTACTTGGAGACTTTTTCGTAGCTCTTTTAGTCTCAAATGTTGTAACAGTATAGAAAATTGAGCTAGTTTAACATGGGTGTTGGATTCGTGTTATTCTGAACTCTAGATCAAAAGTTATGGACGATTTAGTACGGAAATCTCAAGTTGATCGGCCAGTAAATATGATCATTCTAAACAGATTATTGGTGCTCTTTGAGTAAAGGCTTATAAATGAAGCATAATGCATAGCATGACGCAGTTTGGGATACATTGGATTACTTGGAGGTTTTTTAGTAGCTATTTCAGTCTAAAATGTTCTCAAAATATGGAAAATTGAGCTAGCATAGCGTGGGCGTTGGATGAAAGAATATTGAGATTATAGAGGAGAAATGTGAAGAATTGAATCTGAAAACTCAAAGAGAAGTATGAGAAAATGAGAAATGACTTAGACTTATGGAGAAGAATCTCCTAAGAGTATATACATACATTGAGTCTTTACAGCCCTTTTATAGAGGATTTACAATGTGAACACAAAAGAAAACGAATTCAAACTTGTGGATGAGTTTGAATAGAGGAGGAGCCTATCAACAACCAATGAGAAGAGAGGAGACAGCAGGCATGACTGTTTGGTGTGGTTACCAAGACTGTGTGCAGCAGGCATGACTGTTTGGTGTGGTTACCAAGACTGTGTGCAGCAGGCATGACTGTTTGGTGTGGTTGCCAAGACTGTGTGCAGCATGGGCATGTCCTTTTCACCTTGATTCTTCTCCCAAGGTAGCTATTTAACCATTTCAACCATGTGGTTAATAATAACCCATCCTTTTTCATTTCCTTGTTATTCAAACTGAATTTTCGTGCTCACACTTGCCTTGTAGGTCAAGATAGGTCTTATTTGATTTTCCTATGTCAATACTCCCCCTCAAGCTAAAGACTTTGGAATCACCCTAAAGTCTTAAGCTTGGGAACCCAAGGCAACACCTCATTAAAAACCTTATTAAGGAAAACCACTTGGGACAAAACCTTAATAAGGGAAAAAGAGTGTGTTGCTCTTGGATTAGGAGACCTTTGATCATGGGTGTGATAAATCAACAAGCCCAAGTTTGCTAAAGATGTTCTTGCAAACTTTGAGACTTGCTGCCTTTGTGAAGATGTCAGCTAGTTGGTCTTCACTCCTTGTATAACATGGCAGAATGGTTCCATCTTGAACTTTCTCCCTAACCTTATGGCAGTCGATCTCTATGTGCTTGGTCCTCTCGTGAAACACTGAGTTTGAAGCTATGTGAATGGCTGCCTGATTATCACAATGGAAGGTAATTGGCCCTGGTTGTGCAATACCGAAATCTTTCAAGAGTGCTTTGAGCCAAGTTACTTCATTTGTCAGCTTCCTCATAGCCCTATATTCTGCTTCAGCACTAGAACATGATACCACCTTCTGCTTCTTAGTCTTCCAAGAGACTAAGTTCCCACCAACGAAGGTGCAATACCCAGTGGTTGATTTCCTATCCACCCTATCACCAGCCCAATCCGCATCACAATACCCGACAATCTCAGTGTTCCCATTCTTGCCCATCCATATACCTTGACCAGGAGATCCTATGATGTATCTAAGGATCCTTTCTACCATGCTCCAATGATATACAGTAGGCTTTTGCATATGTTGACTCACTTGATTCACAGCAAAACACAAGTCTGGTCGTGTGAGGGTGAGGTAGATCAGCTTCCCAACTAGTCTCCTATACTGAGAAACATCCTTAAATAACTCATCAGCTTTCTCCCCCTTTCCGTTGACCTTGTAGCCATCTTCAAGAGGAGTTTTGGCCGGTTTAGCCCCAAGCTTTCCCGTGTCTGTCAACAGATCAAGAGCATACTTTCTTTGGGATAGAAAGAGCCCTTCTTGAGACCGACACACTTCAATACCCAAGAAGTACTTCAACTCTCCAAGATCCTTGATGTCAAATGATCTGTTTAAGAAGGCCTTTGTGGACTGAATTCCTTCCTTATCATCTCCTGTGATGATAAGGTCATCCACATAAACCAAGACCGCCACGATTCCTTTGGAGTTTTGACGAGTGAACAAAGTATGATCTGAATGGGATTTCCTAAACCCATTATCAGTAAGTGTGGAGCTTAATTTGTGATACCAGGCCCTTGGTGACTGCTTCACCCCATATATTGCCTTCCTAAGTCTTAGAACCTGTCCCTCTTTGCAAAGATCTTCAAGGCCTGGTGGTGGAGTCATATACACTTCCTCTTCAAGTTCTCCTTGTAGGAATGCGTTCTTGACATCCATTTGCCATAAGTCCCAAGTCAGATTCGTAGCTAGTGAAAGAACAACCCTTACAGTGTGTAGCTTAGCCACCGGTGCAAATGTATCAGTATAGTCCTCTCCATATGTCTGAGTGAAACCTCTTGCAACTAGACGTGCAGTGTACCTTTCTATGTCCCCATTGCTCTTATACTTGATGGTGAACACCCACTTGGAACTCACAGCCTGCTTGCCTTTGAGAAGTTCTTGTATATCCCATGTATGATTCCTTTCCATAGCTCCCTTCTCATCTCTTACTGCATCTAACCATTCTTTCTTGCTCTTAGCTTCTTCATAAGTCCTTGGAATCTGACTTTGTTCAATCTTTCCAAGGAATGCTTGATGACTAGATGGCAAGAGGTCAAGCGAACAAACAGCTTGTATGGGATGAGCCACGGCCTGGTTGTTGTAGAATACCCTAGTGTTTACCCAATTGGACGGGTCAGTCTAGTACTCCTCCTTAAATGCTGAACAGGTGGTGCAGCCTCCTCTACAACCGTTTCCTCTTCCATTTGGTGAATAGGTTCCTCTATACCCACTTCCAAGTCGTCTTGTTCTTGATTTTGGGCCATAGCTTCTTCTTGGATTGGAGTTGGTTCTTGAGTTACCACCCTTGTTCATTCTCTTGGGTATCTTGTGAACTACTTAAGGTTCTTGTTTCTTCGTGTCTTGAATCCTTTGGCAGATCATTTCCCAAATGATTCAAGAGAAACCTCAAACTCGTAGCCAAATCAGAAGGTGACCTTGAGAGATCCTTCAATCCTTCCCAATCTTTCCGATCATAATAGCTTCGTTCTTCTATGAACTTGACATCTCTAGACACATATGTCCTGTTGTTGCTCGGATCATAGCACTTATAACCCTTTTGTGTTGTTGAATATCCAAGGAACATACACTTGATGCTCTTTGCCTCCAACTTGTTTCTTAGATCACCTGGAACATACACAAAGCACACACACCCAAATATACGTAAATGATCAATGGAAGGTTTAGTTTTATTGAGTACCTCAAATGGGGATATATCTTGCAAGACTTTGGTTGGAATCCGATTGATGAGGTAGCAAGCAACCAAGACTGCATCTCCCCAAAACTTTTAGGAACATTGGTATGAAACATCATGGATCTTGCTACTTCCATTAAGTGTCGGTTCTTCCTTTCAGCAACTCCATTTTGTTGTGGTGTGTGTGGACAGCTAGTTTGATGTAGTATTCCATGTTTGTTTAGATGAGCTTTGAATCTTTGACTTGTGTATTCCCTCCATTATCTGATCTTAACACTTTGATCTTGGCATTGAATTGATTAGTAACATAATTATGAAAGTTTATAAATGCCTCATAAACCCTATCTTTAGATGGAAGTAATGTAACCCATGTATATTTCGATTTCTCATCTATAAAGGTCACAAAGTATTTATTCCTATCTCTAGACATGCAAGGTGAGGTCCAAACATCGGAATGTACTAAATCAAAGCAATGCTCATAAATTGTAGACGATTTAGGGAAAACAACACGACAATGTTTGCCAAGGATACAAGCCTCACAAACTGAGTGATCATAAGCGACATTAGGAATTATTAAGCTTAAAGCACGAGCATTAGGATGTCCTAATCTAGCATGCCATAAGACATCTTTATTAGCAAAAACACAGGATTTGAAAGCTAAGGAATCCAAATTGCTTGGAGGGTCTTCAAGAACATAGAGCTCATCTTGAGTTACACCACCTCCAAGTATCTTACCACTCTTAATATCCTGAAAGTAAACATTGTTAGGCCCAAATGTAACATTGCAATTGAGGTCTTTAGTAGCCCTTTTGACAGAAACTAGATTAGACTTAAATTTAGGTACAAAGAATGCATTAGTTTCTTTGTCAAATAGTCTTAATTTTCTGGTTCCTTCAATTGGAATACCCTTACCATCAGCTATAGTTACTTGTCCTAGACATGGTTCAATGTTCTTTAACAACCTAGCATTGCTAATCATATGGTGAGAAGCACCTGAATCCACTACCAACTTATGATCTGGTTTATCAAGCGATTTATGGGAGTAGAGTGTGATACCGGAGAGTTTTGAGGCATAGGCCTTGATGAGATCCTCCAAGTCACTCTTCTTAACATACTCCATGGATACATTCATAGCTAGCTCCCCTCCTTGGTTGGATGAACTTGCCGGTTCAGTCGCAACCATTTGAGAGATGTTAGCCTTTGAATCCTTGAACCGGTTTGGCTTGAGATGAGGATGAAGTATCCAGCACTTGTCCTTGATGTGGCCATTCCTCTTAAAATGCTCACACATCACACTCTTCCTATCATCTTGCTTAAACACGCTTTTGTTGGCCATGACTAGTTCTCCTTCACCACCAAACAAACCAATGTTGCCTTGCTCCTTTTGAATCCGTGAGCACACCTCTTCGAAATCAGGGAGTTTTGGCTCTCTCAGGATGGACTTAATCACATCCTTAAAGGCTGGATTTAGGTTGAGAAGGAGCCCAAATATCTTGTCTTGTTCCTTCCTTTCATTAAGCACCTTTGGATCCATAGAACTTGGTCTCAACATGTCAAGCTCGGACCATGTTGACTGGAACTTGCCCAGGAATTTTGTGAACTCCATATCCTCTTGGTGTAGATCATTGAGAGCCTTCTTAACCTCATACACACGGCTGAGGTTTGAAACATCCCCATACACCCTCTTGAGAGTGTTCCAAAGAGACTTGGCAGTTTCACAATGTGAATAAGCTTCAAGAATGGATGGGTCCAATGAATTTTGGAGGAATCCAAGGACTGATTGATCTTCTTGGAACCACCTAGCTTCTTCTTTTCTTGTTGCCTCATCCTTCTTCTCCTTTTGATCATCTATAGATGGAGTATTATCCTCCAAGATGTGATTCCAAAGTCCTTTGCCACAAATGGCTGTCTTGATGGTTCTTGACCATAATGTGTAGTTCAAGCCTTTGAGAACTACTGGTATCACCGTAGGTTTCGGGCTGGAACTAATTTGAACTGTATCCTCCATTGTTAGGCTTTGAAGAGCTCAAAGGAAGCAGCTTTTATGGTTGAATGAAACCCTGAGTTTTTAGTCTAAAGACTGAGAGATTTTTGACCGAATTTTAGATTAGAAACTAAGAGATTTGAGTAGAAAAGATAAGAGAATGATCTTATGCTCTGATACCATGAAAGAATATTGAGATTATAGAGGAGAAATGTGAAGAATTGAATCTGGAAGCTCAAAGAGAAGTATGAGAAGTATGAGAAAATGAAAAATTTCTTAGACTTATGGAGAAGAATCTCCTAAGAGTATATACATACATTAAGTCTTTACAGCCCTTTTATAGAGGATTTACAATGTGAACACAAAAGAAAACGAATTCAAACTTGTGGATGAGTTTGAATAGAGGAGGAGCCTGTCAACAACCAATGAGAAGAGAGGAGACAGCAGGCATGACTGTTTGGTGTGGTTACCAAGACTGTGTGTAGCAGGCATGACTGTTTTGTGTGGTTACCAAGACTGTGCAGCAGGCATGACTGTTTGGTGTGGTTGCCAAGACTGTGTGCAGCATGGACATGTCCTTTTCACCTTGATTCTTCTCCCAAGGTAGCTATTTAACCATTTTAACCATGTGGTTAATAATAACTCCCTCCTTTTTCATTTCCCTTGTTATTCAAACTGAATTTTCGTGCTCACACTTGCCTTGTAGGTCAAGATAGGTCTTATTTGATTTTCCTATGTCAATATTGGACTCATGTCATTTTGAGCTCTAAATAAAAAGTTAGATTCGATTTAGTGCGGACATGTCAAGTTGATAAGCTAGTTAAAATGATCATTTTAAACTGATCATTGGTGCTCATTAAGTAAGAGAGTATAAATGAAACATAATGCATAACATCACAAAGTTTGGGATAGATTGGATTACTTGGAGGGTTTGTCGTAACTGTTTTGATATTAAAATTTGTCACAATATAGAAAATTGAGCTAGCTTAACGTGGGTGTAGGATTTGTGTTATTTTGAACTATAAATCAAAAGTTACAACGGTTTAGTGTGGACATATCAAGTTGTTCAGCCAGTTAAAATGATTATTCTAAACTGATCATTGGTGCTCCTTGATTAAAGGCTTATAAATGTAGCATAATGCATGGGATCACGCAGTTTGGGATACATTGGATTACTTGGAGGCTTTTTCTTAGCTCTTTTAGTCTCAAATGTTGTCACAATATGGAAAATTAACCTAGCTTAATGTGGGGGTTAGATTCATGTCATTCTGAACTCTAAATCAAAAGTTAAGGACGATATTGTGTGGACATGTCAAGTTGATGCCCAATTAAAATGATTATTCTAAGCTGATCATTGTTGCTCCTTGAGTAAGAAAAGATTCGACCCATACAAGGGTGGCCAACACCGAGCAACATCAGCCAAGTAAGGAGCTTCCACGGTCTGGCCAGCTTCTACAGAAGATTCGTGCCCAACTTCAGCAGCATTGCCTCACCACTGACAGCAGTAGTTAAGAAGAACGTGGGGTTTAACTGGGGAGAAGCTCAAGAGAAGGCATTCCAGGCCTTAAAGGACAGCCTCACACATGCAGCATTGCTAGTCCTGCCCGACTTCAACAAGACGTTTGAAGTGGAGTGTGATGCCTCTGGAATAGGCATAGGAGCAGTACTAACCCAAGGAGGAAGGGCAGTGGTATACTTCAGTGAGAAGCTAGGTGGGGCCTCACTGAATTACCCTATGCCCTAGTCCGAGCCTTGGAGACTTGGAAACATTACTTATTGTCCAAGGAGTTTGTGATCCACAATGATCACGAGACTCTCAAACACCTTAGAGGGCAAACCAATCTCAAGAGGAGACATGCCAGGTGAATGGAGTTCGTAGAGACCTTCCCTTACATCATCAAGTACAAGAAGGGCAAGGATAATGTGGTAGCCGATGCACTATCAAGGAGGTTTGCCTTGATATCTACGATGGAAGCAAAGGTCTTAGGATTCGAGCACATCAAGGGCCTGTACAAGGATTATCCTGAATTTGCTGAGAGCTACAAGAAGTGTGGCACAGGGAGTCATGGCAAGTTCTACATCCATGATGGGTTCTTGTTCCGAGAAAGAAGGTTGTGCATACCACAAGGATCTCTACGGGAGCTTATCGCACGAGAAGCTCATGGAGGAGGTCTCATGGGCCACTTTGGTGTTGATAAGACACTAGCAGTGGTCAAGGAGCACTTCTACTGGCCACACATCAAGAGGTCAGTAGAAGCCCATTGTGCAAGGTGCATCACTTGCAAGAAGGCGAAGTCCCGAGTGCACTCTCACGGGTTGTATCTCCCTCTGCCCATACCTACAATACACATCCATGGGTGGACGTTTCCATGGATTTCGTTCTAGGTCTGCCCAAGATCAACCACAAAGATGCTATCTTTGTAGTGGTAGACCGATTCTCCAAGATGGCACATTTCATGCCATGTGCCAATGTCAATGATGCCACTCAAACAGCTGAGCTGTTCTTCAGGGAGATAGTACGGCTTCACAGAGTGCCAAGACCATCGTGTCAGACAGAGACACCAAATTTCTCAGCCACTTCTGGAGGACCCTCTAGAGGAAGCTAGGCAGGAAGCTGCTCTTCTCTACCAAATGCCATCCTCAAACCGATGGCCAAAGTGAAGTAGTCCACCAAACATTGTTGACTCTTCTCAGAACTACACTAGGGAAGAACCTCAAGACATGGGTGGAGTGCCTGCCATTCATAGAGGTTGCGTACAACCGAGCAGTGCATTCAGCCACAAAGAACACCCCTTTTGAAGTGGTCTACGGCTTTAACCCTCAAACACCTTTGGAGCAAACACCACTGCCACCAGCAGAGATGACCAACCTCAACGAAGCATCTAAGGCAGAGTTCATAAAGAAGATACACCAAAAGGTAGCAGAAAGCTTGGAGAGGAGGACCAGGCAGTACGTGACTCATGCCAACAAGGGGAGAAGAGAGATGATTTTTCAACCAGGCGATTGGGTGTGGCTACCCCTACGGCAAGAGAGGTTCCCCAACCTAAGAAGTTCCAAGCTCGCCCCAAGAGGAGATGGACCATTCAGAGTACTGGAGAGGATCAACAACAACGCCTACCGGATCAGGCTTCCAGGTGAGTTCAATGTGTCTAAGACATTCAACGTCACGGATTTAGCTCCCTTCCTTGCAGATGAGCCAGTTTTGAGGTCAAAACCTACTGAAGGGAAAGGGGATGATGAGGGCATCAGATCGTCTGGACGGCCAGAAGACCAGAATGGCCGACCAGAATGCTTGCCCAAGACAGCCGGGCCATTTGGCACGTCTGCCGGCCCCAGTGGTACCGCCGGGCCTACGACCAGCCGGGCCAGACCGATTGAACAAGCCTTGATTCAAGGCTTATATGCGTGTGGGCTGTGTGGAGAAGGTTAGGTGAGAAACTCGACCTTAGACTTCTTGGGTATGGGTTTTTGGGTTGGTATTGGGTGGAAGGGTGAAGTTAACCACACGAGGGGTGATGAACCTCGTGATAAATCACAAACTTAGAGCTAGGGGAGCTGGTCTCGACTAGGTTCTAAGTGCAGAAGATTCTTAGAGAGAAAACCCGTAAGAAAATTTGCACTTTATTAATATCAAAAAGGTTGTCGAACTACAATGCTGGAAGGAGCCTTATTAATATGCTCGACAGCTTGACCTTCTAGGGTCGACTCAAAGAAAGAAATAGAAAATTTACAAAAGTGCACAAATGGAAAACGTACAAAAGTGCATAGCCGAAAAAGGACGTATTCCTAAAATGTCTTTGACTCAAAAATGTAAACAATCTAAATCCTACCCTGCAAAAAAGAAAGAGGCAAATATTCGAATTGAAAACTTACCTTTCTTACCTCACGGCCAAGAAATGGAAGGTGGCCCTCCTTGTGGCATGCACACGCCTTGCTCCTAGTCTTCGACTTGGAGTAGGGTTAGGAATCTTTGGGCCCTGACCTCTCTTGCCACTAAAGCCCAAGTCTCTGAAGTCCCTTGTATTTTTGAGAAGCCTTTGGATTCTTCTTTGCACTTCTGGTCCATTGTCCTTTGTCGATCATCCTTTAGGAGCTTGTCGACCCATAAGCTGAATTTGTGGAAGAGTGCTCTTGATCTACTCTTTGTCATTGCTCATGGTGGCACTACTGGTGTAGAGACTTCCTCTAGATGCATGTCCTGAAGCTGGTAGCTTATCTGGTTCGAGTCTCCTTGTGTAGATGTTGAAATGCTCGTGTACTCGGCTGGATCGGCTGTACCGGCTGGACTGTGTGAGGTGCTGGCCGGAATGTCTTCTGGACCGGCCAAGTTGATCCCGGAGCCGGCGGCATCACCAATGGGACCGGCGGTGTCATCCACGTCGCCAGCAGTTGGGCCGGAGGTTTGGGCCTCTCTGCCGGCAATGCTGATCGGTTCGGTCCTATTGGTCGAGGTTCTGGCGGTACCGCTTGGTCCGGCAGACGTGCCAAATTGCCTGGCTGTCTCGGGAAAGCTCCCTGGTCGGCTAGTGTGGTCTCCTGGCCGGCCAGATGACCCGATGTTCCCATCACCGATCAACATTTCCGGGGGAGAGGCCCAAACCTCTGGCTCAACTAGCGGCAACGTGAATGACATCACCGGCCGAACTGGTGATGCCGCCGGCTCAGGATTCAATCTGGCCAGCTCCGGTGACAACTCGGCCAGCTCCTCGCATAGTCCAGCCGATCCAGCCGATTGCACCACCATTTCCACATCTACACAAGGGGACTCGGATCAGCTAAGCTACCAGCTTCAAGGCATGAACCTTGACGAAGTCTCTACACCAGTGGTGCCACCAGGAGCCATGACAAGGAGCAGAGCAAAGGCTCTCTTCCACAAGTTCAGTTTGTGGGTAGACAAGCTCCTAGAAGATCATCGAAAAGGAACATTAGGCCAAGAGTACAAGGAAGAGTCCAAGGGCTTTTCAACATTGCAAAGGACTCCAGACACTTGGGCTTTTGTGGTAAAGAGGTCAGGGCCCAACAATTCATAACCCTACTACAAGTCAAAGACTAGGAGCTAGATGCGTGCATGCCACAAGGTCGGCCACCTTCCATTTTTTGGCCGAAAGGTAAGAATGGTAAGTTTTCATTTATATACTTGCCTTTTCTGTTTTGCAGGGTAGGAATTAGAAGTTTTACATTTTTGAGTCAAGAACAATTTAGGTAGTAGTCCTTTTTCGGTTATTTCCTTTTTGTAATTTTCCTTGTGCACTTTTGTAACTTTTCCATTTTTCTTTTGAGTCGACCCTAGAAGGTCAAGGCTGCCGAGCATATTAATAAGGCTCCTTCAGCATTGTAGTTCGACAACTTTTTGATATTAATAAAGATGGAACTTTCCTCCTAAGAGTTTTCTCATAAAGCTCTTGCACTTAGAACCCTAGTTGAGACCAGCCCTCCTAGCTTCTAAGTTGTGATTTATCACGAGGTTCATCACCCCTCGTGTGGTTCACTTCACCTTTCCATCCAATACCCACCAGAAAACCCCCATCCAGAAGCTTAAGGACGAGTTTCTCGCCTAATCTTCTCCAAGCAGCCCACGCATGTTACGGCCTTGATTCAAGGCTTGTATCACCGACCTTGCTTGCACGCGCCTAGTCTTGGAATTGAAGTAGGGTAATGTATTGTTGGGCCTTGGCCTCCTTTGCCACGAGACACCAAGCTTCTTGAGCACTTTGACAAGTTGAGAAGCCCTTGACTTGATCATTGCACTATTGGCCCATTGTTCCTTGTCTTTGGTCTTCTAGGGGCTTTTCCACCCACAAGCTGAACTCATCGCATCCACCATCCAAAAAATTTCAACCATCTTGACAAAGCCTACACATCGTGTGGATTCTTCTTTATCACGTGGAGCTCAAGAAGAAATTTTGAGAAAGTGGATGAAGGGAATATTTACGATTGCATGACATGTACTACAAGGTCAAAGAGTGCCCTTGTTCTGCTTCTTGTCATAGCTTCTGGTGCTACCATTGGTGCAGAACTTTCCCCTAGATCCATGCCCTGAGGTTGGTTGGTGATTTGGTCCGAGTCTCCTTGTTTGGAGCTTGAGCTGGCCGCGTTATCGTGTGAGCTGGCTGTGCCACGGGTTGAGCTGGCCGAAATGTTGTCAGAGCCAGCCGGAATGCTAGGTGAGCCGGCGGTGTCATCAGCCAAGCCAGCGGTGTTTTTGACGTCACCGCCTGTTGGGCATGACATTTGAGCCTCTTCGCCGGCGGAGGTTGTTGGCCTGGCCCTATTGCTCACCGGGCCGGCAGTACCGCTTGGCATGGCCAAGTCGACTATCTGGCTGGCTCTCTCAGGCAGGCCTTCTTCACGATCTGGTCACCCATATTCACGATCTGGCCGGTCATTTGATCTGGTGTCCTGATCATCCCCTCCCTCTTTAGTAGGTTTTGTCCTCAAAACTGGATCATCTGCAAGGAAGGGAGCTAAATCAGTCAAATTGAATGTGTTAGACACATTAAACTCACCTGGAATTTCAAGCCGGTAGGCATTGTTGTTGATTCTCTCCAGGACTCTGAATGGTTCATTTCCTCTGGTGGTTAGCTTGGAACTCCTTTGGCGGGGAATCGCTCCTGACCTGATCATCTCCTTTCGTCCCTTGTTGGCATGAGTCACATACTTTCCGGTCCTCTTCTCTATGTTCTCCATGACCTTCTGGTGCAACTTCTTCATAAACTCTGCTTTAGATTCTCTTTTGAGGTAGGTCATCTCTGGGGTGGCAGTGGTGTTTGCTCCAAGGGTGTTTGCTCCAAGGGTGTTTGAGGGTTGAAGTCGTAGACAACTTCAAATGGATTCTTCTTGGTGGCTGAGTGCACTGCTCGGTTGTAGGTAAACTCTATGAATGGTAGGCACTCCACCCATGTCTTGAGGTTCTTCCCAAGGGTGGTCCTGAGAAGAGTTGATAGAGTCCGGTTGACCACCTTAGTTTGGCCATTTTTCTGAGGGTGGCATGTGGTGGAGAACAGAAGCTTCGTGCCTAGGTTTCTCCAAAGGGTCATCCAGATGTTTCTCAGGAACTTGGTGTCTCTGTCTGATACGATGTTCCTTGGCACTCCATGAAGGCGCACTATTTCCTTGAAAAATAGCTCTGCCGTTTGTGTGGCATCATTAACGTTTGCAAACGATATGAAGTGGGCCATCTAAGAGAAATGGTCTACCACTACAAAAATGACATCTTTGTGTTTGATCTTGGGCAGGCATAGAACAAAGTCTATTGAGATGTCTACCCAGGGAGGCATGGGTTTATGCGGAGAAAGATACAACCCATGAGGGTGTACTCGGGACTTCGCCTTTTTGCAAGTGATACACCTTGCACAGTTCCTTTCTAGTGTCCTCTTGATGTGTTGCCAGTAGAAGTGTTCTTTGACCACGGCCAGTGTCTTGTCAACACCAAAGTGGCCTATAAGACCTCCTCCATGAGTTTATCGGGTGATAAGCTCTCGTAGAGATCCCTGATGTATGCACAACCTTCTTTCTCGAAAAAAGAATCCATCGTAAAGATAGAGCTTGTCGTGACTTTCCATGACTCCCTGTGCAACACTCCTTGTAACTCTCATCATAGTTAAGATCATCCTTGTCTAAGGCCTTAATGTGCTCAAATCCTAGGATCTTTCCTTCCATGGTTGATACCGAGGCATACCACTTTGATAGTGCATCAGTTACCACATTGTCCTTGCCCTTCTTGTACTTGATAATGTAAGGGAAGGTCTCGATGTACTGCATCCACCTAGCATGTCTTCTCTTGAGGTTGGTTTTCCCTTAGAGGTGTTTTAGAGTCTCGTGATCAGTGTGAATCACAAACTCCTTGGACAAAAAATAGTGTTGCTAAGTCTCCAATACTCGGACTAGGGGATAGGGCTCCTTGTCGTAGCTGGGGTAGTTTAGTGAGGCCCCACCTAACTTCTTACTGAAGTATGCAACTGGCCTTCCTCCTTGTGTTAGAACCACGCCTATGCCTATGTCTGAGGCACACTCCACTTCAAATGTTCTGTTGAAATCGGGCAGGACTAACACCGGGGTGTGAGTGAGGCTTTCCTTCAAGGCCTGGAGGGCTTCTTCCCAGCTGAACGCCATGTTCTTCTTTACTACTGCAATCATGGTTGAGGCAATGCTGCTGAAGTTGGGCACGAATCTCAGTAGAAGCCTGCCAGGCCGTGAAAGCTCCTTTCTTGGCTGATGCTACTTTGTGTTGGCTACTCCTGTATGGCTCGAATCTTCTCCTCATCAACCTGTAAGTCCTGTGAACTCACAACAAAGCCTAGCAAAACAAGCTATCAGTACAAAAGTTGCACTTCTTGAGATTGGCATAAAGCTCTTCTTGTCGAAGGGTCTTTAGTACCATCTCAAGATGTGTGATATGGTCCTTAAGATACTTACTGTAAACTAGAATATCATCAAAGTACACAACAACAAACTTACTGATGTACGTCTCAAGAACTTGATTCATAAGGCGTATGAAGGTGTCTGGGGCATTGGTCAATCAGAATGGCATGACTGTCCACTCGTACAACCCTTGCTTTGTCTTGAAGGCGGTTTTCCATTTATCACCTTCGTTAATCCTGACCTGGTGTGATGAGAACATCAGATCGGATGGCCGGCCAGAAGACCAAAATGGCCGACCAGAAGTGATACAAGCCTTGATTCAAGGATGTATGCGCGTGGGCTGTTTGTAGAAGATTAGATGAGAAACTCAACCTTAGGCTTCTGGATAGGGGTTTTCTGGTTGGTAAACGGTGGAAGGGTGAAGTGAACCACACGAGGGGTGATGAACCTCGTGATAAATCACAAACTTAGAGCTAGGAGGGCTGGTCTCAACTATGTTCTAAGCGCACAAGATTCTTAGAGAGAAAACTTGTAGGGAAAAAGTTCTACTTTATTAATAATCAAAAGGTTGTCGAACTACATGCTGGAAGGAGCCTTATTAATATGCTCGACAGCTTGACCTTCTAGGGTTGACACAAATAAAGAAAAAGGAAAGTTTACAAAAGTGCACAAAGGAAAAGATACAAAAGTGCATAACCGAAAAAGGACCTATTCCTAAAATGTTCTTGACTCAAAATGTAAAGCAACTAGATCCTACCCTGCAAAACAGAAAGAGGCATATTTTCGAATGTAAACTTACCTTAACTCACCTCACGGCCAAGAAATGGAAGGTGGCCGTCCTTGTGGCATGCACGCGCCTTGCTCCTAGTCTTCGACTTGGAGTAGGGTTAAATATCTTTGGGCCCTGATCTCTCTTGCCACTAAAGCCCAAGTCTCTGATGTTCCTTGTGTTGTTGAGAAGCCTTTGGACTCTAATTTGCTCTTCTGGCCCATTGTCCTTACCTGCTCTTCCTCTAGAAGCTTGTCGACCCATAAGCTGAATTTGTGGAAGAGTGCTCTTGATCTGCTTCTTGTCATTGCTCCTGGAGGTACCACTGGTGTAGATACTTCCTCTAAGTGCATGTCCTGGAGCTGGTAGCTCATTTGGTCCGAGTCCTCTTGTGTAGAAGTGGAAGTGTGCGTGTACTCGGCTGGATGGCCTGTACTGGCTGGATTGTGCGCGGTACTGGCCGGAATGACTTCAGGACCGGCCAAGTTGATCCCGGAGTCGGCGGTGCCATCAGGGGGACCGGCGGTGTCATTCACGTCCCCACCAAGTGTGCCGCAAGCTTGGGCCTCTCCGCCGGCGATGTTGACCGGTCTGGTCCTATAGGTCGAGGGTCCGGCGGTACTGTCTGGTCCGGCAGGCGCGCCAGATGGTCCTGCTGTCTCGGGCAAGTCTGGTCTCCTCGGATGTACGACCTGATGTCCTCATCATTCCCTCCCTCTTCAGTAGGTTTTGTCCTCAAAACTGGATCATCTGCATGGAAAGGGGCCAAGTCAGTAACATTGAACGTATTGGACACATTAAACTCACCTGGAAGCTCGATCCGGTAGGCGTTGTTGTTGATCCTCTCGAGCACTCTGAATGGTCCATCTCCTCTTGGTGCTAGCTTGGAACTCCTTAGGTTTGGGAACCTCTCCTGCCGTAGGTGTAGCCACACCCAATCGCCTGGTTGAAAGATCACCTCCTTTCTTCCTTTGTTGGCATGAGTCACGTACTGTCCGGTCCTCTTCTCCAAGTTCTCTGCTACCTTCTGGTGTAACCTCCTTATGAACTCTGCTTTGGATGCTCCGTTGAGGTTGGTCATCTCAGCTGGTGGCAGTGGTGTTTGCTCCAATGGGGTGAGAGGGTTGAAACCGTATACCACTTCAAATGGTGTCTTCTTGGTTGCTGAGTGCACGGCTTGGTTGTAGGCGAACTCAATGAATGGCAGGCACTCCACCCAAGTCTTTAGGTTCTTCCCTAGTGTTGTTCTGAGAAGAGTTGATAGGGTCCTGTTGACAACTTCAGTTTGGCCATCGGTTTGAGGATGGCAAGTGGTTGAGAAGAGTAGCTTCGTGCCTAGCTTTCTCCAAAGGGTCCTCCAGAAATGGCTGAGGAACTTGGTGTCCCTGTCTGATACGATGGTCCTTGGCACTCCATGAAGCCGTACTATCTCCCTGAAGAACAGCTCAGCTGTTTTTGTGGCATCATTGACATTGGCACATGGGATGAAGTGTGCCATCTTGGAGAATCTGTCCACCACTACAAAGATTGCATCTTTGTGGTTGATCTTGGGCAGACCTAGAACAAAGTCCATCGAGATGTCCACCCATGGATGTGTGGGTATGGGCAGTGGGAGATACAACCCGTGAGGTTGCACTCGGACTTTGCCTTCTTGCAAGTGATGCATCTTGCACAATGAGCTTCTACTGTCCTCTTGATGTGTGGCCAGTAGAAGTGCTCCTTGACCACTGCTAGAGTCTTGTCGACACCAAAGTGGCCCATGAGTCCTCCTCCATGAGCTTCTCGGATGATAAGCTTCCTTAGTGATCCTTGTGGTATGCACAGCCTTCTTTCTCGGAACAAGAATCCTCATGGATGTAGGATTTGCCATGACTCCCTGTGCTACACTCCTTGTAGCTCTCAGCAAGGTCAGGATCATCCTTGTATAGATCCTTGATGTGCTCGAATCCTAGGACCTTTGCCTCCATGGTTGATATCAAGGCAAACCTCCTTGATAGTGCATCGGCTACCACATTATCTTTGCCCTTCTTGTACTTGATGATGTACGGGAAGGTCTCTATGAACTCCATCCACCTGGCATGTCTCCTCTTGAGATTGGTTTGCCCTCTGAGGTGTTTGAGAGTCTCGTGATCAGTGTGGATCACAAACTCCTTGGACAGCAAGTAATGCTGCCAAGTCTCCAATGCTCGGACAAGGGCATAGAGCTCCTTGTCATAAGTGGGGTAGTTCAGTGAGGCACCACCTAGCTTCTCACTGAAGTATGCCACTGGTCTCCCTCCTTGGTTAGCACTGCTCCTATGCCTATTCCAGAGGCATCACACTCCACTTCAAACGTCTTGTTGAAGTCGGGAGGACTAGCACTGGTGCATGTGTAAGGCTGTCCTTCAAGGCCTGAATGCCTTCTCCTGAGCTTCTCCCCAGCTGAATCCCACGTTCTTCTTCACTACTGCCCAATGGTGAGGCAATACTGCTGAAGTTGGGCACGAATCTCCTATAGAAGCTGGCCAGTCCGTGGAAGCTCCTTACTTGGCTGATGTTGCCTGGTGTTGGCCATTTTTGTATGGCCCGAATCCTCTCTTCATCAACCTGTAGGCCTTGTGAACTTACAACAAAACCTAAAAAAACAAGTTTATCAGTACAAAAGATGCACTTCTTGAGATTGGCATAAAGCTCTTCTTGTCGAAGGGTTTTAAGTACCATCTCAAGATGTGTGAGGTGTTCCCGTAGGCACTTACTATAAACAAGTATGTCATCAAAATAAACTCAAACTTACTGATGTACGCCCTAAGAACTTGGTTCATAAGGCGCATGAACGTGCTTGGGGCATTAGTCAAGCCAAATGGCATGACTGTCCACTCATAGAGTCCTTGCTTTGTCTTGAAAGCGGTTTTCCACTCATCACCTTCCTTCATTCTTACCTGGTGGTATCCACTTTGAGGTCTATCTTGGAGAAGATCGTGGCTCCACTCAGCTCATCTAGCATGTTATCCAGTCGTGGTATTGGATGCCTATACTTGACTGTGATGTTGTTGATGGCTCGGCAGTCCACACACATGCGCCAAGTTCCATCCTTCTTGGGCACTAGTAGCACTGGTACAGCACATGGACTGAGGCTCTCTCGAACATATCCTTTCTCCAGGAGCTTCTTGACTTGCTTCTCAAGCTCCTTGGACTCCTCTGGACTCATCCGGTAGGCTGGCCGGTTGGGCAGGGCTGCAAAGGTGTATAGATTGGTTCGCCATCATGCCTGGTCTCTTTGTCAAACTGCCATGGTCTTCCTAGTAGAAGATGGCCAGCTTGCATGGGCACCACGTCGCACACGACCTGGTCTTGG